>OY720443.1:39110354-39399026 GCA_963082915.1 Dolichopus griseipennis | reverse complement strand
TATAGTTCTTAGAATTTTTGTCGTTCTTCTTTTAACATGCAGGAATTGAACTACACACAAGTAAGTACGATTGTTCGCGCGATTGTTCTGGCTACCAGAGTTAAATAATTAAATAATAATAAATTGCTTACGATGAATTGCTTGCGATGAATTGCTTGCGATGAATTCCATCGCGATGAAATGCTTGCGATAAACGAGCCTAGAATCGCGGAGAACATCAGATAATAAAATGTTCACGTTTCAATGTTGCTATGAAATTTTATATTTATAACAATATTTTCTACCTAATCACTAATAATTTTTTTTTCTGTTCTTTATAGGTATGAATTTTAGAGATTTAAGTTATAATTTCTGCTTTTTAAGTTATATTATATTATTTTGGTTATTTAAGAAATATAAAAAAAAATGAGACTCTTCTATATTTTCTAGGCATAATAATAATGCCTTTATACACATATTCGTCAATAAAAGAATAAAAATAAGCTTACTGTTCTAGGGTTTTAAAGAAAGCTAAATTTAAAGGATTGTTTGTACCTAGGTAAATAAATAAATTAATTTAATATTTTTATATTCAACTACTTATAAATATAGAATATTAATTTACAATCATTTAAATTTGCAGTTATTTATAAAAAATTCCTCTATATTTGTTTTTTGTAATTTAATTTTTAAATTTTTGTAAATGGATTTTTGTAAAAAATTTTAGATAAAATAAAATAATTGCTGGCATAAGAAAAATAAAACAGTAACAGTCTCGTTAACCCTTTTTTCCAGATTCAAAGCCTTGTAAAAAAAATGTTAAATATTCCGAGTTTTTAAAGTTAACCAATTCTACTTTTAAGAACCGTTGAAATTTAAATTTTTCTAATTTTTTTCTTTAGTAAACCGGGAGATAAATATCTGCTGGTAATTTTTTCATTTTCATGAACAACAATTATGTATAGTGTATACCATAAACCCAAGAAGCACATTTAATTTATTTTAATATTTGAAATTATTTAATAAAAAAAAAATTAAAAAGAAAGAATAAAGTTATTAATTATTAATTAAAATAAAAATATAATTATTATGATATCTACCAATTCGTATAATTTATTCAATTAAGAGTGAGTAGTTTAATTCAATTAATTAAATATAAATAAAACTTATTGTTTTTTCATATTTAAACGATAAGTGTAAATATTTTAGAGAGTTTAGAGATTTTTTCTGAAATTTCAATTTTTTAACATCCAAGAAGAAATCTCAAGTTTTGGCAACTATGTACATTGGTACACAACATAATTATTATTATTCTTTTCCAAGATATAAATAACATTAGAAATTTAATCTTAAAAAATAAAAAACATAATAATAAAGATGAATAGTTTTTGCAGCAATCAAAGAAGAAATATTATTTTATTTAAACTAAAACTGATTATTTTAAATGTTTGGTATTTTGTAGAAGATAAAACTACTATACTATTAACTACGTAATAGATACACGCATATTATATTATGTATATGTTAATTATTTTATATTTTCAATATTTTTAATATTATAAATATTATTAATATTATGTATACTTTAAATCTTAATAAAATAAAGCTAAACATAGCTAGTTCTAAATTTTGGAACTTATTTTAACTAAATTTATTTTATAGGTATGTACCTTTTTTTTAATTTTTTTAATTTAATTAAATATTTAGAGGTTCTATTAAATAATGATTTATTACTTAATCGGATCTTCAAGTACTACATGCATATAAATATATATCCTACAAGAATAATAAAAATACAATATACATACATACATATGTTTGTATAAAATTTATTTTAATATATGTAGTAATTTTGGGTCTTTTGAATTTTAATTTTAGATGATATCATACAAAAAATACAAAAATATGTTTTCCATTTATTTTATAAACCTTGTGAAGTTTTTATTAGGAAATTGCAAACTATTATGTTATTAAAATTCTACGGTTACTAGTAATTCTATGTGTGGTAGGTACTATGGATATAACTTTTTTCTAATTTTTTAATTTATACAATTAAAATTAAATTTTTTGTATTAAACTATCCAAGATCTGATGTTTACCTACCTTAGATCACTGGTTTGGACAAGTAAATCTGTTTTAAATAAATTTTTAAAGCAAAGTGCAATCATAAATAAATAATATGTATGTACATAATAATAGTGTTCCAAATGTACTCCTTTTAAATTATAAATACTTCATTTATGAATACTAAACTTCGATCTCTTAAAGCAAAGTTCAAAATTAGAAGGCAGCATTTATATTTATTATTGGAGGTGTTGAAAAATGTTACATACATACATATATATATAATATGTATTAATACGGATATAATTGTAAAACCTTTTCGAAGAATAAAATCACAAAAATTTATAATATTAAGAATTTAATCAGAACCTACATTAATTCTTTCAGAATTGGTACATTTAATTTAAATTAAAATAAACGTCGTATTTTTTTATGTTTGCTATAAAATTAAAAGTTCATCTTTAATCAAAAAGAATTCAACTATTATGCATAATTTATAATGTACAATTTGTTTTCAAAATATCCTATAGTAAGCATGATGAATATATGTATATGTTTTTAATTTACGGTCAGTCTTATACTTTTATTTTTTTTTCTTATTGTTTTTAAACTTATTTATTTTTTTCATCATCGTTTCTAAATTTAACATATTTTCTAGAAAAAAAATATCTATTTTATATAGTCAAATCATTTCTATAAAAGACCAATGCAAATAATATCACATCAGTTAATTAACCTTTAGATTTTGTCAAGAAAACTTCGTTATTTTATTGGTAACGAATTAGTATTTTACTAATCAATAAATAATTTGATAAAGCAAATCCATAAATAAATTTTTGAAATGAAACTTTTAGTGAGTTATGAAATTTTATTATATTAATTGATAGTTGACCTTATAGATATCACATTAATTTTATTTTTCTTTTATTCAATATTCAATAGCATATAACGGCTATTGTTATGTGCTTTGCAGTTATTGTCAATGCAATACCTATACCAGATGAAGAAAGTGCAACGGAAATAGTTATAGTAGAAGATGAAGCATCAAAATCTTCAGAAAAAAGTTCACAAAGTGTGGAAGAAAAAAAAGAACCAGTAGTGATTGAAGAAAAAAATCAAAGAACAAAAAAAACACAATTAAAACAAGATAAAAAAGAAAGAAATGAAAAAAAAGTGATAGCAAAAGATTCTGTTTCAGCAGAAACGAAATCAATTTCTACTGTTGCAAGAGCGGAAACACCAAGCTCTTATCCATCCAAAATGCATATTAAAGCTTGGGGACCAAACGATTACGAATATTCGTATGTTTTATGAATGATCTTACTAATTATTTAACTTTCTTTTTTTTAATTTTTCAAAATATTTCATAAATATGTATTTATTTCAGATTTGAAACTTCGAATCAAAGACAAGCTAAAACTATTCATATTGAAGACGAACCAGAAAACGAAGACAATACATATAATATTTCAGATAATGGCTCATTTAGTTCATACAACGATGAACAAGGGTATGAATCCAAAGTTGAATACACAGCTGGTATTGATGGTTATAGACCCAAAGTTTCATTTAGTTTCCATTCCTAGAAAAAGAGCTTAATAAAAACAATCAGCATTAGAAAATACTAAGAGTACTAAAATAAAAATATGAGTTTTTAATTAAAAACTTATTTCTTACGATTTTTTATATTAAAGTATTAAATTTTTAAAATGTAATTATATGTTATTCTCAAAATATATGAAATTTTGATATAATAAAATAAATATACTTAATTATTATTTAATTGTAATATAAATATACTATAACTAAAAAAATAGATTTTAATTTCAATTAATATAAAAGCAGTCAATAAGTTAAACTGAAACTTCTCTTTCTATTCTTAGAACTATTGTGAAAAACATTATCCAAAAATAATACAAAAAAAAAACATTCAATAAGGGGTTTAAATTTTTTCTGGCGTATTATGTAGAAATGTGTGGCGAATTAAGTAATGATTTTTAAAGAATTTTTCACCACATTGCCCACATTTATAATGTTTTTTCAAAAAACATTTTGTTTTGTAATGTTTTTCTTTTAAATGTATTAATAAATCAGTATTACTTATATATTTCTCATCGCAACACCCACACTGAAATCTTTCCGCTGAAAAAACTAATGGTCGATTCCTATATTTTAAGGATTTTTTTTTAATATTAGATTTCCCTCCATTTGTTTTTTCATTATTACTTGTATTTTTATATGTATCAACTTCACTCGTAAAATCTTCTAATGTATCATCTAAATAATTAATTGGCGTGCTTGTTATCATTGTAGAGGTTACAATATTTAAATTAATATATTTATCATTTTTTTTCTTTAGCTTTTTTATAGGTGAATTTTTTGTTCTTTTTTTGGAAGATTTACGAAACCTAAACAAACGTAGTAAATCATATAATTTTCTATGTTTTCTAATAATCTGTGGCGGGGATTTCTCTATTGGTGGCAAATCAAATCTAAGTTCACGTCGGGCTGATAATGAACGTTTAACCAACTCACTTCGATATCTACGAATAGAAGCACTAGAAGGTGAACCTAAACACGAAATTAAAAAAATAATCTATAATCCATTAAACATGAAAAGTAAAATTGAATTTACCTAAAATAGGATTATACATTTTATTTGGCGTTTTTTTTAAAATCGATTTTAATTTTGGCGAATCTGTACTTAAATCCATTGTATTCCCTACGGAATGAAAATCCTTACTCATTAATTTTTCAAATATATCACTCAATCCTGGTGAACAAGAAGCATACATTATTGTTGGATCATTTCCTTTATCAATAATAGATTCTAAAAAATATTTTTGCTGATAATGATGGAGCCAATTTCTTCCGTGATGATGAAAAACATGTTTTGGAATTATACTTTTTGAATAAAAAACAGCCCCACAATAAGGACACAAAAAATCTTCATGAATTTGTTCACTTTCTGGTAAATCGTTTTCACATTTTTTTGCTAATTCCTTTTCGTGTTTCCTTTTTAAATGATCCTTCAAAGAAAATTCAAACATATATTCATCTGCACAAAAAGGACAAAATAAACATCGAGGTACTATTTGATTTGAAATTATTTCAGCAGCAATTGTTGTCATATCAGTAGATTTTGCCATATTGTTTGAATTTTTTGTTTTTTATATTTAGATTTTGAAAATTTAAGATACTCTTTTTTCACATATAAAATTCTTTTTTATTAATATAAATTAAATCACATTAAATTTTGTACATTTAAAAATTCTCCATAAAATTATTTATTTATTATTTATTTTACAAACATATAAATGATAAAAATTGTAAAAGGTGAAGTACTAAACAAAAAAAGATAAAACATAATTTCAAATTTTCAAAAAGAATTGATTGTTCAAAATTTAATCAAAAACAATTAAATTCTCGAAATTATTTATATTTATTCGTTATAGCGCTGCCAGTGTAAGATATAAAAAACACTTTGACAGAAATGCATTTTTTTGACAGTTTAAATGAACTTTATTGTTTTTGTTGTATTGATTTGCATATTTTTATGCCGAAAAATCTTTTGACGAAGCAAATAAATCAGAAGTTTACCAATTTAAATTTTTATTTTTTTGTTAGAAAAAAAAATGTTAAATAAAATTTACTAATGTTTGAAAAATATGGAATTGGTTAAAAAATCAAAAAAACAATGTAAAAAATTGAAAAAACTAAAGCAAGAAACGCCAGAGAAAAAATTAAAAATTGACACTCCTTGTAAAGGAGTAGACGCTAAACGTTCATTACAAAAAAAAAATAACTTAATTTGTTTTAACATAAATAAATTAAATAATAAATATAAAAAAAAATATCGTAATAATAATTCAATAAAAGTTTTTAATAATTTTCGTAAAAAGAAATTAGTTGTAGATAAGAATTTAAATGAAAAAAGTAGTGCATTGACCGAAAACGTAAAGGAAGAAACTTGCAATGACAAAATGACCAAAGTGGCAGCACCAGTAGTCAAAATGGTTGAACCACTTTTGGATTTGATTGATTTTGAAGAAGAGATTAAAGTAGAAAAAATTTCTAAAGATAAAAATACAGATGTAAAAATTTCTAAAAATAAAAATACGGATGTAAAAATTATTGAATTTAAACATTTTGATTTCGAAAAAGAAATTGAAAAAAGTACAATTAAAAACGTAGAAAATATAAAAGGAAAAGAAAAACTTAATATAGTGTCTTCAAAAATTAAATCAAATTCCGATTCTTATTTAAGCGAAAATTCAGGTCGACCAGGAGTTGCTTCTGGAAATAAATTTGTAATTCCTAGGCGAAATCCAAGTAGAAGAATTTTTGAAAAAGATGAAAGAAAAGTGAAAACAAATATTGAAAAACAAAATCTTCAAATAGTAAATAAAAAGAGGTACATATTTTTTTTTTTTTTATAAATTACTTTTGGGCTTTTTTTTTTAATTATTTTTAAATTTTTCTAATTAATTTAGACAAAGTAATAAAAAGGTGCATAGCACCCTCAAAAATAAAAATCTTCCATTAACATATAAGAACTCTAACCAAAACACCAATACCTCAGTTTTAAGGAAGAAAAGAAGTGCAAAAAATGAAAATTCACCAAATAGCGTATCACTTGTGCCTACTAAGATTGATGGCAGATCTCCTTCCTCAATCTCCGAAAAAAATGTAAATACAGATGAAAAAAATAAAAATTTAAAATTGATAGAGAAACTTGAAAACGCGAATATAAAAACAAATAAAACTCAAAATAAGAAGCGTGAAAATTTAAGAAAAGGACCAAATAAGGCAAAGAATAAATTAGACGAAATATTAGAAAAAGAAAAAATTCTAGATAATAAACATGAACAAAAAGAAAACGATCAAAAACGCCATGTCAAAGATGAATCTTTATCGGTTAATGATAGTCCTGTTCTTAACAGTATTAGGGAAAATGAACAAATTGAAAGCACGATGGAAATGAGTGCTGACTTAAACACTTTAAATGAACAAGTAGAAGAGTGTAAACAATTAGAAAATACTAATAACATTCTGGTTATAAACAGTGATAGTTCAAAAAATGAGAATGAAGAGAATAAATTACGACAAACAGATGAAGAAATCAGAGATGAATTTACCCAAAATATTGTTTGCGAAGAAACTTCAGAACTTATTTCAACATTTAATCCAGAGTCTTCGAATTCCAAAGAACTCGAGCAAAACTCTAGTCCTCGATATCAAGATGCTGAAAATTTAAAAAGTAACGAAGAGAATATTGAATGCACACAAAACTCTAATGAATTAAACTTAGACCATTTGTCTCATAAAATAAATGAGGAAGTTGTAGAAAATGAAGAAAAAGAGCAAAATACATTTTCACATGAAGAACAGCAATGTTCAAATAATACGGAGAAAGAGAAGGAAGAAACAATTATAAACGATGAATCAAATCTTGAGCTCACAGAAACGTGTCTGAATTCCAGTGCACTGATAAAAGAACGCTTTTTCATATTCGATGAAATTACAGAGGAAGAAAATTTAAAATGTCAAATTAATTCAACTAAAAAACAATACATTAATGTGGATGAAAAAATTTGTGGTGAAATAATACATAAAACACGGGAAGAATTTTCAATTAATTGTTATATATGTTGGGATAATGATAATTGGACATTTAAAAAATTTGACGATTTAAAACTTTTTTCTGCACATTTAAACTCCAAACATTCAAATGATCAAATTAATTTACAAAATCAGCGTGGTAATTCATATTCATTAGATTTTGTTAATGAAAACTCATGTGTTATGCCACAATCAATGTGGTTTGGAATTTATAACGAAATGATTTCACTCAAATGTGGATTCGCTAAAATCAATTCCAATGGTTATATACTATATTCATGTTTAGAATGTAAAAGTAATTTCAAAAATTTCACTTCGTTCACCAAACATATCCTTGGACGTGAAATTAGGGAGAAAGGTAACATCATTTATGTTTATTTTCCCTTGTTATTTTTATTAACATTTCTTTTTTTTTTAGAAAATAAAAATTGCAGTTTTCGTCAGGATTCGCCAAAACCTGAAAAAGATTCGGATAATCTAATGTCTTCGGAATTATTCATTAATATCAATGACGAAAAAATAAATAATACGGAAAATTCGGCTGTGGCTTTAAATTCATTCACTAGTTGCTGTAATGAAGAAAATTATCAAACAATAACTAACATGGAAAATGATTCGAATGTTATTTTAAAACCATTCAATAGTGATAATAAAGAAAATTGTAATGAAACGGTAAAAAATATCAAAAACGATACAAATACTGCTTTAAAATCAATTATTAATTGCAATAATGAAAATCAAGAAGGAATAGTAAAAAATATTTTAGAGGAAGATATCGAAACAGAACTAAATCCTAATTTACAAAATAAAGTTTCTTCGCCTAAACCGAAAGGAATCCTAGAAAGTATACTAGAAAGTAGTAAAATAGAAAATATTGAAAAAAATCAGGATGAAACAAATGTTAACAATTCATCTAATGTTCCTTTTAAAAATGATTCCTTAGAAAATCATAATGAAGTAAATCAGGTGAAATCTGAAAAATCCATTGAAAATATAGAGCCATCTTGTGTCATAAAAGAATCCGAACTTAAATGTGATTTGGACAACCTAGGTAGACCCGACCCTTATGGCTACAAAAAAATAACATCAAAATTATTTAGAATTTTTAATAATGATCAAGATGAATCTGCAAGTACCAAGTTAAATAAAATTTTATCACTTGGTTTAAACTATCGCGATATCAAAGAAAAAGAAAAACTTGAATTAGAAGAAAAAGATAAACTTAAAATATTAAGCAGTTCAAAACTCGAAGGTCTAAATATTTCAACTAAAAATATTCTTGAACTAGATGATAAACTTGCTTTATTGTCGTGTAAATATTGCAATCGTCGTTATACTTGTTTAACAAACTTACGGGAACATTTTCGCATTCATGTTGGGGATCGTATACTCTTATGTCATGTTTGTAAACGTGGGTTTTCAAAGAAAGGTAACTTAGAAGAACATATAAAAATTTTTCATATAGATACATCAGATCTTCAAAATATCGATTTAGATGATTTAGGTGAAAATCGTAAATTAATTGCCAAAAATACAAAAATTACAATTAATGAAAATAATCCAAAAGAAAAGGGTTATAAATGTCAGTATTGTCCACGATATCTTTCAAATCGTGCCGTTCTTGAAGATCATTTACGTTTACATTTAGGTGTAAAACCATTAAATTGTGAGAAATGCAATTTACAATTTATAAAAAAATTAATTTATGATAATCATATTATTGAATATCATACTGGTGAAACTCAAACGTCAATAAATAATTTAAATAATTTCGAAAATAATTCATATGATAAAGAAAATAACAAACCTTTTTTAAACAAAATGAAAGAAAGTCAAAATAGATTTAAATGTAAGCAATGCTCCCAATCTTACTCTACAAAAATCGAATTAATTGATCATTTATATACTCATAACAACGGCGAATTTCAATGCAGTTTTTGTGAGCAAAGTAAGTTAAAAAAAATTACCTCGTATTATATTTAAATGTCTTATTTTATTCTTTTCTCAAGGATTTGACTCAAGCAAAAAACGTTCCTACCATGAAAAATTACACAAGATGAATCCTAAATTTGAATGTGATGTTTGCAATAAACCTTTTCCAAATTTATATGGTTTAGAAGTACATAAAAGCATTCATAAAAAAAATGCACTATATAAATGCAGGTTTTGTGATCACTATTTTGCATTAGAAAGCACAAGAAGTGTTCATGAAGATATTCATAAAAGTGTCAGTGATACAGAAAATTTGGTAAAAATAAAAAAATATAAATTAATTTATTACTTAATTCAATACATTTCAGCAAATTCAAACTGTAGATATTGCTACTATACTACAAATGAATAATGAACAAGCTCCTATAAGTTCAAATGCCAATACAAATGATTCCAATGGTACATCTAGCGATGGGACTGATCGTACATCAAATCAAAATACTACAGCGCGAAATTTTATGGTTAAAAAAATTATTAAGAAAATTAAACGTGGTAAAAGAGATCCGAATGCTCCATTAGATTGTCGTTATTGTAAAAAACATTTTGAAAGTCCACATCAATTATCGTACCACGAACGTTTGCATGAAATTGGAAAGAAATTTCAATGCAATATATGTGAGAAAATAATGGCAACTTCTTATGCTTTAGAACTTCATTTAACAGCCCATTTGAAAAAGAAAAATTTCCGAAAAGGTACATTCAACAATAAATTTAATGGTTCTGCATTTTTAACCCATCAACCTCAATCAAAAATTGAAATTGTATCAAATGTTACTTTAGCACCTAATCAAACAATGGAGATTTTAAACAGCTTTTTTAAAAGAGACATACCATCAATAACAGTAACTACAACCAGTGAAGATGAAAGTTTTCAGAAAATTGGTGTTGATGATATTGAAAAGAATTTAACAGCTCACGTTTTACGTGATACAGATCCATATTATCAATTAATGGCTGATTTTAGCTATCAATATCAAATGTATCAAAATAAGTCCGTGGCTGAAACAAATGAAATAATTCCAACAGAAGTTCCCGTATTTCAAGAAGAATTCAATGATATTACAGTTCAAAAACCTAAAAGAAATAGAAAGAAAAAAGCTAACAGCGAAGCAACAGAAGATACTCAAAATTCTGTTTTACCGAATGCGAACTATATGAATAAAGAAAATAATTTTGAAAAACAAAGTGAAAATGATGTTGAAAATCAAACACTTCAATTAACCGAAAATAAAACTTCTTTAGAATCAGATCATAACAATAAGAAAAAAGAGAAGAAAAAAATTTCACCCGATGTTTCTAAAAATATAACAAGTGTATTCATTAAGTGTGAATATTGCAATAAAAAATTTAACTCTACCGATAAAAAATCATTAAATCGACATAGGCGTTTGCATATAGCAGGAGACTCACATAAATGTAGTTTTTGCAACAAGTGTTTTGCAACAGTTTATTACCTTGATAAACATCTGAGAGTTCATCATTTAAAAGATGTTTCAGAACATAAATGTAAATCTTGTGATTTAGTTTACGCATTAAAGGAAGCACTTCGACGACATGAACAACGTGCTCATAAGGAAATATATTCAAAGACAGTTATATTAGAAACTCAAAATAACCAAGATATTAATGAACCTCAGGAAAATATAAATCAAATCAATTACAATGAAATTAACTCCATGCAAAATAAAACTATTGAGAATAATATATTTAATGAAAATAATGATCAAAATTTTGCTATACCAGAAATTCCAAAAAAATCCAACAAAAAACCAAGAAATAAAGAACTAAAACCATTCAATTGTGATTTTTGTGAAAAATCATTTTTAACATCTAATTCATTGCAAACTCATATAGATCGTATACATAAAAAAGATGCTGAAGATTTTGAAGCGAGTTATAAATATAAATGCACGTATGAAAATTGCAATAAAAAATTTGAAGTTCAAATAACTCTTGAAAAGCATTTACGTTTGCATGAGTCTGGTTTCAAATGCTCCATGTGCGGTAAAAAGACAATGTCACAAATATTATTAGACCATCATATGAAAAGTCATGGTTTACCAAAATCATATGCTTGTAAATATTGCACATCAAAATTCACAATAGAGTTATCAAGAAATATTCACGAGAGAAAAGTTCATTCTAAAGGTAATGTTAATATATAAATATATGTATAATCTATGTTATTTTAATTATCTCTTTATCTAATTCTAATGCATGAAAATAATTGGCATAATTTTCTTAAGATCTTAGTTGATTTTTTATTTAATAGTTTTTAGTAGATTTATATAAATGTTGCTTGAATGTTTCTTAAAATTTTTATTTCATTTCATTGAATGATTTTTTATTTCATAACAGATCATTCACATTGATCTTTTATATTGTATTTTGCTAATCTGCATGTAACAATTTTTTTATTATATATATTTTTTTATTTAATTTAGTATTAGTACTTCACGGGATCTAAGTAAATGGTATAACTAACATAATACTAAAAATTTATATTGTGAATGATTAGTAACTTATATTTAAAAATTGAAAGAATATATAAAATGCGAATGATTTATTAAAAAGCTTCACCTTTGTTTTTAATTTTCTTTAAAAAATAAAATGAAAATTCAAAATGGTAGTTAATATATTTTTTAATCTTTTCTGTTTATCTATGTAACTTTACACTACTTAGCATTAATTCGATATTTAAAAAAATAAATTTTTTATGTTTCTATTGTTGAAAGTGGTAAACAATTTTTTCAGTTACCAGGGCATATAATCCTTGAATTTATAAAGATGTTACTAATTCTAAATAATTAAGTAACTTTCCCAACATTTAATTTTTACCTGATGTTAAAAGCAAGGAATTTATATATGTAAAATAAAATTCCTTATTGGTTTAACAGGTTAAAAACTAATATATGTACAAACGTAAACTACACTTCGTAGAATTCAATTTGAATGTATTTTAATTTTATAAATCAGGTACATTTAAATATTTTTATTAAGTGTTGAAATATTGGTTTTAACCATAACCGCAATAAAACTACACTTAAAATTCTGAACTAAAAAAAAATTGAAATTAAATTTGTAGTTTTTAGGTTTTATTATTGATCACTAGTAATAATTTTAACTAATAATTATAAAAAAAAATAAATGTTAATATAAAACATATTTTTTTAAATATTATTTTCTAAATTAATTTTATTTTAGTAAAGAAAAAAAATAAAACAAAATAATAAAGGGATTGCTGAAATCAAATTAAATTTATTTGAACTTTATGAAAACGTATACAAATTTGCAATATTTAAAAAAAAAAATATTAAACAACCTTTTAAAAATTACAAAAAGTATAAAAATTGTGTTTAACTAATTGTGAATTTAAATAGTGTCTGAAAATGGAGATAATTTATACCAGAAATATTGAACCCGTGTTGTAAGTTTTATGTTTAATTTATCTTTAATTTTTTTTAATTTAAAAAATACAATTGTGCATTTTTTAAATTTTGATTAGAAGTAAATTATAATTTCTATTTAATTTATTTTGCAAAATTCATTTTTTAAACTTCCTTTTTTTATTAAAATTAATTTTGTTTTTTAGTTATATTAAGTTTTAGAATTATTTAATTTTTCGTAATTTTTTAAAAATTAAAATTTTAGATAATGAGTTTTATTGAAAAAAAAACCAAGTTTATTACGAATATTATTTCTCGCAGGTTCAATTTATATTCATCCAAATTTAATTATTAGAAAGTTAAATATGACTAGAAGAAAAGTGTCATTCCGTTGTTACAATTGTAAAAATTCATTTTCTTCTTCGCTTTTATTAAAATATCACAATATGTATAAACATCCAGTTTTCGAGTGTAACACATGTCCAGCAATTTTTTCAAAAAAAAATGAACTGGAAGAACACGAAAAAATTCATTTAAAAACATTACAGTGTAATATATGCGAAAAAACATTTGAAAATAAACACACATTATATAAACATCGAAGACAACATGAAACAAAATTCTTCAAATGTAGTATGTGCCCAGCTGAGTTTTCATTTAGGGATGAACTAAATGAACATAAAAAAAATCACGATGAATCTGAAAGACCATTTAAATGTGTTGAAATGGGTTGTGATAAAGGTTTTATCGTTGAAACATTTTTAAATACACATTTGAAAAAAGTCCACGGATATTTTCTTTTTAATTGTGATCGTTGTAAACGAGAATTTTTAAATGAAGAATTACTTATTCAACACAGAAAAGAGCATGAAATTTTGTCTAGCGATAAACAATATCGCTGTGATCAATGCTTCAAAGATTTTTCTACGCTTACAATCTTAAAAATACATCAGAAGTTACACCAATCATCTTTAGTAACGGCTGCAGCTGATTCTCAAACACCAGAATCTCAAAAAAGTTCCAGATTAAAATTGTATACATGTGAACAATGTCAGAAACGTTTTTCTATTGTAACATATTTAAATAATCACTTAAAAAAAGTTCATCAAGTAAAGTTATTTGTATGTGAACATTGTAAAATGGAATTTCGCAATGAAAAAGATTTACAGGAACACAGTAAAGTTCATTTAACAGGAAAGAAATTTATAAGAGTGGAAAAAACCCATCTGGATCGGCCTTTCAAATGTGAATTATGTGGCAATTCATACGCAATTTTAGCGTATTTAAACAATCACTTAAATAAAGTCCATGGTGATGAAGAAACCGAGGAGGAAGAAAATATCACAATAACACAAATCAAATCAAAAAATTTTCAAATGACAAATAATAACACTGTTGCGTCTTCACCAAATCATAATGGAGATAATATAAAATCTGATAAAGAAAATTCCATGTCAAATGGAAATAATAAAAAAATTTCAAAATTACAACTGTCACAGCAGAACTCAAATAAAGATAATAGTGTTAAATGTGATAATTGCTATTTAAGATTTATCAATGAAAAATATTTGAAAGACCACTCACAAATGCATTCCGATCCAAATGATTCTTCTAGAATTGAAATGTTAGAAAATGCTTTTAATCCTCAAAGATCAGAAAAAATTCTTAATCCAATTATAAATAATAGTAGAACACAAAATAACATCAATAATCAAAAAGAAAAGTCTAAGAAAATAACTACAAAAAACAAAAAGAAAGCAAAAAAATCACAAAAGCCTAAAGTTAATAATTATGAGGAAGATTCAAGCAGTTCTGTCGAATTAATAGAAGTATCTGAACCACCACAAATCCCAGGTAATAAAATTTAAAGATAAAACATTAACGAATCGTCAATTCAGCAATCCCTCGTTTATCGAAAAAATTAAACATTATATGCAAATTTACTATATATGACTAATTGTTTTTTTTAATTATAATATTTTATTTTTTTTAGTTTAATATTACAAATATTTTAGGGCTTGGGTCAAAGTTAAATTTATTTACATTATTTATATATAAGAGTATTATAATCAAACCATGATTATAACTACCATTAACACTAATTAAAAAATTAAAAAAAATTGGTTTTGATTGCTTTTATTAATAACAAATCAAAAATTGAAATTTTCATTTTACAGAACATAATTTAAGTTTCACCCAAATAACAGAAGCTCTTTCATCAGCTTCAGCTGGTTTGACTGCAATTCAGCCGGTTCAATTAATAGAAAATCCTCATGATGATGATCAGCAAATGACTTCAACCGAACTAACACCATTAACCAATATTACATCATTAACAAATTTAACACCTTTAACAACTGTACAACCAACCGAAATTTTTCAGCATTCAGAAAATGATAATAGTATTCTTCAATCACATCAACATTTAGAAACATGTAATTCGATGGAACTATCATCTCTGCAGCCATCAACGATTTCGGAAGCAACGAAACTATCTTTAACTCTTTTAGAACCATCTGCTTTATCGGAATTAACCGCTTTTTCAGAACCATCTTGTATTCCTATACACTCCTCCAATTTAACTGATCTTAATTTATCTTATGTTGATCATTCAGGCGGAATTTTAAATCATGAACATACAGTATTAACGGAATTCACAACATCTACAACATCAACGGGTTTTGAAACGCAACTAATAACAACACAATGTAATTCGTCGGCAATGCTAAATTCTTCATCAGCTTCTTCAGACTATGCTGTAACAAATATGGATACATCGCTCATAACACAACGAGTTAAAAAACCTAGGATTTCGGATTCTAATATCCATTTAGAGACATTTTCAATATTAAATGATAGTCTCAACCAATCAGAATTAAAATCTCAAATTACAAATTTTCCAACTTTTGATAATACAGCTACATTTTTGTCAACACAAACGTCATCTGATCACAATATGGCATTTGCTGATATGGGTCTATCAGCAAAAGTTATTATGTCTGAAAGCACATCATTAGAACCACTAACATATTCAGATTCAATGCCTTTATCTGAAGCTACAACAATTTTAGAACTTACATCTTCATCACATCCAACTAGTTCGTCAGAAGCTACTGCATTCTCAGAATCTAATAATTTGACATCGTTAAGTTCAGGAAAGAAAAAGCGTAATAGCGGCGGTAAACAGCTGCAAAGAAGTCATAAGCCTAATGAAAAGGATCTCTTAAATCTGGAAGGTGATTTTGAAACTTGTTCTGAAAATAATCATTTTAAGTGTACACTATGTAGAAGAGCTTACGATGTTTGGATTAAATTTCGTAAACATAATGAATACCATGCTCTACGACCATATCAATGTCCTATTTGTCCTTGTAATTTTAGAACTAATGAAGAATTACTTGATCACAATAAAGCACATGAAAGCACTAAAAATAATTTTTCATGTGATATATGTAATCGTGTATTTATATCAAAGTCTCGTTTAAAAGCTCATTCGTTAACAGTTCATACTGATGAACGGCAATTCAAATGTGAATATTGTCCTTCGGCTTTTAAAACAAAAAGTCGTCTTGTTGATCATGTACGATGTCACACCGGCGAAAAACCAATAAAATGTCATTATTGCGATGAACATTTTTCAAGAGCTACATATCGTTTAAAGCATGAACGAGCTATTCATCCTGAGCTATTAGAAATTGATACTAAACATAGGGAAGAAAAACTGATGGAAAAAAAAAATGCAAAAGAGAAATAATTTTTCAAAAAATATTTGAATTATATTAAAAATTGAATATAAGTTATTTCATATATAGGTGTTCATAGTTACATTTATTTTAATTTTAATTTTTTTTTTTTGTTTATTTATAAAAATAACATACATAAAAAAGCCGAATCAACAGAATAACAATCATTTTAATATTTTTAACTGAAGTTTGTTATAAGAACTACACTTTTATTTATATAACCTTAAGGTCACCAAAAAATATAATTTTAATTATAATTTGTGAGTTATAAGCAAAATCAAAAAAATCGGTTTTTCAATTTTTTATATTAATAACTTAACATTTTTAGTTAACAATATCGACAAACGTAGTTATAAATACATTTAAGTATGTATATAATTATAAAAAATTTATTTATTCTTTTATTTTTAAATACAAAATTAAATTATTACAAATATCGGAAAGAAACTTTCAATTTTTATGGAGAAAATAATAATATTGGGACCAGTCATGAAATATTTAACAAACTCTAAATTATTTGAAATAAAAAATTATAAATTTAACTTGAATTATAAATTTTTTAATTATTTTATTTAGTATATTTGACTCATTAAAATAATTAAAGTAACTTTTTTTGACTTTATAACTTAAAGTTAAGATAAATGCTCAATTTGAATAATGAGAGAAATTAAATTTATTCACAAAAATTAAATACTTTTCTGCAGTTATATTTTGTTTTACAAATTTGTTTAACAAATATGCAATAACTAATAATATTTTTTTAACTTAATTTAAAAAATATAAATCGCACTAGAATATATAAATATCTCAGCAAATTTAATTAATCATTTAAATGTATTATAAATTATTGAATTCACCGAACACAACACAGAATACATATTCATAAAGATTAAAATTTTTTGTTTCTTAACCCCATTTTGCAATTAATTAAAAAAATGAAATAAATAAATTTAAATTAATTAAATAAAAACTTAATCAATTTTATATATATTAAAAAAAAAATGATTAGAAATTATTCTAAATCTGTATTAGGATAAGGTAATTTAATCTAATATAATACGTAAGAATAAAAACCAATTTAAAATTTTGAAATATTTAAACACGGCTATATTTGTTGGCATTGTAAAATTTTTATTTGTTCTTTTTGTTATTAACTATTTCCGAAAAAATAGTTGTTTAAAATAGTTTCCTAAAAGTGAAATTCAAATTTAATTATTAATAGGTTTCATTTTATTAATTTATATTAAACAAAAATTGCTAAATTAAAGAATATTTTTCCATTTTAATATTTAAATTTAATCAACTTCCTAATAAAAAAAAAACATTTTTGAAATTATTAATATTTTGTAAATATTAATATTAATACTATTAAACTCTTTCAGTTAAAGGAACGTAAAATATCCTAGAAGCACTATTTAAAAGCAAAATATTAATTTTAAAATTAAAGTATATATATATATATATAATATATATATAAAATAAAATTACATGCAACTAAATAAAAAAACTCTATAATTAAATAAAAATTTTATTTTTTCGTAATATATGACTTCATAAAATGAAGAATCTCAAAATTGTATATAAAATAAAGGAAACAAGAAAAAAAACAAAATAAATCGACAAAATTGTTTTATTGATTGGTTGGAATGTAATTATTATATATACATATAATGGAAGTAAATTAATATTATTTAAGATTCTCTGTTTTCTCTTGTTTATTCTCTATATTTTCACCTAAATTCTTCATTTTATTTTTTAGGACATAAAGGATTTGATTGATTTAACTAATATATTATGTATTATAAATTAATAAATTATATATGTACATATTGTAAATGTAATCAGAATAAATTATATAAAAAATACTCAGTTGAATCCAGTATCATGAGTATACAATTTATTCAAATTTACAATATATAGATTTATATACTTTGTTCAATCTTATATAATTAAAAGTATAAAATGAATGTTTATAATAAAAAAAAAAATATGAAGTAAATGAATATTATATTATAAGAGAAACTTGACCTACATTTATATATACATATTATATTCTTACAACATAAAATAAGAGATCAAAATTTTAAAATTTCATTAAATTGTTATTTTTTTATTATCATTTATAAAAAGAAATTATCAATTTTTTAAAATTAACTAAATTAAAATTATTTTCTTTTTTCAAAATTTTCTATTCTTTGATAGTAATAATTCATGAAGTATTTTGCGAAAAAAATGATGTAATTATTGTAAAAGAATATGTTTAAATAAAATATTCAAAAACAATATTTCATATGTTTTAGTCAAAATGCGCGCCTTATGATTTAGTCGGAAATATTTTTTTTTATATTCATTTAGGCTATTTTTGTTCTGAAACTTTTTAAGTATTGATATTAAAATATTAAATATCAATATATTCAAATTACATAATCAAATAAATATAAAAATGAAAAAAGGCGTATTAATTTTTTTGTGCAATAATATTTAAATTCGTTTCATTCTTTAAAAATTTAAGAATTAGCTTGGGGATGGTTTTTAAAAGCATCTATTAATTATAATTTTTTTTTTATTTTTAGCGCTAAGAATAAAGATTGATTTCTTTTAAGAAATTATATAACTCAATATTAAAGTAAAACGAAAAAAAAGATATAAAACTAAATTAATTGAAACATTTTCTTTATTTAATAAAACTCTCTCAAAAAATAATGTTATATATATATATATAATTATAATATAAACATATAAGGCTAAATTAATTTATAAAAAAATGATTTATAAATTTAGTAATTTCTTTTTTAAATAATTTTTATATGTATAATCAGGTATAACTTTTATCATTTAAAGAAAAAATTTAATGAAACATAATATCACACAATAGTTTATTAATGTGAATACTAAGTTTGTATTTTTATTTTCATTATCATACAAATTATTAGAGTTTTTAATACAAACATATTGTAATTATTTGAAAATATAATTTAACGTTATTCAATTAATATTAATTATCTTATTTATACATTTTAACGCGCAAATAATTAAAACATAATATATAATTTTTATAATAGTTTCAAAAAAAATCCTAAATTTTATTCATATTAAGTTAAAATTAATTTTACGTGATTAAATTTAAACTACAAATCTTATAAATTACTAAATTATTATTGAATTTTTGACAAATATGTTCAATTAAATTATTTAGAAATCGATGTAATTAAATTATTTTTTTTTCCTTTTTTATTTTTAAAATAAATTAATTATAAAATTGGTTGATTTGTTTTATTAAAAAAACGAAGAATTGTAAAAACCTGCGTACCATTAAGTAGGGTTTTTCTTAGGCAAGGTAATATAGTTTTTCGGAGTTTGATCAATATTACTTGGACATATCTGTTTGCAGCAGTAAATATATTAATTTCGTATTTTATTTTCAAAATCCAAACATAGGGTTTAAATTTAAATTGTCTGCAATTTTCTAATTAATTAATTAAATTTTTTATAAAAAAAAATATGTTATTAGTCTTACAAAAAAAAAATCAAAAGAACACCTTGCGATTTCCACCTATTGAAATATTTTTTCCTTTTTATGATGTCAAAACAAGACTAGTTTAATTATTATAAGTTAGCAAAATACATTTAACAACTTACATTTATTAAAAATCTTGTTCAAGCAACTGAAAAAAGTTCTGAAAATAATTTTATATATTATGTATGTTACCATCAGCTATTTAGGCATTGCGTTCCATAGAATCTCTAATCTTATTTTTTGATTGAATACAAGTTTGTAGAGATATTTTCCGTTAAACTTTCGAAAAGTCTTCAATATTTTATTTACATATTAAATATGTGTTGTAAATATGTGTTCAAATATCTTGGTCTTACCACAAAACACTAAGTAGTGAACATGGTTAAATGGAAATATATTTTTTCAAAATAACTATTTTTAAGTTACATTTAACCAGGTTAATACACTTAATATTTTTTCTTTTCTTTTACGAGAATGCATTAAACATATAATGCATAGGAAAAAGAAAAAAATTTTATGGGAATTAAATACAAGACAGTGAATGTTTTAAATTAAAATACATTTTTTTTAAGTTTTACACACCTATCTAACTTTATTCATCTTGTACGAAAAAATAATTTAAAACAATTTTTAAACACCCAAATTACCTCTAATATTAAATTATTAAACCTAAGAACTGTTCTATTAATTTTTATAACTAATATGTAATGCTGAAATTTGTTTTAAAATAAAAATATTTTAATTTCATATATAAGCTTATTTTTTTATGTCTTTAAAACTTCAATTATTAAAAGTATTTACCCAAAAAATTTTAATATTTTATTTTGTATACATATTTAAAATAGATAATTACTATCTAACGATTTGATTTAATATATATATTTATATTCCTTTGTTTCGTATATTTATATATATATATATATATATATACGTATTTTCAATAAGTACGACTTTCAAGAATTATTAATTAAATTAATTATTTTAATTTAAAGATAAATATATTGCCAAAAAATTATTTTTATTTATTATGAAAACATCTTAACTATTTTAAACTGTATATAAGAAATAAATCGAAAAATTAAACTAATTTAATAGAGTAAAGATATGAAAGTTACATTTCACATGAAATATTTAGGAATCAAGTTTGTAAATTATTATGTATATGGGTGATTTTTTTTTTTATTGCACATTTCATGTCCTGGAATCAATTTTTTTATAATTTTTTAAATAAGTAAAATACAGAAAAATTAATAATTAATATTAATTTTACAAACGATTCCCCATTGCCCCCATTTCATTTGAAAATTCTATGTTAAACAGTTTTTCTTAAAAATTAAAAAAGCATACGGTACCTATAGCAAAATGCTATGTCCCCGAGCTTAATTTTTTGACTTTTGGATTAATTTTTTCTGTTAATACTGCCTTTGGTATAAATTGGGTAATCAAGACTCTAAATTATAGTTATTATAAGTTTAATTTTTTTATTTAAGAAGCGGTACAAATTTTGTTTAACCTTTTTTTTAGCAAAATAAATGATGTCCCTAGGTTTTGTCCATTGTGTTACCGAAGCATTACTTTTTAAATTAAAACGGTTTGTTTCTTAAATAAGTTGCGCGGCTCTTGTTATTTGTCAAAAACTATTTATTATTTTTATTCTGTTGTTGAAAAGTTTTCAAAAAAATAGCTATAATTAAAAAAAAATTAAATTTTCCAAAACGTATAAGTATGTATTTTTATTAATTGTCCACTATGTTACCAAGTTTATCTCGACTTAAATACAAATTAAAATATTTTATTATATAAAATATAAAGTAATAAAAAGAGCACTTTTAGAAAAAACTAATTTTTATATTATGTGTTCAATAAATTATGATATTTTTAAATAATTCAGTAAAATTGTCCATTGCGTTACCTGTCCATTGTGTTACTATTAGCGCGGTAACGCAATGGACAAATTGGTAACGCAGTGGACTTATTGGTAAGAAATTGGTATAGTTCTAAAAAAAAAATGCTATAATATTATTAATTGTTAATAGAATATGCCCAAACCCAATAAAAAAAATCTTCCCCACCTGCTAAAAAGCAGAGGAGGTAGAGGGAAAGACGAAAACTTGATTTAAAGACGGCTATAAAAAAAAAGGCTATAAAAAGTGAAATATTATCACAAAAATAAAAATCTGATTGAAAAGCAAGCTCCTCGCCAATTTCTTAACATTTTCTTTATAATTTTCAATGCTAATGTATTTAATTAATTTTTTTTTTTTTGACTAGAGTCCCCTATGTTACTTTTTTGTCCACTGTGTTACTTTTGTCCCTGCTTACAAAGACTTTATTTTTATTTTCATTTAATTTTAAGATACTTTATTTAAGTTTTGTTTAATTAAAATGATATATAAATATTATTTGTATTTTAATGTGATATGAAATATTCTATACGTGCTTGCTGTAACAGCGAAATTCAATATTTTTTGAAATTTTTTTGATAAAAAGTAACACGACGGACATAAATTTTCAAATTTTTTTAACTTATATACTTTTTTTTATTAATTTTTAAATAGCAATTTTCTATTTATAATAAATAAAATACGAAAAGCTGATTACTTCTTTTCTTATTTGTTTTTTTTACATTTATATAACATTTTACATTTTAGTAACGCAATGGACAAATCTGCGGAGCTCAGTTTACTAATTTTGTTCTAAAATTCGTAATTTTGACAAAAGTGTACAGCTCTCTTCAGAATATTGTAGCGAAAACTATAAACTTTCTTAATAAAATACCATGGCTCATAAAAAAAGAAAAATAATTTAAAATTTTAAAATTTTGAAATGTGCACTAAAAAAAAAAATGACCCATATTTGTCTCTTATTTATTTAATAAAGTTGATTTATTGTATAATATGAAAATGTAATAAAATTTATTAAGAAATGCAACATTACACTAAAATTTATCTAAATTATAAATTTACGCTTGCATATACATATTTTTTAAGAAATTACATGCAAAAAAAAATATTTCAAAGAACCATAATAACTTTGAGTTCAAAATAATTAGAATCCAAAATTAATCATAAATTGAATTAATGCCTGTTGGGATATTTAAAATTTAGCTTTGGTAAATTTTTTGTTTGAAAGTTTAAATATGTACTTTTTTTCATAAATAAATATACGCATATGAATTAATTTACGATTTAATATACAAGTGCAACTTAAATAATGAATTTCAGTTTCTTTGGGAGATTTTATATGTTTGAATAAGTTTATCAACGTATTTAAATCAACGTATTTGAAAAACAAATTATCTTTCAGCGATTTATAAATTAAGAAGTATGATCAACTAAAAAATGCTTTTATCAATTTTATAATGTTGAAAACATTAATTTTATTAATACCCTGTACTATTTCTTATTCATAAAATAATTTATTTTCTATTTTTTTTTTAATTTACATTTCAAATAATTTTTATATTATCTTATTTTATTAATTTTAAGTTTAATAAATATTTTAATGAAAGTAATTATCTATAATTATTTAAAGTTAATGCAAAGATTTAAAAAATTTTAAGAACATCAATTTTATTTTCCCTTTAAAAATTTAAAAATTATATATTTACAATAATTTTAATTCTTACTTATAAAAGATCGCAATATTTTAATTTAATATATATTCCCTGAATTTTGTTTTAATTGTCACAGGCAAAATTTTTATTCCCTATGAGAGTTTATAAAAAAACATAATTAAATTATTTGTAGAATTTTTAACATTTGCATAAATATCTTAGTTATAAAATCATTTGTATTTCAATTTTAAAATTAATATTTTAAAAAATTCCATATGCTCGCTCCTATATTTTGGCAACACAACTTTTTTAAACTATTTAAGTAAATGTCTAACCTTTTTAAAAAATATTATATATTTTTTTTAAATAAGTTCTTTTGTTTTCTTAAAAAAATATATTTTGTCTAATTTTGTCTTTAAATAAAGTTATATTTAATAAATTGTAGAATTATTGACGAAGTCTAGGCAGGTAAAATACAATTATCAACTAAATTATCAAAATCCAGCTTGATATTTCCGTATGTCTAAAATAAATAAAAAAAAATATATATATTTAAACAAAAGTTTAGGTTTAGTTATTATTTAATTAAAGAAACGTACAAACTGCAAATGTGGATGTTCTTTCGAGTGATGCGTTTTAAGGGCATCTTTTCTAGTAAATTGTTCGGTACAGTATGGACATTTAAACGGTTTTTCACCAGTATGCACTCTTTCGTGTCGCATGAGATGTTTACGTTCTTTAAAGGCAAAAAAGCATATAGGGCATTTATAAGGTCTGCGATCTTGGTGTTTTTCTTGTTCATGATCTTGAAATTGTTTTTTTGACGGATAACCAATGTTACAGATTTGACAACGAAACTTTTCAGGTTGGAGATGTGCGTGATTTTCATGTGCTTGCCATTCTTTTTTTGATCGAAAAGTAACATTATCTTCTTCTGGACACATTGTACATTTATATATAACTTTAGGTGGTCGCGGATGATTATTACTCTTCTCACTTTTCACTGCCGAGCTATTACCTTCATTCAAAAGTGTTGCATTAAAACTTTTGTCTTTTATAGATGTATAGTTTAATTTTAATTTTATTCCTTCATCATCGTTACTTTTCTTATAAGAATTTGGATTTGTTTCTTTAATCATTTCTTCATCATCTAAAGGTTCATTTTTAATTAATGTTTCATTATCGCTCTCTTTCCCATTTTTAGGATTATCATCAAAATCTTCTAATCTTATAATCGGATCATCCGCATATGGTTTTAATTCATTTTTATGACGTGCTCGTTGATGACGTATCAAATAAATTTCGTCAGTAAAACGATTATCACAAAAGGAGCATTGATATTTTTTTATGTCATTATGGAAAGTTTTTCTATGCTTGCTCAGTGAACTTGAATACGGATAACTTTTGTCACAATATTTACATTGAAAACGGCATTCGGATTGCTCATATACTCTCTTTCGAGGTGGTCTTGCTTCATCATCAGTAATATCTGATTTCCGTTTCTGCAAAGAGTGTAATGGTTTTAACTTAATTAGGGGTTTATCAGATTTAGAGCTTTCTTTCCCAAATTCTTCATAATGTTCATCTTCGTTGTCGTAATTATTATAATGTTTTCTTGAAAAACTGTTTAAACTATTGTTACTAGCATCTAAACTTCCACATGCTGGAGGCCCCATAGTAATTATATTACTTGCATTAGAATCATCATTTGATTCAAAAACTGATTTACGACCATTATTTTTCGTATCTACTTCAAAATCGGTAAACGAATGCATTTCTATACAATGATTGATAAAATCTTTCAAGCCATCATACTCAAGTTCACATCCAGCGCAACGCAACGAAAATTTCTGTGTTGCTGAAACTAATATTTGTCCACATTTTACTTGATAATTATCATCTAAAGGATCTGCTTCATATCCCGCATAGCCATCATCATCCATCATATCATTTATATTATCCATCTAAAAAAATTAAAAATTTATATCAAAAGCAATATTTTTGAATAGAGTTAATTCTAAATTTCTAAATTTTACATTTTAATAATGGTGAAAAAATAGTGGAGAGCAATAATATGCAATATTTTAAAATTAGCCCATACTTTTATTTTACAAAAAAAATATTCATTTAAATATATTTTCAAATAAAAATTTTATAAATTTTTCCAAAAAAAAATATTTATACCTATAATTTTATACATATATTATTAAAAATAAGGGCAGCAATAACTCTTTGAAAAACCTATTTTCCAATAAAATTTTAAAAATAGTTTTCTCTAATTCTAAATATGTAGTTATAAAAATATTTTATAACGGTAAATTAATCTGTGCTTAAAACTAAATATAAACCAACATTTTTAAGATTTAAAAACTAAAAAGTACATAAGAAAAAATATTTAATATTAAGTGAGTTACGCACGTCACAAATACAAAAAAAAATAAAACTAAAAACTAGTTGAAAAAAAACCTCGGGACCATCTTACGTAAAACCCTCTTATTTTCTACTAAAAACTACTTACATATCTAATAAAATTAAAATATAAAAAAACAAAAAACAAAAAAAATAAACATGAACGGCGCTCTTCCAAAAAAAAAAAAAAAATATTTTACGCTGTTTTGCCTTCATAAAACAACACAATATATTAAGTAAGCATTAATACAAAATGTAGTACTGTGCAAGCATATCACAGTTTGGAACGAAACTTTACGTAGTCCCAATTATAACTCCTCACATATACTATTAGAATAGACCTGCCTATACAACCCATACCTACATAAATTAACAAATACAATATTCTCGTATTACTTGTCGTTTGTTCGTCGTCAGTCGTCACCGTCATTTCATTTCATTATTACCAATTACTTTACTTTGCTTATTGCTGTGCTGCTAGACCTATATATATGATTACATTATATGCCCCTTTATAGACCTTGCTTAAATATATGTATGTATATATTTATATACTATGTGGCCCATTTTTTTTCAATTTTTTTAAAGAAAAGTATTAATCTTTTTTTGTAATTAAAATTAAAGGCAGATCTTTGGAAATTAATATTCATGGATATTTAATAAAAATAATTCGACCGACTTGGCAACTTGGTCTTTTTATATTTAGTTTTTATATTTACACCTATAAATACATATATATATATTATATATATAAGAAAGCCTTCGGCCATTCTAAAAAAAAATTTGGGCCCCCACTTATCTAAAGATAAAATAGACAAACTTTACCTGTATCAAAAATTTGTTTTTCTGCAAAACTTATCACTAAATTGTTTTTTTTTAAACTGTTTTTTTTATTTGTAAACACTGATTTTAATTATTTTTTTCACCGAAAACAATAAACATTTACAAAAAAAATAAAAATAAAAATAAAGTAAATTCTCACCACTGAAAAACAGCAGCTGTCATCAAAGAAATTTTTTATACTATTTTAAAACTACATTTCACTTTAAAAAATGGTTATTTGAGGTGCAGTGAAGGTAAGCGACATTACGACGACCTTAAAATAATTACATTAATATTTTTATAGATGGCAGAATTGTTGTTAGAGTGTCTTTAATTTTTATTATTTATTTGTCATAAATGATAGCGCATATATTTCAGGCATTTAAAATTTCTGAAAAAAAATAAGTAAATTTTCTAAAATAAAAAATTTAAATATTATAAAGGGATACATATATTAAAGAAATCTAAAAATTTAGCAAATTAAATAAGCACGCTTGACAAATTTTTTATTTTGTTCTATTTTCTCACTAGATGGACTGGAAGATAAAATACCACTATTTTCTACTGTACACTAAATGTCAATAGGTATGTTCATTAAACATAATTTTATTTATGTATTTCGAATTAGAAAAAAATGATTAAATATTTATACAGATTACACGTGCAATATTGCCATAGGGCGTTATTTCACCTCACCGATTTGCACTATAAATTAAAAAAAGGACATCAAAATTTAAAGAGAAAACTAAGCTAAAAAAAGTGAACAATGAACCAAATGATATATATGGTGTGCGTGTGATATAAAAAGTTTTGATTTTTGTTTGTGTTTATGTATTTGTAAAAAAAGTATGAAAAAGATTAACATTGACATCTTTTAATATTTATTGTGTCCTTTTAACTTTTCGTCTATTTTTTTTTGGTTCATAGTACATTATGCTTATTTATACATAATTTTTTAAAAAGCTTAAAATAATGATTATTAAAAGATAATTCACTACGGACATGACTTAAAAATGTACATTTGGCACGTATACGTATATTTGGCACGTTCTAGGAACTAGCTCTCATTTGAGAATTTCATTATTATTATATTTTTAAATATATTTAGATATTGAAAAATGGAAATTAAGTATGAAAAATTAAGGTTTATTGTTGATATATATAAATAGAAATAATAAACTATATATTATTAATATAATTCATCAGATATATTAATGAATCTGATGAATTATTTAATATATACATATTCAAATGAAAATCCATCTATTATAAAAAATTTAAATTAAAGCATTTCTACCCAAACATTTTTTTCATTTATCATCTACTCTTTTTCTGTTCAAATTTTTTTTCAGAATCGTTTTGAACAATTTTTTAATTTTTTTGTATTGTTTTTAAGGTAAATATTAAAAAAAAAAACAAGTTAAACATAAAAAATAAATAAAAATCTAGAAATTTAAAAAATTAGATAAACAATTATTTGTTAATTTTAAAAACTAAAAATGTTCATATTAGTTGTTTGTGCTCTACTAGGTGTTTTTAGGTTGTTCTAAAGTGATTGATTGTTTAATTTTTTACTGGCTTGTTCTCTAAACTAAAAAAATATTACTCTGAAAAATCCTAATCCCCTCGAAAATTACATTAAAAAACATTCTAAGTTATTTGATTTGTTTATAAAATAATAACTGTTTTCAATTAAACTGTGATATTCAATCTTTATTTGATAATTGGTACATGAATTACAATCGTTACATTTTTAAAATCTCTTTCAATTCATTTCGTCATGAAGGTCTCCTTCATACAAAATTTAGTTCGGTTTAGTCGTAAAACAATTTTATGATAAACAACTGATGTTTAAAAAAATATTTTGATATAATTAATCATACCATAGATATAATATAACTAGATAGGCAATACATATAACAAAAATTTCTAAACCACTTTTGAGTAACAGTTGATGTTGCATTACTTAGTTTCTCATGTAAATGCCGCCGCTAGAAGAAATGTTTCCGGCTTATTTTTAAAGAGTCACAAAGAAAATTAAAAAATTTGACTTGTAGAGGGACGTCTAAATTTGTACAAAATCAGCCGATAAAATATTATTAGTTAGAGGAGAAGTGTTAAAGTTAAAAAAAGGTTTGTTTTTATTAAAATAATATATATATAAATTCTATACAAAAAATAGAAATTTTATACAAATATAAAATTTTTTTATTTATTTTTACTGATAAATTCAAAAAATTGCAAAGCACTTGTGTAGAATTCCATATTTACAAAATAATCTACTTAAATATTACTATTAAGTAGATTATTTTGTATTATATTATTAATAATATAATACTTTAAAATGATGTATTATATTATTTCAATTTCAGTTTAAGTTATATTATATTCTTTTAAAGCTTTTCATTACGTCGATGATTAGAATATATAATGTCATTAGCTTACAAATAAATCTAATTTTTGAAAATGAAGATGATCCAGATTTTTCTTTACTATTTCTATTTGATTTTCCCTATCTCTTAACATATGTTAATTTTTGTACTTAAAATGGTTTAATAGGATATACATTAGAGAGAAAGAAAAGCTGCCGATCTGTAAATATATTATATCTATGGTACTATACCATATTGAAAACTAAGTAGTATATTATTTGTGTAAGACAAAAATACAGTTTTATTTAAATTTACTTACATTTCATACAAGTTTAGTATTACACATCAAAAACATATTATATTAACTCTATTCTGTTGTCTATATATATTCTGTAAAATGTTAATTTATTTTAAAAAATATCAAAAACTTCAGAAACAGTAAAATTGAAACCATAATAGAAAAGAACTTATAAAAATAAGGAAAAGTGGCAGCTCTGGCCTAATTCACTGTAAGGATGAACATTTTTTCGTCTATGATTTTACAATTCTTCAATAACTACATAACTACAATCTGTCATCTTTTAACATTTCAGTTTCAAAGTCTTTTACATAATATTTTCGCTTTAGGAAAAACTGAAGTAAAATTCTAGCTAATATAAATTTATAATTACAGTCAAAATTTAATTGAATAATTTTATTTTAATATAATTTTAATATTTTAGGGCTTTAAAATGTCTTTAACACAAGTAGTGCGAAATTTGGCCAGAATTACAGGTAGTGTAGCGTACCGAAAAGCTATATCCCGACCATTGGCCAATTCACACATGTTATCTAGGAACATTTCCTCAACTACTTTTGTCAACTTATTTAATGTAAGAAATAAATCTCATTTACTGTATATAATTTGATTTTTTTTTTAAATATATTTTCTGAAATAACCTCAAAATTTTCTTAAAAAATTCAAATATTGCTAGATTTAATTTAATTTAGTTGAGAAAGGATTTTATATAATTTTTTTTTTTACTCAATGATGTTCCCAAAAATCTTTGTGAATAATCGTTGTGAATTAGAAAGCAAGTTTTTTTTATTTGAATTTTTTAAATGTTTTTACTTTTAAAACATACTTTTAAAAGAGGCAGCCAGTCAGCAATGTAATTTTATCTAAAAAACAATATTCAACCAAACCAACAATGATAGATATACGAGATCGGGTTCTTAAAGTAATTGGAGCATATGATAAAATTACAGCCGACAAGGTAATTATTTATCAACAAAAATAATTGTTTTTTTTTTTTGTATTTAAAGGAAAGATCTAAAGTTAATGAATCGATACGTAATTATTCAGCAAAACCACCACTTAATTTAAAATTAATTAAGGAACGAGTATTTCTTGTCTTAAAACTTTATGACAAAATTGAACCCACAAAGGTAAAAATACAAGTATATAAAGTTTGGATTTTAAGTTGAATTATTGTGATATTGGAAAGATAATTTTCTATTTCTTTCGATTTTAAACCGTTGTTTTCGAATTATGAATTTAATATTTACGGTTTTTATAATTGGTTGAGTTAATGTTTCTTACTATAAACCTATAAAAGTTTTGCATTTGTTTTATTGAACGTATCGATTGAAATAAACTTTTTGATCTTATTCCAATAATTCAAATTTTAAAATGAAGTATTAAAAAAAAGATCAACTATAATGCGTTTCTAATTTTTTAACAACAGCTTTCCGAAGACTCTCATTTTATGAATGATTTGGGTTTAGATTCTTTAGATCATGTTGAAGTCATTATGGCAATGGAAGATGAATTTGGTTTTGAAATTCCAGATAGCGATGCTGAAAGACTATTAAAGCCAAAGGATATAATTCGATATGTAGCAGATAAGGAAGATGTTTATGAATAAACCAATATTTTAAACATTTTAGAAAATATAAATAAAAAAATATTAAAAAATGATAACATATGACTTATTTAGAAGAAACCAATTAGCCATTAAAGCATTTTCTGACCAATTCAATCAGATACGAAATCTATAAAAAAAAAAAAATAATTCCTGTAAAAGTGGTGTCAAAATTGTCAGCACGTTACAATTAAATATATTTATAAAAAATTAAATACATTAATTTTTATTTCGTAATTAAGAGGAGGCAAATGAGGAATTAAAAATGAGAAGAAAATTTCTGTTTTATTAATGTACAGACCTCATCTTTAGAATTTGTATAAATAGTTATTTAAACTAGGGAAATATAAAAGTAAATTCTATTACACGTCCTTCACTTTTATGCTCATCTTAAATATACATGGTGTCATAGATTTGTTGTGATTTTTTAAGTGATGCAACTCTTTGAATCTAGTTCCACATTTGTCGCAACTGAAATATCAAAAACATGTTTACTCATATATATTTTATTTTATATAAACAATACTTACACTATGGGTTTTTCACCTGTATGGACTCTTTTATGTTTCTAAAAAACAAAAAATTAATAATATTTTAAATTGTTCACATATAAATACCTTTAATGAATCTGATCTACCAAAACTTTTATCACATTGATCACATTTAAACAATTTAAAATGGGATCTAATAAAATAAACTAAAAAATAAATAATTTTTCTAATTTATACACAAAAAACCTTTTTTGATGCTTGTTTCGCAAAGTTTTAGAAAAAAATGCCTTATCACAGTATTCACATTTAAAATTTCTTTCACCAGTATGCTTGGCGCACATATGGTGGTCTAGTTGGAATTTTCCTGCATATGAATCTCCACATATTCTTAAAATAAGTAAATGATTTTATTTTGAATTTTTTTTTTTCAGTTACTTACTCACAAACAAATCTTAGTCTAGCCGAGTGCAAACGCATATGGTTTTCCATTGAAAATTTTGAAACATAACTTACACCACAAAATTCACATGTATGAAAACCGTCTATAGAAGTCTTTTTTTGATTCTTCTCTATTTTAATTTCTTTTTTATAATCGGCAATCTTAATTTTTGATTCAAATGTAACAGGTCTTATCAGTTCTGGAATAATTTCGTTACTAGAATCTTTCTTTTCCATATTTTCATTTGCTATTTCCTTTTTGTATTTTCTTTTAACATTAATTTTAGTTTCGTTTTTGGCAGTACTGTTTTGTAATTTTTCTCTATAAATTTGATTCGAAATGTTTAAATTTTCAGAATCAAATTCAAATTCTTGTTTTCCTTCTTCTAACCGAATACTTTGGAAAAACTCTTCCGTATCAGTGTCATCAATATCCAAATCAAAACTCATTTGTGGATTTTGCGATAAATACGATTGATTTAAAATTTCATCAGGCTCCTCTTTAGGAACTAAAAACTTATAATTAAAAATATTTAATATTAAAACATTAAGTGATGCAAAAAAATAAAAATATAATTGGTTTACTTCAAATTTAAGATTTTCCAATAAATCGTCATGTTTATTAAAATCTAATAATGAATTCTGCATAATTTCTTTTAACTTTTTATCAGATTGTTGACATATCCTTCGAAATTCGTAACATATTTCGAGATTTATAAAACATTTTGAACAAATTTTGCTAGGTAGTTTGCAATTAATCTTTAAAATAACATATTTTTTTTATTTAAATTTTTTATATTCTAATGTATTAATTTAATTCATAATTATAAGGTAAATATTTACTTCTTCCATATCGATTCCTCCGCAAAGTTTCAATTTTTCGTAAACTTCATCAGAAATTTCAATAATAGGATCTTTAATTAAGCAAGCTCGACAAATGTTGCTAGAGACAGTTTCTATCTCAAAAATCATTTTTTGAATTCTTCACTAAATTCAACATTTGTTTTATTTATTTTAGGAAAAAAATTAATTACTATTGTGATTTTGATTTTATTCATACGATATTTATTTACATATACAGAATATCACCAAACTTTGATACATAAAAAAAACCACCACATTTATATTAAAAAATGACACCCAGTCAGCAAAACAACATATCAACATAAGTTTTCAACTTTTTACTAGTATCGACATTCTACAGCAAGTTGAAAAATAAAATAAAAAATAAAAATATAGTAGATAAAACGTGGAACTCGAGTTTTAATAAATAGTTTATAGAAAGAAAAGTAATTTTTTATTTATATCGTCGGAGTTCAAAGTATACCATGGTCTGTCAAAATAGACTTTTGAATGTTATGTTATTATGCATTTCTGCGTTCAGGATTATAAAAATATTAGGTATCGTTCACTAAAAAAAAACAGATACGAATTATCTACTGTTTGTAACTGAAGACTTGGCAACTACCAACTTTAAATATAAAAAAAAGTTTCTTCAGTTTTTGCGAACACAACTAATTGAATTCTAATTATAAATTTTGCAAATCATATTGACAATTTCAACAAGTTAAATCCTATAGCTGAATATCTTATTTGTTAGATTTTCTTATGGTAGCAGATGCCTAATCGTCAACGTTTAATATGCGGAATTAGGTACATGAGTCTCTCACTATGTGGCACCACCCAATTGAATTATAATCGTCAATATGGTATGTTCATTACATTAGTGACTTATAAGATTGGACGGCCTAGAACAGAAAAGTACAGGTTTTGCCGTTCATTAGTTTTAGAACAAGGTATTTTTCTGTCCCAAAATGGTCTCCGAAAGAATCAATGTAGGTTTTGACCCAACTCTTATATGAATTTTGCTTTGAAAAAATATGACACTTCTGGCTTCATTAATCATAAATAAATAAATGACAGCACTGACAGTAAAGTTTTTATTTTTAAAATTTGGTTTGAAATAAAAACAAGATTTTGTCTTTTTTTTAAATAATACTACTATAAAATGATTAGCAGAAATTAGAAATGACAAGAAGTGTTTCTACAAATAATTATATTTTTCAAAACGACAATTCTTTAACGTCTCTCAATATTTCAAGAAATACTAATTCGAACGAAAATTTAATGGCAAATAGTGGAGAGAGCAATAGAAGAAATCAACAATTTTTTAGCGATGATTTTATGCAAAAGCTGAATATTTTACATTCCAGAGTGCTTGAAACTGGTGCTGTTTCTTCGGATGATTTATATACAGCTTTACGTAATCAAATTGAACAACAAAGCCCAAATCGAATTAACTTATGGATTGCTTGTGGGGTTTTTATTTTCATTTTTTTAGCTACGCCAGTTGTTTACGAAGTAATTCACTTTTTACTTGGTGTCAGATGTTTTGTACCAAATAATTATTTAGTTTGGGAAGCAACACGCCCGATAAGTGATTGTAGATTTTGTAGTCAAGTGAAAGGACCTTTAATTCTACAAAATTTAACGAGGGAGGAGTTTGCTCCATTTGCTTATTCATCTCAACCAATTATAATAAAAAATGCTGTCGGTCATTGGCCAGCAAAAAGGAATTTAAATTTTACTTTTCTAAAAGATTTATATTTGAAAGTACCTGGTGCTTTAGAAGAAGATTGTCAGTTTTTGCATTTTCGTTCAGATTTTATGACTTTGCGAGAAGTTTTTGAAATGTCAGAAGCTAGAGCCAAATTTTCGGATGGATATCCGCCTTGGTATGTTGGATGGAGTAATTGTCATCCTGTTGTGTTAGACGAATTAAGAAAACTTTACCCACGACCTCATTTTTTACCTGAGGATGCTGAAATGCCTAACACTGATTACATATTTTTAGGCTATGAACAAGGCGCTATTATGCATGTATATATCTTAAGTTCATATTTTATTGAATATCTAGTTTAGTTAATTTTTTTTAGTTGGATTACATACCACGATTAATGTGGCAAGCACAACTTCAAGGCAACAAGAGTTGGGTTTTGGCACCTACACCTGAATGCGATCAAATTTGTCATTCATTTTCCTTCTATGTTGAACCAGGCGATGCAGGTTTGCTAATTACTGAGTTTTATTGAAAATACTCTGTTTCAAAACAAATTTATTTCCAGTTCTTGTGGATACCAGAATTTGGTATCATGGTACTTCTATTCCGAAAGGCCAATTTGCACTAACAATACAATCAGAGTACGGATAAAACTTTAAATTAATTAAATATAAACAATTTAAGATAAATTGGCAAATATAAAAAAAACAAGCTGATATATTTTTTATATGTAAAAAATTAATAACTCATCGTTCACGATAATAATATGCATTGTATTATGTTTACTAATTAAAAATTTATGTTTATTTGTTAAGAAATAAGGTATATCGTTATTCTATCATAATCTCTTTAATATTGAATCCATTCGTCAATTTTTCTAATTATAATCAAAAAAAATTTTTACTTACAATGCGAGATTGTAAATATGGATCTAAATTTTCGGTTTTATGTAGTCATTAAAAGGTAACCAAAGAAATTGTATAGTATATGATTTAATAAAAGTGATAAAGTTTATTGTTTAAATCTAGTCAAGAATAAAAATAAAAAAAAAGTAACTATTCTATACAATTCTATTTATTTTCTTTAGATGAATGATTCAAGTAAATTTGATTAAAGTTCATTGTAATGTTAATTATTTAAGTAAATATACTTAATTGTAACATGTTTTCAGTGATTCTATTACATAGTAACTACAAAATGCTTAGATATTACAACAATAAACAAAAATTGACATGGATTAAAACTTATAAGTTTAGCTTTAACTTTTAATTGCACATTAATATATTTTCCTAAAAACAACTTTATAAAATTTAAACTTTAAATAAAGAAACACAAACCATAAAAGAATCTTAATTAAAAGAAATTTAAACAATTAATTAACAAAAATTAAAAATTTTCCGTAACTTATTTATGTATGTTTTGATGAATTTCATCTTGAGCTAATTTCATTATTTTCAAGGCACCTTTATTTATTAAATTATGAGCTAATTGTCGCCCTAGTTCGTCACACTTTATGTATACGTTTTTATCAAAACATTTATGGCGAAAAATACCACAAAAAATATCTTTACATTCATTTTGTGCAACTTCTGGTGATAAAGACCGTTCAATAATTTCATTTGTTTTATCTTCATCTGAATGATCGATTTGTATAACTTTTTGTAGAAACGGACAACTCTTATGTCCAACATCTTCTTCTACCAACTTTAAATTTGAGTCTAATAGTAAAGATTTGGTTTGTTCTAGAGATTTACTGGTTGTTGCAGCTGAGTTAACTTTACCGCCTTCATTAAAAATTTCAGAGGTATTTGCAGTTTTAGAATTATTATTACTTGTATGTCTTTTTGAATACGGACATTGAGATTCTTTTTCATTATTATTGTTATTTTTTGTCACTTCAATTGGAGACACTGCAGTTCGTTTCACAGTAGCATTTTCTGAAGTAGTTTGATCTTTTCTTTCAAATTCAACATTTTCAAAAGCCGTCATACTATTCCCCGTTATTGGACAAATACCCTTTTCTGAAAGTTCAACCTTTTCCTCTGTATCTAAATATGGACAAAGCCCCATAAACTCTTGTCCAATAGGAATTTTTAAAGGACATTCATCTTTCCTTGAACTCGTCGTACCGTTTTCTTTATCTTTTTTATGTAAAGCGTAAAACGGACATTTCTTAAAAGCCTCTCCATGTACATTAATCAAATACTGCAAGTCAGGCATTAACCCGTCGCCTATCTTTTGTAAAACTGGATCATCGTTAACTATTTTTGGACTATCTCTTTTTATACTATTTTCATTAACATCTTTTTGATCTATTCGCAAGCGTTTAGATGGACTTAAATTCTCATCATCTTCATCTTCAGTGGTTGAATATTCCTCAGTTTTTCTACGTTTTGCAATTTCTAAAGAACATTTCAATTTTCCACTTACTTCAGTTTTACCATTTAAACTCCACACCGCGCCAGATAAGTATAACATTGTATTACTAAGTTCAGAACAAACGGCTACTGGTGCACTACAACCTCCACCTAAAGTTTTTAAAAAGCTACGTTCAGCCAATATTTTAGAAGTTGTTGAGATGCACATTAAATTCTGTATCATTGTAAGAGTATCTTTATCATTTGCTCTACATTCTACAGCTAACGCACCTTGTCCTACGCAATATAATAATTCTTCAGGTTCTAAAATTTGACTAATTCTGTTCAACCAACCCATACGTACAAGACCAGCTTGTGCTAATATTATTCCAGCGAATTTGGAGTTTTCTGCATCCAATTTAGCTAAACGCGTATTTAGATTTCCTCTAATATCACAAAGTTCTAAATGAGGATATTTTCGTCTTATTTGTGCAGTTCTTCTCAATGATGAGGTACCTTAAAAATCTACTTTAATTAAGTTTGACATAAGAAAAAATATCATTTACCAATTATGGAACCTATAGGCAAATTTTGTAAAGTATGGCCCTTATATTTTTCATTTAACACCAATGCATCACGACTGTCTTCACGTTCTAAAACCGCTCCTATGGTTAAACCAGTTGGTAAAGCAGTTGGTAAATCTTTTAAGGAATGGACAATGAAATCAACACGACCATGCCTTAATGCATCCTCTAAATCACGCGTAAATAAACTTTTTTCTCCTATTTTTGGCAGTGAAATATTTAAAATACGATCACCTATTGTTGACATTGTATCTGAAAATTTTTCAAAATAATTTAGAGGGAATATTATTAAAATAAATTTGCAAAAATTTTAAAGATTATTAATATATCGATATAAATTCTAATATAAATTTATTTAAAAAAATTTAAAAGAACTTTTTAAATAACCAAAAATAAATTGATTGTAAGTAAAAATTAAGGTTCAATTATTATTGCGTGTCCCTTAACACGAAAGTAAATTAGTTTTTGTAATCTATTTTAGTTAAAACAAGCGATTTTTTATTATTATTTTGGCAATTAAAAAAAAACCCTTTCAAGTTAAGTTATTACGTGAATATCTTTAATTATCCTGAGTCATTTATTAATATTATGTCCTTAAGAAAATAAATTAGAAGATAAATAATTGACCTCTTATTTTTATTTCAATGACAAAATTTTTAAAACAAAAACATCTTTTTTGTGCCACTTAAAGTTAAGAAGAATTTTGGTCATTGCATGTTTTTGCAAAAAAAAAAATTGTATATTTCGAAAAATATTTTTATGTAATTTAAAGGTCAATTAGATGACCGAAATGTTTAAAAAATTCAAACATTTTATTAATTATTATATTATTTTTAGGGTCATTCACTACAGTTTTTAAAATACAGAAACAAAATAACTATTGGTATTTTACAAGTTATTTAATGAAAAATTATTTTGGCGAATCAACAATTCCTCTAAAATTTTAATTTATTTTAATTATAGATTTTATTGCCTATCTGATTGATTAAGATTTTTTAATTTACTAAATTTTAACTTATATAATAATATATATTACAAGTTTTTAATTTTATTAAATATATATACTCAATTAAAATTTTTAAAAGCATAACCTTCAATTTTCATTTAACAAATGTTTTTGTGCGTCTTCATGTAAGGTTTTTATTATCTATAAGTATATAAAATTTTTATAAAGTATTTCTTTCAACATTTAAATAAAAAAAACCTCATGTTTTATTTAATTACGGTTTTTTTAAATAGATTAATTTAATTTGTATTTATTACATATTTTTATTCCACTTCAAATTTTTTTTCATTTGATATAATTATCATATAAAAATCATGACTTATCAAAAAATTTTTTTTTGTTAAGTTATTCACAAACATAATTTCGTTTTTAAATATGTATTTAAATTTTTAACGTTATTTTAGCACATGTCTTGTATCATAAACAAGAACTTAATAAATTTTGTTTAATCTTTATTTTTTTAAATTTCCACTAGTTTTGTTACTTACGTATTTCAAATTTCTTTTCAGGAAACATATTTTGTAATTCTCTTATCACATGCTTAGTTTGGATTAGTGCCAACTAAAAAAAAAAATAATTTAGTTTAATTATGAAACTAAAAACTCTAATATAAAATTTTATTATCAAATTTTATTAAATCTTTTAAACTCTTTTAAAAGATTTATCGTACGATTTTAATTTACATTTAAACTTTTAATTAAATTGGAAGCTTATGAATAAAAAATTTTACATATTTTTGATGTATGATGACATAACAATTAATTCTACAGGTTGCATTCACTTATTTATTAAATTAATTTAATTTTTTTTTTATTTAAAAAATATTGAACTTATTTTTTCATTACCTCGCTTTTTCTAGATCCAACACGGATAACTTTTTCATTAGTTTCATTCATTTTATTGAATAATATTTTAAAAGAGAAAGTTTCAATGTACTTGAGTTTAAAAAAATTTTTATAAACAAGTTTTGAGAAAAAAATTACTATAATACAATATAATAAAATTATATTTTAGCTGTAATTTATTTTAAATATTTTTTTTTTCAATAAAACTTTTTATTAAAAAAAAGGAATGACAGCTAATCCAGTCCACTAATCCAAATGGTCTTGATGAATATGAAAATTATGATGATCCAAGTTTTTTCGTGACTGGCTGAACTGAATTGAATACCGAGTTAACTGACTTCCAATTTTCTAAAAAAATTATTTAATAAATATTTATACCTATGTAACCTATTATGTAGTTTTAGTGTAGTAATGTAATTGTCGGGTTCAGGGTTCAATTATTTGTGTCGCTTTTGTAAATGACGGTAGAAACGAAACTACAAAATTATATATCAGCAGCATTCAGCAGTGCTACTTAGTGCCACAAATAGACCAAGGCAACAAAATAGTATCAAATCTAAAATATCAAATTATTTGTGCTTTGGGAGTGTTTAAAAAATTTAAAAATTAGGGTCAATAACAAAGTCTAAAAAAAAAAAAAATTAATCAACAAATAAATTTATATTTGACTTTTATATCACAATAATTCGTTAGAAAAATTGTACCACATCAAATTATTTTTTTTAAAAATTCTTATGTTGAAATTATTTTCAAAGTTTTGGTTTGGATCATTTATAATTTTATTTCACTAAGCCAAGCTAACAGTTTTGCCCCTTTGATCAAATGAGATTAATTTTTCCTAAAATTTTTTATGACATTGATACACAAATTTTCACAATGAAGAATTTTTTTTTCCTACAAGGAAACAACTTTTTTTAGTAAAATTTAAAATTGACAAATAGAACTATTTTTTACTCGATAATTTATAACGTCTTTTATCATTTTTTTTTAAGTCTTATTTAAATTTGAATCATAATTAAAAAATTTATAATGCAATTATTATATTTCTTAATAATATAACTTTATTTTATGTGTTTTTTTTTTTTTATTTGAAATGGAGTGGCATCACTGCATACAAACACAAATTTTGTCTATTTTTTACAAATTTAATTTGAGTGTTTATAACAAATGTCAAAAGTTGTTTTTCTTGTTTGGTTTATTTTGTTTTGTTTAATGTTTATTACGTATGCTTAAGATTAATAATTTAGATTTAAAAGCGTTGTTTTGCGGTGTTTAAGTTTAAATTAATTGATTACATATTTATAAATTAAAAAATAAAATTTAACGAAGGGAATAAAGTTGGTGACACAACTAAATTATGGAGGTGCTATATTCAGTTCAAAAAAAGTGGATGCCTGCAAATATTTCCACTTTACTAAATGCTGTATCAATTTCAAAGGTTTCTTCTCGAAATATATTAGCATTTACAAGCCAACATGATCTGTGTACAACTGATATTAATTTAACAAAAAGTATAAATAATCAAATCATTAATGGATCAATTGTTTATGTGTGTGATATTACCGCACCATTTCATATATTCCGAGTTACAGAATCTAAGAAAACTACAGTGACCGTTGTAGAGTGGGATATAGCTAGTAAAAATTTATTAATAGGTGATACAGAAGGAAATGTTCAAATATGGACCCAAAAAACAAATTTATTATCTGAATGGCAACAGTTATATTATGTTCAACTTCCAAGTGAAAGAATTATTAAAGCTGTATTTTTTCATAACGGCAGAAAATTAAATTTTGCTAGTGAAAAAAGAGATGTAGTTCAATATATGGAGAAATTTCATAGAGCTAAATTTTCACCAAGTGTTAGACAATTTGGCGGCGTTGCTGCCGAAGGTTGTATTATTATTACTTCGACGGGCTTGATAGGCGCCTTCTTATTACCTGGACTGAATGCGAATAACATATCGCAACCGCAATTACAGACTCAACCAAATGGTTTTCAAAATAATGCAAATTCACCGCAATTACCAATAAATTTGAAACCAGTCACTCAAAGTTTAGGTTTAATAAGAAGTCATATAACTACAGCTTCAATAGCTTATGGGTCGAATGACTACGTTGATGGACATTTTCGAATTGCTGTTGCCAATTCAGAGACAAATAAACAAAATATGCAATTAATGGTACAGAGTTATAGAGTTGCTTTAAAGTTTACAGAACAAGGAAACTTACAAATTTCTAGTCACGCTCTACCAAGTTTTTTTCTTTCGGAAGGATCTGGAAGGGATTTACAAGATATAAAAATCACACATTTATGTTGGACTTCTGCAGAAGATATGAACTCCTTAATAGTTGTTGTAAAAACGTCAAATGGAGGTTTTATTGAACATTGGAGTTTAGTTGAAAAAGTTACCCCAATTCATAAACTTCTACAAACAAATAAAACTGAAATTTATAAAACTATTGCTTGGACTAACCAGCATAGTTTTCGTTATCCTAGTTCTATCGTAGTAGATATAACTGTATCAAAATTGATTTTTGATAATTCATATATTTTTCTTGCAATGGAAGATAATACAGTTCATGTACTGACAAAAGATTTAAAAAAAATTACAAGTACGACTGTAACAACAACTTATAGTTTTGAAAGTGGTTCTGGCACGCCCAAACCAAAAATCCAAAGAACCGGTGGTACACTAATGTCCCTGGATGTTTCTTTTTTTGGGCATTTATTATTAGCTATTGATAGTCACAGTCAAATTCACGCTATTCGTTTGCCACAACATTATCAAGATCAAAGTAGTGCTATAATTAGTCATTTAGTATCATTGTTTGAATATAGTATTGTTAGTGGTATAGATGTTGCTGATGTTCTAATATCAATACGATCAAATTTACTTGAAAATATTATTGAAAAACTAACAGAAAATTTCACGCGTCAACCATCATCAATTCAACAATATTACTATGTTAATTTTTTAACAATAAAAATAAATTTATATAGGATGCAAATTACAGGTCAATCTAAAGCAAATGATTTAACTAATCTGTTAATGCTACATTCAATTTTAATTGCATTTAAGAGCTTATTAAGACCATCTGATTTAAGTAGTCATGATAAAGGACCAGCAGAAAATCTGGCTATGGTTTTATCTGATTCCCAATTAGATATAGATAAAGTTTTAACAAATCTTCATGCAAAAGATTTCACTGTTGAATCTTTTACTGTGCAAAGCTTACAACAAGTAAATTAATGTTAATTTTTTTTTTGACAATTAAATAATTTTAATTATTTTAGCTCATTCAGTGGGTTTCAGATTTAGCCCTAAATATTTTAGCTAAACTGCCACAAAATTGCAACCAAGGCTCATCAAGTAAAAACTCTGGCTATGATATAAGCAAAGACATTGTTGCATTAAACAGTATTCGTGAGCTTTTGGTAATGATAAGAATTTGGGGACTTTTAAACTCACAGTGCTTGCCAGTTTTCTCACGGTCTGTTGAAAATTTGGACATTCTTTCAACATTGTTTAGATTATTAACAAAACTCGCATTAAATCCGTCTGAACCAGACGAAGTTCTCCTTGATGAATGCTGCTTATTACCAAGTCAAGTTCTTATACCACAAATACAACATAATTCCCCAATAGTTTCGATTTCATCTCCTATTTTACACTTAAATAGTTTACCATTACAGTTGTATTTTAATATTGAACCAGATTTTTTAACCTTTCACCAAGATGTGCAGCCAATTGAAGGTGGCCTTGTAAATGATGGGTACATTGATAGTGTTCGTAATTTATGGTTAGGAAAAAAGCCATCCACTGTACGAAAGTGTTTGCGTTGTGGTACTTGTAGTATATTTGGGAGTGTTGCTAAAACAGCAGCAATGAAGGTTCGTAATCATTTGATTTTGAATTATTTGTATTTAATGTTTCATATTTTTTTAAGGCTTGGGAACAGAGATGGGCTACTAACTGCCGATGCGGTGGTTATTGGATATTACAGAAAATTACTAAAATATAAATTAAATAAAATTCAAAAATTTATTGCAAAAGTACTGAATTTTATTATTAAATTCAGGTTTTTTACGTCAACTGACAAATTTTTAAAATATAAAGTATTCATTTTAATTAAAGAAACTTATTTAGGTATAATAAACTACGATTTTAAATTAAAAATTATTATATTTATGTATATACTATGGAATTCGAATAATAAAATTTTAATTTCAATATATACGAAAAACATATGAAGTTTATAGACCTTTTATATTTCATTTTCCTGAAATGTTACAATATAATTTTTAAATATTTAATTACTTTCAACTTTCTTCGAATTTGCATTGTTACGGTTATGTTATTATATTTTTATACGTATTTAAGAATCAGTTTTCTTTAATTAAACTTGTAACCCATGCCTAAGATTGCCATCATAATCATTCGAACATTACTACACAAAGCACTTTTTGTATTGTTTGTCAAAAAGTTTTGACAATTTCGATATAGTTCTTTCATAACTTTTGGGGCGTGTTCTTTTGTTATAGGATCATTCACATTTAAATTTAATATTGCTTCAGCTAAATATTTTTGTTTTAACTCATTATGATTACTCATATCGGCTGAAACTTGTTGTATTAATGATAATAATACAGTTTGTTCTAAACAACAACCTTGTGGTGTAAAAACCATTTTATAGTCGGCCTTCTCAAGAGTATATTCAACAAGATTCAGGTCATTTGCTAACAGTGCTTGATTGAAGGCTGAATTAACTTGGTTTTGCGCTAAAAGTTGTTTAATTTGGTCCTGAAGCTCATATAAAGATGAAGGTGCTGGTGTTGCGGCTTGAGATCGTACAGCACTTAATACTGAATCTTCAAGTGAAGCCACTTGAGTTTCGAAATTTTTTCTTATTTCTTTTTTGATTAATTCAGAAAAATGCCTTATAAAATTAATCTCTAATTGTTTAATTTCTTTTTTCGTTTCTATCAAATGTTCGTTAGATGATTGAGTTTGGCGGGATAAATTTGCATAAACTGCTTCCCGAAGTTTTCCAATACGATTCAAAATTTGATCTGTTGTTTCTTGAACCGGTTGCATTTGTGATAAATAATTATCAAATTGTTCCATTACTTCTTTTATACCAACTGAAAAAGTTTCATGTAATTGTCTAAACATATTTTGAGACGATTTTTCATAAGCTGGAATTAATGTGCTTGACATAGACTCGATAAAAGCAGCTTGTAAGCTACCTAAAAAAATATAAATTTTTATATATTTAATTATTTCACTTTAATAATATGAAGAAAATAGAAGCAACAATCACCTTGTACTCCCATTAACACCGATTTCCCAAATGTATCAATAATAGGTTTGCTTCGGCATAAATGTGTGATTGTTTCACGTAGAGCTTGCTCCAACGTACTTAATTTTTTAACGACTTCTGCTTGCATTTGAGCTTGTATAGCATCTAAACGTTTTAATAAAACGGGTACAATTGTATTGGAAAATTTTTCAACAATTTGATTGAAAAACATTTGATTTTTGATATTCCATTGTTCTTCTAATTCTCTACTATGCTTTTCATTTTCAAACAAAAATTCCTCATATTTGTGACGATACTCCTTATCAAACCTTGTTAGATACTCCTCTAATATTTTTATAATTTGACTTTCAGTTTGCCTGCTAATGTCCTGGAAATTACTTGCATTACACTTTGTAGCATTTTCACTTCTTACCCTCAAATCTATAACTTCTTTTTCTAAATTTTTTATTTGGGTAGACTGCATATGAATCACCTGTATTAAAGTATCAATTTTTGAATTTAATTCAGTCATATCTAAACGATTAATTAATTGAGTTGTTGGTGGTGTTGAAATAGATCCACTGCCATTTGACTTTGCTTGAGGACTTGAGTTGGAGACTGATTGTTGTTGCTGTTGTTGTGCAGATTGTATTAACGGAATGGCAGAAGTTAAAGTTGTCGCACTCAAAGCAGGTGGAAGAATCTCCGCTGTCGGTACTCCAACTGTTTTTAAATCTGGAACTTTTGGCCAATCTGTTGCAGAAAGTTTTTTTTTATTATTACTGGAATCACTACTATCATTATTAGACGTTTTGTTTGTATTTGAAGATGAAGAAGAATTTTTTGAAATTGTCGGTTGGGTTTTATCTAACGATGACACCGATGCATTTATAACACCCGCTGCAATTTCTGATGCAGTTTGAAATTTATCAATTTTTTCTTTTGAATCTTTTCCTGTATTTTCAATCTTATAAACAAAGTGGGATAGTAATTTTGTTTCATAATCTTTTGAAGACATAATTTCTTGAACTTCTCTGCTGGGAGGACTAGATCCACCACTAGTTAAATTATCCGACGAATTATTTTTACCAGTCAACGAGTCATCATCTTCATCTTCATCGTCATCTTCTTCTTCGTTATCAATATCTTCAAGTTCAAAATCAACAGAAGAATTTTTCGATTTTTCTTCGACGCTAATGGCTGAAGCAATATTTGGCATTACAGATACATTTCCTTGTGTTCTTAATTTCTGTTGATCTTCAATTATTTTATTGTTAACTAAATTTAGAAAATTAAGATTTTCCGCTTGTGTTTTTGTTGTTTGTGAACCAGTAACACTAGCTAACATTAAAATAGTAGATAAAACATCAGAATTTACCAATTCTGGAGACTTTTTATTGTTATCTTTAGAAGCATTAGCAGAAATTAACTTAGCGCTGAATGATTCCGGGGTCATTAAATTAATTTGCGAAGTTTTCTGTACTTGTCCTAAAATAAAGATCATATATTAATTCTAATAATATGCTGTTTTTAAAAATTTACCAGATGGAATGATACCAGCGGCTACGACAATTTTTTCTTCCTCTTGATTTTTTTCGAAGTTAGATAAATTTGAAATTAAAGGGGAAGAAGTTTTTGTTTTTTTTGTGTCATTTTCCTCTATTTGTTTTTTCAATGTTGATGCAGCTGAAACAGAAGGTTCTGTTATATTTGCATTTGCATTCACTTCTCCAGTTTTCAAGGCTTTTGCATAATCCATTGGTTCGTCAAGTAAATCATTTAACAAAATTGATTCATTATTGTTTTCTGAACTATTCGAATTTAAATCACAATTGTCATTTTCATCAAATTCTGTTATTGGTTGGTAAAATATCAAACATTCTTGTACACTTTTAGGTTGCACAACAAACAAACGTAACACAACACCACAAATGGCTAAATTATCGTCATCATATTCATCAACATCATCCATTATATAACTTTCATTCATATTATATGTATACAGCTGTGTCACATTTGTATCAACTATTGAAAAACTGAGAATGGGCCAGGAAATTGGATATTCAGAAATGCCACGTATACTGACATTATTAATAGTTTTCTTATTTCGGCTTTCAGATGATTTTATTTTTTGATCTTTGCCATTGTTATCAAATCCTATTTGTAAAATATATAAGTTACGCGATTCTATATTTGATAAAACTATATACGACGAAGAAGAATCGATTTCTGCATTAAAATATAATGACGGTGAAGATTTTTTGCTGGGTGTTAGATAAGAAAATGATAATGTTTGCAAACACTCCCATGTACCACAATCCCACAGTTTAATTTCTGTATTATTTTTGGCACCTGTTAGGGCATGCTTCCAAAATGTATCTGTTGAAGATTTTTTTCGATAATTATCCAAGAAAAAAAAGGAAGATATTGATTGCCCATTGTGAGGATTCCATTCATGCAAGCAGCGGGGCTGTTTTTCATGGAAATAAACTTGATAAAAACGGATATAACCATCCTCGCTACCAACACTTAACGTTGTTCCATCAGGTGATAGTGAAATCCATGTAATTGTATTATTATTATCTACAGATTGTAGATATCCGTCTGATATATCTTTTGGATTATGCTTACCGATACCATGAGAATTAATTATTATATTAACATTAAAACATTGAAAAATCTTTCCTCGAGCCCATACTATAAGCTGACTTGGGTCTTGGTCATCTTCATCATGTGTATTATTACTGAATTCATCATCTCTGATAGGAAATAAAGGGCACCACGAAATTTTATTAACTTTCGCTTGATAATTTTCTAATGGATCTTCAATTTTCAATAATAAATTACATATTAAATTATCTGAAAGCATATCTATTTTATGCACATACAAACTAGAAGAATCTACGCAGGCTAATACATGAGTGCGTTCAATATGAGCGAATTGGACGTCTAATACTTCACCAGTAATACCTTTAATTAGTGCACGTTTACTACTGCTAGTATTTACAACACGAACCATTCCTTCTTCTGCTCCTGTTTGTCTATTACTAACTTTAATAACGTAAGCAATATGTTTTCCATCCATATGAACGGCAATTAGATGGCCAGGATATCGTTTTTCTTCCCACATATAATCTACAATATTTTTTAGCCTTACCTTTGAACTCCCGTGTTCAAGCTCGGACCCCGTATTACATATTATTTTAATATCTTTTCCTACAATTTTTTTAGTAATATTTCTGCTTGTAACACTATTTTTAAATGAAATAATATTATGTTGCTGCGACGGTGATCCACTCGCATTTGATTTCGAGTCCATATAATTGTTCATATTTTTGTGTTATTCTTAATAACTAAACTAAATCAAAGGATTTTATTTTTGAAATGTAAGAAAATTTACTAGTTGTATTCCTTTAAAAAATTTTATATATATTATATTGGATTAATTGTAAATTTCCTCTAAAATGAAGAAAGCTGTTTTCGGTTTTTTTTTTTATTTCTATTGACCTTCGAGCTGAAAATCTGGCTTGAGATAAGTGACAGTTCACAAAATTGCTGAAAAATGTTGCCATCATACCTAAAATTTTTATAATATCGCTGAATTAAAAACTTAAATAAGCATTTAAAATTTTCTAAATAAATATTTAAAACATATATAATATTTATGCAAAATTTATGCATATAAAATAATAATATTATAGTTATTTCTTATATAAAAATACAAATTTTTATTATTTGAAATTAACAAAATGTTTATGTTACCTCTTACCCTCAAAATCAAAGCCTTCCATCTATTTTTTTTTAGTACTCCCAAGAAGCTTTGAAATGACAAATAAATATTACTTCTATAAAACAATATGCAACCAAATATATATATTTTTGGCACCATATATATATATACATAGATTATTTAGAATATACTTGTACAATTATTGTGAATGCGACTGCAACGTCTATAATAAAAGATGATTAATTTTAGGTATTAAAAACGTAAATGTTAACTTTTTGAATATTCAAATCGTCGCCCTCAACCTAATTTACAGCTACGTCGTCACTCTTTACCAACAACCATTAATTATAATGTTTGCAATAAGCTATTGATTCGTTGGTGTTGGTTAATATGATAATGTATTGGTTTGTCTGGTTCATAAATAATAATTATATATACTTCTGTCTGGACTTTGATATATTCGTTAGGCTGTCGTTACAACGATTGGTGCAAACTGCAAAGTCAATTGACGATTTTAATTCAACGAAGTGGCACCGAGTAGTGAGAGACAAATGTTCCTAATTCTGCGTATTAAATGTTAACGACGAGACATTTAGTACCATAAAAAAAAAACTAATAAATAATATATTCAGCTTTGGGATTTCGATTGTTGAAATTTTCAATTGACATATGTACTGTACATTCGTTATAACTTATAACATTAAAAAAAAAGTTCAATTGAAAATAATTTTTTAATTTCAATATCAAAAACTAGATATGTCATAAATAATATAATAATATGGTAACATTGTTTTTTTTTCGAGAATCATTATAATTTTCTGGTAAATTGATTAGCGAGTGCAGAAAAAAATAAATAAATATCTAATATCTTACCTAGGACAATTTTCGTGCAAATTTTCACTGTCAGTGATAATTTTTGTGGAAATAATGCTTTAACTTTTTTTTAAGTAAACAAATTAATTGACAAATTGTGTTAACAATAAAAAAAATTATGGAATATAATCAAAGTAATGGTCTAAAACGACCCGTAGAAGAAGAAATACCTCGTACTCCAAATATACAAACCATGGAAAATGCTCCAATGAAAAAAATTCGTAAATCGTAAGTAAAATTATTAAGTATGTTCTTTAATACTGAAAAATTTAAATGTTACGTTTAGGAAAGTACAAATATCAGAATCAAATTCTGTCATAAACTTAAATGAGAATATGCCTGGAATAGCGTACAATGTACTTGAACAAACAGGACCACCGCATAATACTAAGTTCACAATATCAATTCAGGTAAAAATATTGATATTAAGACGATAAAACAAACTTTTTTTTTCTTATTTTGTGATATTCTAAATTAGATTGATGATAGGACCTTCGTAGCAACAGGAAGAAGTAAAAAGCAAGCTAAAGCACTAGCTGCTATAGATGCTTTAAAGTACCTTGTAGAAGTTAAAAAAAATACATGCACCTACGTATTTGCGGATGGAATTTCAAAAAGTGCATTTGTAACAAATGCAATTTCTGAAATACCGGTACCTAAAGGTATTACATTTAAATTAACATGAAATTTTATTGATAAATTAATTTTAGTAATAAAAAAGCGAGAAAAACTAAATAACGCATCTGCGTCAACAACCATAGGGAAAAAATTACCATTACATTTATTACACGAAAAAAATCCTATTAGTTTGATTAATGAATTGTATAAAACTCCGCAGTTTATTCTTGAAGTTGAAGATGTATTAAAAACTGGAAATGTTGTTGTTTATAAAGCAATTCTGAAAATTGATGGACAAGACTTTATAGGAAAAGGTGAATGTATTAAAAATTAAAAAAAAGACGACATTAAAATTTGATTCTTAACAATTTGATTTTTATTTAATTTTATTATATAGGATTTTCTAAGCAAACAGCTAAATTAGCAGCATGTAAAGAAGTACTTGCGCAATTATATAAAATGTCTTTTACTCCTTTAAATATGAAAATTAGTAGTGGACTTGAACTTGACCAAAATCATGCAAATAAAATAGAATTTTTAGTAAGTAGAAAATATGGAGAACTTATCGAAGGTTATCCTGAACCATATGTAGCAAAAAAAGTGTTAGCTGGCATAGTGATGACAAGAAATAAAGATTTTGAAAACGCTCAAGTAGGTATCATTCAAAATGTTTGGACTCAAGACATACTAAAAAATATTTTAGGTTATAGCAGTTACAACAGGAACAAAAGTTGTTGGAGGGGACAGTCTCTGTTTAGAAGGTAGTGTTTTAAACGATATGCATGCAGAAATATTAGCTCGGAGATGTTTAATGAAATTCCTTTACATGGAGTTGAGAAAATATTTTAATAAAGGTAGCTTTACAACAAAATATATAACTTCAAAAATAAGCATATAACAAAAAAAAAATTTAAATCTAAGAAAATTATTTTGAACAATTTTTGTTTTAAACTTTAACCCTTTAATATTGTATGTGGGAAATTTTATATTAAATCATTTTAGCAACACATTACGACTCGATATTTGAAAAAAGTATGAATAATCGAGAAGAATTTAAGGTAAAATTAAAATTTGGGATTGAATTCCATTTGTATATAAGCACTGCACCCTGTGGAGATTCTGCTGTATTTAGTCCACGAGAAAACAGTATTTTACAGGAAGATATCAAAGAAAATAGGTATTTTGTTAATTTTTATTATGTATCGGTTTTAAAGAGTTTAATTTTTAGGAGAACACATGGACTTCTTCGTACAAAAATAGAATCTGGAGAAGGTACTATACCAGTAAAAGCTTCAATTCAAACATGGGATGGAATTTTATTAGTAAATAAAATAACAAATTCGTTCGATTATTTTCTTAAACTTTATTTTTAGGGAAATAGAGTTTTGACCATGTCCTGCTCAGATAAAGTTTGTCGATGGAATGTTGTTGGAGTGCAAGGATCGCTTTTATCATCAGTAGTTGAACCAATTTACTTTTATTCACTTGTTTTAGGAAATTTATTACATCCTGTTCATACATTCCGCGGAATATGTGGACGCGTTGAATCGGGAATTGGAAATTTACCAACAAAATTTAAGTTAAATAAACCATATTTGGCTATGACAACTTCATCAGATAGGCGATTAGTATCAAAATCTCCAAATTATAGTTTTAACTGGACAATTGGCGATAATCGAATAGAAATTGTTAATTGTACAACAGGACGAACACTTAAAGATCAAACATCAGATATAGCTAAAATAAAATTTTTTAAACGATTTGAATATTTATTGAAAAAAATTCCTCAAAAATATATGACATATAAAATGATTTTAGATCAAAATGTGAGCTATGGAGAGTTAAAATTATTATCAAAAGATTTTCAAGTAGTTTACACTCAAATTTTAAAATATTTTTTATATATATATATATGAATTATTTCAGATTGCTAAAACCGAATTATTTAACGCATTTCAAATAAAAAGTCTTGGAAATTGGTTAAAAAAACCCATGGAGCAGGACCAATTTTATATTAACGTGGATACCGGTTCAGATATTAAGGAATCAGAAGATTCAATTGTATCTACAGTAATACCATCATCTGCGAAATCAGAAAAATCAACAGTTACAACAAAAGAAAACTCAACAGTGGTTCCAAATAAAAACCAACCACATTTTAAAAATTCAAATATGAATACAAAAAAGTTTTATGGAAACTCCCAAACTGCCTATGCACATACACGTTATCAACATCCAAAAAATTATGTTACATATGTTAATCCTCAAATTTATAATAATCTTCATTATTCCAATTTAGAAGATCAAGGCTATTACTCTAACAGTTCTCATTATCATTACCCTCCAACTTCTGGATATTATGATAATCCGTCAAGTAGCCATCAGAGTGGATATGCTTCACATCCGCAATACAGTTATAGTCACAATGGATCATACGCCTCTAATCCCCAACATATGCCACCTGATGGAGCATATTACAAATCTCATTTTTAAGATAATAATATTTTTAAACTGCATATAAATATTTCCTCATATTTTTAAAGATTTCAACACATAAAAAAATTGTACAGTTAAGTAATGAGGAAATCGTTTGTGCAATATTAAGTTTAAAGGTAGTATTATCTTAAAATATAGTTATAATTTGTAAGTTTTTAATTTAGCTATTTCCTATAAAGTATTGAAATATTTAAATTATTAAGATTTTACGTAATATGCATGTACATTATTAGACAGTAATAAACGTAATTAAAACAGCAGAATCTACAATCTAATTTATTGGATATTTGCGTATCCACCTCTCTTACAAATTATAAGTTTAATTAAATAAAACTTGGAAACATAATTCACTTTTATGTCCTTAATTAAATTAATTTTTTATGTTTCAAATGTTCAATTTTAAATGTATTGTTTCTCTTAAGTTGTAATTTTAAGTATATAATAATAAAAAATTTCAGGTTTTTATGTTTAGTATATTTATTTAAATATTTTATTAAATTTTTTTTATTAATTTTAAATCTTTAATTATTTTTTATTAGTAAATAAATCTATTCTACTTCCATTGTAGAATCTTCTGGAACGTGATTACTAGCTTTGTCACCTTCACCAAATGCAGTTGAATTTTGTTTTTGTTTTTCACCTGCTGGAGTTGATTCAACATCACCATTCTGTTCATTTTGTTTTTTTGCAGTTGGTGGTGTAGGGGGTTTTGGCTTAGGTCTATTTAAAACCGAATTTACACATGTTGACAAAGATTGCCATTCATTACGAATATCATTATATTTGAATGGAGGATCCTGTGTTCTTCCGGTTTTAGTAAATTTACCGAGTGCTTCATTTAACCATTTTTCTGCTTTATCCGCTGCTTCAGTAATATTTATAATTTCGGTTTCTGTTAAGTGATCATACTTAGGAGAATTTTGACGAAATTCTTCTACAGCTTTGCGTGTCATTTGAATTAAATGACCGAGATCTTCATAAGCTGCTGGCTGAGTTTCAAACTCGTGACAACGTTGTTTAATTGGATCGGTTTGTTGATGTAATGTATTTAGCTTGCTTTTATACGTATCACGATCGCAATCTTCACCTTCTTCATAAAGCCAATTTTCCAAATCGTTCAATTGACAACAAATACTGCTACGATTTTCTTCGGAAACGTAACGAGCTAATGGCCCATCCTCCTATTAATTAAAAAAGTTAAAATTTACTTTTAAATCGCATTTTTTTTTTACCTGTAATTTTTCTCTCATATCATAAACATATTCTTCTAAAGAATTTCTTGCATCAACACGCTCTTTTTCGTGTTCGTCATTTGCAATCATTTTTGTTTCTTGTTCATGTAATTTTGTGATTTCAGTTTGAGAAAAACCATGTGTTTCATAATCAAATGATAATTCAATCATTTTAGATGATTTTTTTTTCTTTTCAACTGAACCCTAAAAGTAAAAAAAACAAAAAGGATGAAAAAACTAAAATAACAATCAAAAATAAAATTTTTATCTTTCGTTTTCTAAAGTTTTTTGGTTAATTAATATTTTAAAATAAGCTTAAAAAAAATTTTATTAACAAGAAAAAATATTGATAAAAAAGAAAAATTGATATAAAACAAAAAATTTAACACATTTAACCAAAACTAAACTAAATTATTTTAAAATCATGCACACTAAGGTTGTTAAAATCAAGTTTTTAATTATAAGTTCAATATATTTGTGTATTTATTGTAACATAATAATAATTATACTTTAGAAATTTCTTAAACATTGCGGTTTAATTAAGCGTTTATAAATAATTATTAATATGTTAGATCATTTGAATTTTTAATCTTCAGATTGTTTAAATGACAAGCTGTGATACTCGGGGGAAAAAATCATATTTATTCAATATGAAATTGTATTACATTAAATTTATTTTATTCGTTTTAAATAATAAAACCCTTAACTGAAAATGGTAAAACGTTTTTTTATTTTTGTAACAAATAAAACATGACGTGGAGCACAAAGGGTAGGCGCAAGAGTTTTTTTGGTTAGTTTTCTTTCTTCAAATAAAAATTTTGAAAAGATATTCTTACAAAATAAATATAGATATATATATATAAATATGGAAAACAAGTATACAAAATATGTATTAAAAAATAAAGAAAAAGAAAAAAAAAATGAAATATTATCTTTAAATGAAATGCTTTTGTTCATAAATTATAAATGGACTAACTTAAAATATACACTTGCATAATTATTATGATAAATCAAAAAGCTAATTTTCAGTATCATTGTTTTTTTTTAATATTTTGTCCATATTTTTTATTCTTTTATCTTATATCAAACGTACCGAAGTAAACCATCCCTTGACCCGTTGGGCCCACCCTTGTCCTCCAGGTGATGTGACTGTTGGCACCGTATTATCACCATTTATTGCATCATCTTTACCATCATCATCAATATAATCCTACACACACAATTGTTGTAATACGTATATAATTTTTTTTTTCCAAAACAGATGTTTTATAATATACCCGTAATAACTTATTTCAAATATATATTTAAACTAATTTAAAAAATAATCCATTTTTTTATAATCCAGCTTTTATCATACACGGTTATATTAAAAACAAAATACGCAATATATTTGAAATACTTACTTCTGGTGAAACTTCCATTGGTTCACCACTCGTTTGTTGTTGTTGTGGTTGTTCTCCAGTAGATGGTGTTTGTGGTACTTCTTTTTCTTGTTCAATATCTTCCATATCTTTCTTCTCCACAAGTGAAGCATTCGAAATTAAAACAATACCATGATTATTGATACGAACTTTAACTTTAACATCTTGGGCTTCACCCTTATCATTTGGTTTAACATCTTTAATGTACCAACGACCAATTATGGGATCAGGATATGAAACATTACCAGCGTAAGATATTTGCATTCCGAATGGTTCACGGCGACATAAAGTTAATAAGCGACTAAAAGGAGCTTGATGAAATTGCGGAAATACTTCCATTTCACCTGACGCACTACTACCATCACCTTCCCAGCTTATTTTTACAGCATAATTTTGAATATCTGTAACTCCAAATTCACGTACTCTAACAGCTGGAGACATTATAGCGCATTGCAGGGCTGCCCCTCGGGATACAGATTCATCTTGATTAAGGGTAGTACTAGCGTGTTTCCCAAACGTCTAAAATTAAATAGAAATTTTAGTCTAATAAAATGATCGCAGTTTAATAACATTTACTTGTTCTATAAGGGCTTTAATAGCTGGAATTCTTGTAGAGCCACCAACAACTTCAACAGAATGAATATCTTCTTGACTTAATTTTGAATCTTCTAAACATCTTCTAAGAGTTAGATCAACACGTTTTAATAAATCTGCACAAAGATCTTCCATTATATTTCGCTGCATACTAGACGAAACATCAATTTCATTCATAAAGCATTCAATTGCTAATGGTAATTTTGTGCTATTTGCAGACATTTGTTTTTTTATTTTTTCAACTTCTGCAAGTAATCTTAAATAGGCACGGGCATTTGATTTTGCGTCAATTTTGTATTTTTCTTTAAATTCACGTGCAAAATAATCAGCTAACACAGAATCAAAATCTCGTCCCCCAATTTGATCCCACGAGCAGGCCAGCATTTTCAATTTACCTTTAGTGAATGCGCAAGCACTGACCTGCAGAGATGCGTGTCCACAATCAACAAAAATAACATTTCTTGGTTTGTCATCGGGCAAATCTTGCTTATAAAATCCGTATGAAAGTGCAGTGGCAGTTGTTTCATTCATAAGCCTTAAACAATTTAAACCAGCTATTGAAGCAGCATCAAGAAGAGCTTTGCGTTCGGCATTTGTAAAATAAACTGGACATGAGATAACGCAATCATTAACCTTTGGAAAGAAAAATAAATTTAAATTCTTAGATAAATTTTTTCAAATATTACCTTTGCTTGCATTGCAGTTTCAGAAGTTTCTTTTAATTTTGTAAATAACATTGCTGTTATTTGCTCCGGTGTAAAAACATCTTCCTTATCTAAATAATTAACTCGAATACCAATACCACCATTTTGAATTTGCTCTACTCTATATGGAATGGTCTTTAGTTCATGTTGCACTTGAGGATCATTAAATTTTCGACCAAGCAATTTTTTAATACCACTAATAGTATTTTTCATGTTTGTTACTTGTTGATTTTTAGCAGCAACGCCGATAATTCGTTTTTTACCAGCAAAAGCAACGCATGCCCTACAAATATTCACAATTTTTAAACATTCATTAATAAATTAATAAAATAAATTTTGCAAGTAAAGTAAACTTCTCAATTATATTTATGTACATATATAAAAAATGCAACTAGAATGTACATTAACCATGTATGTAATATATTGATTTGTATTGAAAAACATGTATTCATTGCATTTTAACTATATATATACATATTTCATACTAAATGAAAATGCATCTGCAATTATAAAACTACTTACACTTTGTTTCAAGGAAAATGTTTTGAAATTTCGAGAAAAATACTTCAAATATTAAAGTAAATATTACATGAAAATTTGTTTTTAAACAAAATAAATATTTTTTATTTGAAAAATACGAAAAAGTGTTAATTATTTATTCTTCTGAAACATTGAATTCAAAATTCTTTGCATTTTAATATTAATCGGAGCAATTATAAAAATAGATATTAGTTAACATTGCCTAGTTTTTTGAGTTTACACAATTTTGTGAAAATATCTTAATAAGGAAACATATCTTTTGTCTGTTATAAAATAAATATCAAAAACGATTTATTAGTTTGGATATATGTTATTTTATGCATACATTTATGTATAAAATTATAGTTTTTAATACTAAATACGAACATCCTACATGAATAAGCTAATGGAACAACATGGAAAAAAAAAATTGAGGTTATGAAACGGAAAAAAATGAATGTAATGCATGAATTTATCTAATGTATTATGAAAATATCGCTTACATTTTTAAGATATTTATAATTTAATTTTTCTTTGTTTTAAATAAAATTATTTATTATACTTACGGCGTTGCTCTCAGGCTGTAATCATTCGCTAAAGTTTCAATACCTCCAGCTTTTGCAGCAGCCACAAAACAAGATTCATTTCCGAAATCGATACCAATCACAGACATTTTGTCGAAAAAAAATCAACTATTTTCTCAAAATACAATAAAAAAGTTTATTTTTTAATATAATTATGTCCTGGTATCCGTATTGCCTTCAAAATAACAACTTTACTACTACCTAGGATTTTCGTTCAACTAATTTGAAGTTTTTTGTTTCTGTCAAAATTAAAAAAACACACGCACACACCAAAAGAAAATGAAGTTCTCCAAAGATCTAGAAAGTTCAATAAAATATTTTAATAATGTTGTAAATCTTATACTTTTATTAATTTTAATCAATTTTTATGAAATATATCTTATTGTCCTTTTAAATTTTATTTTTAAATTATAAAAAATTAACAATTAAAAATGCAACCGCCTTTCAAATAAATTTTGATTTTTTTTTCGGCAAACAGCAGAAATTTTTTTTGTTTGTATATGTTAAGAGTTATAATGTAGTAGAATTCTTATTAATTTTTTTTTCTTATTTTTTAACTTTAATTGTTTTATAACTAAATTAACTCACGCTTATTCACTGATTTACAACTTTTCAAATGGACGTTTTTACTTGACTTAATTCGGCAACTACTGATTGATTGACCTGACCTGACATTAATTTCCGATAAAAATTTAAGCAGATTGTGTTCTGAGAAAGAGAAACAACATAAAATGAAACATAAAAGCGCGTTTCCATAGAAGCGGAAATACAACCGGTAATTGAACTTTTATATCAATATTTTTGAAATAAAAAATTTACAATATTACCTAATTAATTTCATTTATTAAAGTTTAGTTTAAAAAAAACTTTTGTAAGATTAAAAAAAAATTTTCACCTATTTTTTGTTTTTTTATTACAAATTTTTTATTTGACAAATTAAAGATATATTTGAATTTGATAGGTAATGCAACCCATACACGATGGACTGTGTCTTCAACTTGGTACGCGTGTCGCGTACTTGCGAAGTTAAATCGTGTATAGACAAGTTGAAAGACCATTTTGAAGGTTGAAAAGTTGTTTGGAATAAAATCAAAAAATTTTGATTTTTTGTGGGCGGAGTCTTTGGTTTGCATTTTAGTTTTATCGTGTATGGGCAAGTTGAACAACTTAAATGTCATTTTGTTTTCATTTTTTGCGTTTTTTTCATTTTTTTGACATGAAAGTACGTTGAGATATTCCGATTTGAAAAAATAAGAAAACTATAATGTATAAAATAACAAATAATTAAGTAAAGAATTTGAAATAATTATAAAATTAAGTTAGAAAAATGTTTTAAATATAAAAAAAATATTAAATATCATAATTTTATAAGAAAAAAATTAAATAGGCAGAACAATATTTTTAAATAAAAACTTTTAAAAATACAAATTTAAAATTATCGGAATCTTTTGACATAACATTTTTTTCAAAACAAAAAAAAAAAATTATACGATGGTTCGATGGTAGGTTGAACAGTGTATGGTAAGGTTTGTAAACATGTCCGCGTACCAAGTTGAAAACCTAGTCCTCCATGTATGGGCTACGTAAACTAGGATCTGTTAAACAGTTAACTTTGTACAAAAACTTCACTCACAGTGTCAAAGAGAAAACAGCTGTTTTATGTATGTCAAAAATGAGTAATTGATCAATTTTCAATACGCATCATACATAGAATTACTAGCTCTAGAATGGCAAAAGAATGTTCCCGACTCTTTTCTTCTAATGTGATTTCCTATCCTGAGGTGAGGTATTCAGACAAAAAAATACATATGCATTTTCGTATGCGTATACAAATGGTACGGCTACTTCTTCTGTCATTGCTTAAAATTGAGTAAATGAGAATGTTTAACAAGCAGTTTCACATTAATTTTTTTGTTAACATTTTTACATAGAACTACATTTGGATTGGAAAGTTTGTATATAGTTATTTATTTCGTATAAAGATATTTACTATTTGATTTAATTTACTTTTAATTTTAAATATTTAATTTTTAATACAATATATATGATTGATCAAAACATCAAGAAACAAATTTGAATAATATTAGAAGAAGAAATTGCAGTCAACTATTTTTAAAAATAATGGAATTTTCTAATAGTATATTTTTAGATGAATTTTAATGATTTTACATATGTATGTATATATTTTTATTTATCTTCAGGTATTTATTCATCGTGAAAATTAAAATAAGTAAATCAAAAACAAATCATAATTTTTTGTTCAAAACAAAAATTATTTACAGTCTTTCGTGAATATATAAACATTTTTAGCTGTTTTTAAATATGAACGAACCTTTTGCAAATATGAAATCTACACATTTGTTAACGGTTTTTGAGAAAAAAGGAGGTTTTTGATTTCTGTTTCAAATAACTTAACGTTTCCGAATAAAGAATTGGTTTTTTCTTTACTTTTTTTATTACTTTACTGTTTTTTATTTTACTTTTACCTAATTTAATTATTATTTAAAAATTTTAGGATTACAATATGATTTTAAAATTATTTGGTAATTTTGATTTTGACAATTTTTTGGTAAATTTACAGAACGATCACTTAATAATAATGAAAAATGGAAAGCAGAAGCCAAAACGAAAATACCTTTAAAATAATTTAAATAAAATCAGCTGAAATTTGTAAAAACTCAAGAAATAAAAAAAAATTTTATTTAAAAGAAAAATTTATTTTTTAAATATTATTATAGGTTTATATTCTTTTTTCACATCACCCATGAGGTAAAGAAACAGACGCGTTTTTTTTTTGTGGTTTCCCCATGAGGCCTATTCCACAATATTAGTTTTATATATATTTTAGGAGAAAACATATTTACATAAAAAAGAAAGATAAGCATATTCAAACAATAAAAGAAAGTAAAAATATCCACATAAAATTAAAAAATAAATAACATTCAAAAATAATAAACATAAATAACAATATTAATAAATTTAGAATATGCAAACAAATATTAAAACATAAAAAAAAATTATATTACATTAAAACAAATATAACTTTACAGACCAGCAAATAATACTAATTTATTAAATTTTTGTCGGCTTATATTGTTGGTTTTTTTTACTAGAGATTGGGTTTTCTCTTGACCAATATGAAAAAGTTTAATTGTTAAATATTTTTCGGCAATTAGTTTAATTAGAAGATATCTGTGATTTTCAAGAACGTCGCATTCTAAAATATGATCGGACATATTACTTAAAATACTATCCGGATTTTTCGCTTAATTTATTTTGTAAATTAAATATTGATAAATGTTTTTCTGAAACTCGGCACACTTGAACAATATCCTTATGAGGTTTTATTAATCCACCCCAATTCTTTAAATCAATCAACCGCGATTGTTCTATACCTCCTTCTTTAATAGCTTCTACACAAAAATGACATGTTAATTCTTTAAATATTTTTCGTTGAATGCATCCTGCAATATATATTACAGCGCCATCAATTACAGGACAAATTGCATATAAAGGTATATCATCGCATATTTCATTTATTTCGTCGTCTTGATTCTCTTCATTAGCTTCAAAGCTTAAGCAAAACGAACTTGAGTTAATTTTATCTAGCGTTAGTTGAGAAGGAACTGTTAGTATACATACTTATATCCATTTATTCTTCACAATTTGCTTCTGCTGAAGATCTTATTTCATTGTGAATCAATAGTCTCTTAAAAGAAGACATAAACTGGGCTACTACAGTGGGATTGTTATTCCATGATCCTCTACTTCTAATTGCCGAAAAAAAAGTTTCTAAATGATCCTGGCTAAATTTATGCGTCAACATGTATTTCAGATCTTCACTATTTTCAAAATAGTATTCATACATTTGTTCAAATAATTTCTATAATTTTAGAACTTTCATTGTAAGAACTAGTTTTTAAATTTTAAATATATGTTTCGGCTTTTTTAAAATATTCATAAATTTCTTTTTTATTTTTTTCTTCAATTGGCTGTTTATATCTTTTGCCAAATTTACTTTTTGAATTAAATACATCAAATAAATCATTTGTTATTCTAATGAATTGTATTGTTGGCCTACAGTCAACAAATAATTCATGATTTATTTCTAATAAATATTGTAGAGAATCTGCAACACTTTTACTGAGCGTTTGCGTAGCTAATTTTACTTTCATTCTTTGTCCTTGCCACTCAATGTGTTGTTTTTTTAATTTATTGGCTAACAATATTCCTTCATTGCATTGTAATTCATAAAGGTTTTCGATATATTTCCATTCAACTTTGCCACCGTTACCATAAAAAATAACTCCTTTAGTTGCCAATGTATTCCTGATTAATTTTATCATGTGTGCAATATCAAGTAATACAAACACTTTCCGGAAGGTCAGTGGATGTAAAAAAAACGGTTTAATGTTCCCGGGATCTAAAGATGCTCCTAAATCGGAAGCCATAGATATATTCGCTGGTGGTCCCTCAAAAGTTAAATTAATAACTTCAATATTAGTGCTACTTAAAAATATAAGAGCTTCTCTAATTATGTTAGCTTTCTCTGAGCCATTTAATCCATTGATTGCAAAATATCCGATAGGAATTTTCCATCTATCATTTACAGCATTAAGCATTAACACAAACACTTCATTTGCTATTGGAAAGGAATCATCTCCCTGACATTTAAAATTGCAATCTACTCTTCCCAAAAACCGTTTTTTTATTTTGTCATATTGCACATGTTTTTTAATTGCCATTTCATCTATAATTAAGCAACAATATATTTTATTCGTTTGGCTTTTCATCTTGATGGCCGCAAGAGCTTCTTTTGAAAAACCTGGTTCACCATTGATTGAAGCATACCATTGTCTAAGAGTCCTTGGAGATGGTAGCTTATTTTTATAAACCTTTCTTAAATAATTATAGGCTTTAGGTGAATAAAAATGCAATGTAATTGCAAATGAACGCAAATCTGGAGGATATTTATTGCCACATTTACCAATTCTTATTTCGTTCAATAGAGTAGAAGACTCTATTGAAGATTGTAAAATATTATGCGCGTTTTCTGAAACTAAACAACGTTCTTTCAAATCAGAAATTAGACCTTCTAATGAAACTATTGTTTTCCGGTAGTATAATTTTGAATTCGTTAAATGTTTAATTTTTAAATTCTTTTTGAACAACTGTTTTTTTAATTTAGTTACTGTTGTATTTAATTTAGCCGTACGCGGGGTAAAAGTCTGTTTTGGAGATTTATTTATATTATGATTTAAATTAGGGGATTCTAATTCAATATTACAATATTTGCTAGTCTGTGGAGTTCTACATAAATTTTTAAAACTATTATTCAAATCTTGATTTGATTGCTTGATTTCTTGTTCATTTTCTTCAAACAATATTTCCAGATTAGAGCTATAAAAAAATGTATGTTAAGAAATAGAAATACAAATGTACATATTAAGTTAACGAAATATTAAAACTATGTAGTCAATCGCTAAATCGAGTAATACAACTCAAAAGTAATTACTTTTATTAAATAATATATGAATTGTTTAAATTAATTAATTTCTTTTAATATTTACATATACATAATATAATACATAAAAAACCAAACTAACCATTAAATAAATATAAACAAAAATAAAATTTAAAAATATAATTTTTAAACTTAGAAAGTTAAATATAGAATAGCAAATCATTGAATCACAAAATATTATTAGAATTAGAGAAGTACTATGAAGTACATACATATCTAAATATTATTATGTAGGTATAGTTATAAAAGAAATTAATTATTTAAGAATATACCTACATTACACACATAGTTTAAGATGTTTATATTATGTAAGAATTTCAATTTCTTAAACACAATAGTAATAATTTCATCTTAACTTACGTGTTCGATGGGTCCATATTTGGAAACAACGTTGGAACTGCTCCCTTTATTAAAATTTTTAGACTTAACCCGATTTTTTTAATATAGCTGTTCTCTGCAAAATGGTCCCCACAAACGAACGTTTTTTCTTCTTTGAATCCTTCTGATTGCTTATTTAAGTTTTGAATGGCGTGAATCCATTTAAACTTTAAAAGTTTATCAGAAGGAAACCTAAAAAAATATGTAAAATATTTTTAATTAATGAATGGTCACTTAAAAAACTAAAAATTTTATATTTACAAAAATTTAAAATAAAACTTACACATGGAATGAAGTCGCCCGGGTTTTTCCGCAATTCTTTATGCAGCACTTTCTTCCCATCTTAATTTTATTTTACGAACAATCTTTATTTAATTTAATTTTTTTTTTTAAATTTTAAAGAGCACAACACCACACAAATTTTTAAATAATTTTATTTGTTCTCATTTACTTTTAACTTTGAAGTATGTACTTAAAAGTTTCTTTTATATTTCACTTTCAAAATGAAATGATTCGCGGAGAAACTAGTAAATACATACAAACGGTACACGTACCAAATTATGAAATTTGTCTGAAAATTTTTTCTCTATTGCCATTCTAGTACTAGTAATTCTATGGCATCATATGTTATGTTGGTCTGTTTATTAAACTAATTATTTAGTAAATTATGAATTTTTGAATTAAACATCTAAACATCAATACATATTAAAAATATATTATAAAGATTAATAAGAAATAAAATGTCTTTGCCTTTTCTATTTGAAAATAGGCTAAATTTAAAACAAAATAAGCTAGGTTTAAAATGTGGAGAAATATATTTAAATCGAAATGATCAAAATAAAATAACTTTAAGTTGTGTTTGTAAACAGTTATTTCTGTCGTTAGAAATTTTTACTAAACATTTATTGAATGAACATTTTATTGACAATTCAATTTCTAAACGAAATTTAGAAAATATTTTAAAAAACGAGCAGGGTAATTCAAAAAAAAAATTTAATTTTGAAATAGTAGAAAATGGCGTTAAAGATTGTTCTTTTGAAAATTTAATAAGTTCAGAAGAATTAAAAATTATTGGAAAAGATGAAGAAATAGCAGCAAAGGTGGATTCAAAGGAAGATTTAAAATATAAAATTTCGGAACAAAACGAAATAGCAAATATTAAGAAAATAAAGATTCCAAATGGATATTTTAAATGTGCACTGTGTTCAGAAATTTTAAAGAAAGACGAAAAAAATAATCATTTAAAGTCACATAAACATACAAAGAGATTTATTTGCGAAACATGTGGAAAAGGGTATTTTACGAGATTAAAATAATTTTTAATAAATATTAATAAATTTTAGGTGTAAAGATAAATATCAATTAATACAACATATTAAAAATCATACAGGAGAAAGGCCATTTCAATGTCAATTTTGTTTAGCTACATTTAAACTGAAACATACACTTAGAATACATGAACGGACTCATTTGGATTATAGACCATTCAAATGTAATATTTGCAATGCTTTTTTTAAATCTAAAAGTAATGTGGAACAACACGAGCTTAGACATCTAACACCATTAGAACGTAATTTTGAATGTGACCTTTGTGGAAAAAAATTTAACACAAATAATAAAATGTTAGAACACCGAAGCAGACATAAAGAAGTAACAAAACCATTTCAATGTTCAAAATGTCCAAAAGGGTTTCAATCGAAATATGCTTGCACTGCTCATGAACGTTTGGAGCATAAGGGCGAATATAATTATAAATGTAATTTTTGTGATAAACTTTTTATTAAAATTGCTATGAAAAAAGCTCATGAAGTTACACACACGCGAGTCGGACAGCCATTTTTATGTAATTTGTGTCCAAAAAAGTATGCAACCCGTGAAGGATTGTATAAACATAAGAAAAGAGAACATGTATTAAATAAACCAATACCAGATTTGAAATGTCATAAGTGTAATATAGTTTTAAAGTTACAGAGTGAATATGCTGAACATTGTAGAAAGCATGTTTTAGAAGATTACCAATTTATTTGCTCTGAATGTGGTGCTAGTTTTGTTAATGAAATAAAACTAAAAAATCATTTAAATATAATTCATAAATTTAATAATAAAAATAGATAAAAAATACTTAAAATATTTTATTTGGTTAATTCATATTTTTTCCAGTATTGTAATAAAAAATTATTTTTTCTTTGTATTAACATTTATTTTAAAGGAAATCAAAAAGGAGCATTAAATATTTTTTTATAAAAAAAGCTAATATTATTACTACACTAGATTTATACAAATTTAAATTTGTGATTGATGAATAAACATTAGAGCAAGAAAAAACATAATAAAATTTTACAACAAAATAATGAAAATTTGAATCTAATTCCGTTGTATTATCTCTCCAAACTAAAATAGGCAGCAAAAATATTTTTGAAAAATTTCCTAAAACTACAGCTTTTATTAAATTCAACAAAAAATTATTTTTTCTTTTATTAGTAACACGTAAAATTTTTGATAATACTGCTAATACACAAAATAATATTACTGAATCTGTGAAATTTTCGATACAGCACATATAGAACCCTTTCTCTTCAAAATAGTCTGTTGGCACATCAACTTCTCCATTCTTAAAAGGAATTATAGTAAAACTTTCAATCTTTTGTCTCCACAGAGCAAATGATTCAAGTAGTAATAAAATTAAATAAAGTTTCCAATGAATTTTAAATTCTGTATTGTAAATTACATGTCTGTAAGCTTTGTTGGATAGCAAGATAACATCGACCAATACTATTAAATGATGAAATTCAATGTATTTATCAACAATTTCATGGCATTTATCACATTTTGCTAATTTTGTAAGATTAGGATATTTTTGATATAAATGATGAACTGGATTTTTGCAATTAATACAAGCATATTGTTGTATCATGTTTTTTTAGAATTTAAATTTTAGGAAAAATTCCATTGAAAACCATTAGTATAAAACATTTAATTAATGTTTTATTATGATTATTATTTATATATTACGTTTGAGCTTTAATACCACAAATTATTAATTAAAATTTTAAAACTATTCTCCAAGAATTAACACAAAAAATAATCTATGAAAATAACAATAACACATTTGTATATATTTGAACCAACCGTATTAACTAAAGTAGGAAAGAAAAACCAAATTACATGATAATGATAATTGATATGCTCTTGTTGTGTAATACTGCCCATACACGATGAACCAGTTTTATAATTTAGTACGCGTACTTGCAAAGTTGAATCGTGTATCCGAAAGTTGTGAAACCATTTTGTAGGTTGAAAAGTTGGTTGGAAGAAAATCAAAAAATTTTCATTTTTGTGTGCGGAGTTTTTGGTTTACATTTTGAGTTGTATGGGTAAGTTAAACAACTTAAATGATTTTTACTTGTTTATTTTTGGTATTTTTAATTTTTTGACATGAAATTACTTACGGGATATTCCGATAATTATTAAAAAATATTAAAAAATATTTCAACATATAAAAAAATATCAAATATCATAATTTTAGAAGAAATAAATTAAATAGGCAGAAAAAAATTAAATAAGCAGAATAAACTATAAAAATTCAAATTCAAAATTGTGATTCTATCAAATTAAGATGCTTTTGACATTTAACATATTTTTCAAAACAAAAAATAACCAGATAAAAGATAGTTCGAAGATAGGTTGATGTATATTATGGTTTGTGAACATGACCGCGTATCAAGTTGAAAATCTGGTCCACCGTGTATGGGATGCATAAGACTAAAATAGCACAATTTAAATAAATTTAACTTTTGTTTTGTCTGAGTCTGACAAAAAAAAAAAAATTGACAACCCGTGGCATAAGGCATTACTCTGGCTTTTTTTTTTTTTTTAAATCTGAGCAGAGCATGAACTGTAAAAAAAAAAATCGTGTTTCTATTTTAGCTCTGAGCGCTCGAAGCTTGTGATTCGTGTTTTTGTTTTAAATCATAGCGCGCTCAGAGCGTGCTTTACGTGCTCGGTGGAAATATATCTAGCACGGCTGAGCAAAATAAAATACAAAGACATTTTTACGGTAGTTTAAGATTTTACTTGCAAAATAAAAGTTAATATGTTTAGTTTATTTTGAGTTATCCATTTTTAATTTAATTTTTTGCCAATTTAAAACGTAACTAAAATAAAAATGTCAGTTTTTCCGAATCGAGTTTTTTTATTATTAAAACTGAACTCTATGAGCGTACTCTGTTCATGCTCTGTTCAGAGTGTGCTCAGATCTATGCTCTGATTAAAAAAAAACGCCTTAAATCTTCGATTATATAAGTATATAGATTGATTATGATGAAAAAATATTATATGTTATAATTTTTACGAATTATAGGATATAAAGAAGCTCAAATAAATTAGAAATTAGTTATGTTTACAACTTAATTCAATGAATTTTTTAATTTACAAAGATTAAATGGTAAAGTTAACCAAAAACGAAATTACCTTATTTTCAAGAAAAATTAAAAAATAAAATTTTATATTTTTTTGACAGAAGTCGATATTCAAAATATTTTTATTTTTAAACTCTATCTTTATGTAAGTATGATCCAAGAGAAAAATGTACCTAGTTCAACGTATTTTAATGTCTTACAAGAATCTACTACATTTTCTGAGTTTTATTATAGCTATAAGTCTCTCCATGAACATTTATTAAATTTTAATAAGTTAACTTATTATTTTTGACAGTTTTCATTCCGTTCGTTTATTCTACTGTGTAGCATTCTCAACCAAACCAATCAAAGAAATACAAAAACAACAATCCTATGTAAAAAGTTTCCTACACTTTAATATGAAGTATAGCAAACCTATATAAACGAACGGATTAAAAAGAATACGTTTATTAAAAAATGATAAGCCTTAAGGCTAGCACTCACTTATTAAAAAATACTAAATTATTTTCATTTGACAACTGTCACAAATAAAAAGTATTAGTAATACAGTTTCCGACATTCGGAAACGAATAAGTGAAAAACGGTTAAGCGAAAAATCGGATAATTGAAAACTTTTTTCTGACCCCATTGCCTTTTCTCTGTTTTTCAATTGAATTTTTTTTAATACTGTTAAGTGAAGATTTTTTTTTTTAATTTCAAATATTGTAGTTGCTGTTGACATTTAACATGTAACAGAATATGTATTTATGTTTTAAAAAAAGCAATCTGAATAAAGTGAATTTATTAAAAGTTATCTTTTCTATTCGTATTCGTATTCAATTCCAATTCAATTACATACTGATGAAGGGCAGACCAAATACATACATAAACATTAGTTTATCAGTGAAAAATTCAAAAAGAAACTAATTTATTAGGAGTATCTTCATAAATGAAAAACATATTTCAGTTACGCGTATCTGAAATATATTTCACTTACACGTAACTGAAAATTATTTCACTTAGGGATAAACGAAAAAAACGGATAATAGAAACAAAATGTAAGCAAAAAAAGTTTTTCGCTTATCCGTTTCCGACGTATTTGTCAAATTACGTGATCGGATTATTGCCCACACGAAAAATGCCCACACGAAAATTGCCCACAGAAAAATTATTTATAAAACAGAATTGCCGCTTTTTCCAGAATATTTAATATTTTATTTTAAATCACTAATAGATTATCTCCTAGATAGAATATAATTTTTGATTTTTTCTCTATTTATTTTAATTTAATTTTTATATTTAATTCAATTTTCTGTGGGCAATTTTCGTGTGGGCAATAATCATCGAATCGTCAAATTATCAAATAATATTTTGTGCAAAAAACACGCGACAAGGCTTATTATAATTCAATAAGTTAACTTATTAAAATTTAATAAGTATACGTGAATAGACCTTATAATTTTAAGTCGGCATTTTACCTTTTAAAATGTAAAATATATTTTACATATACCATACAGTTGAACACAAAAACGTTTAAATAGTCTGATTAATCAATACCATTTTTTATTACCATCACGCTGACTACAAATCAGTGATCAAGTAAAAATGAAATAAGAAAAACTAGTTACTAGTATAGTATAGTAACGATAAGAACACAGCATGTAATAATAAAAACAAAAAAACAAAAAAAAAAAACAAATTCCAACTGCCAAAATTAATTTGATGAGAGTTTTGTTTTGATTGTTTTTGTTTAGGTTAAAAAGAATTTAAGAATTGAATTTGACTTTAACATGTTTTTGTAATAAAAATTAATTATAAAACTGATAGTGAAATTTAAATAAAACTAAAGAACATTAAACCAATTTAAAAGTTTTTAAAAGAATTAATTGAGAATGACGTGAAATAAGGCGAATTCTAAAATGCTTTTGAAAGATGCATTAGTTGAAGTTCGCAAGAACATATACTGTGCAAATATATTTTTAAAATTTGATACAGATATTAGTTCTTTAAATACATCTTTTAAAATATCATTAGATAAAAACTGTGTTCTGTTGTCAATAGAATCAAAAATAATATTAAACTTAATATTAAATGATATTGAATTAAATGCAGAATCTTTAACAAATTTAATTATAAGTAACAATCAAATATGCTTTCGCATATCATTAAAAAATGTTGGCAATTTAAGTGAAATAAATTTTAAAGAAACAAAATACAATCAGTTTGAAGAAAAGTGCATCAAATTGCTAATTGAAAAAGAAAAAACTTATAAATTTATATGTCATTCCTGTGAAAACGTAATAATTCCTATTATTCATTTTGAACGTATTTTGGATTTTCCATCAAATTATAATAACGTAACAGAATTTTTTTGTCATGAGGGACCTGATGTTAAAGATATTAATGAAAAATTAGTTCCTAATAATAATGATTTATTTTATGGATTGTTTTTTGTAATATTGAATATCAAAAATTTATCTAGCATAAAACAAACAAAATTTAATGAAATTCATTGTAGACGATGCTTATTTCAATTAGGAGAAATCGTATTAAATTCAAAAGCTGTTAAATTATGGAATGACAGCGTTAAATTAATTAATTGTGCAAATGGAATAACGTCTAATATATTTAATATTACCAAAAATTCTCAAATATGTTATAATATTATTAGAAACATTTTAAAAGAATATGAAATATTAGACGTCAGAAATAAAAATGATTTTTTTCAATTCACTAAAATTATCTTATTGGCTAAATTTTCTGATAAAAAGCAATATTTAATGTTAAATATTATTGAAAAAAATTTACATCTTTTTAAAAATGATGAAAGTAATATTTTTAAAATGATATCAGGTCAAGGTTATAAATTATTCTTTAAAATAGAAAATGATGAAAATCAAGCACTGTTACGATTTTGGTTAAATGATATTAATGTACATAGTTTAGATATATCATTCAGTTTATTTTGTAAATTTGTTAATATCTTAACAAATAATTCTGAATTATTTCCAGAAATATTCCGGAACAGTCAAAATGGTTTTCTTTTGAGTTTCATAACAAATTTATAAATTGTATTTTATAATTATAATTAAGTTATATAAAAAAATTGTCTTAGTTTTTGAGAGAAAAAATTAGATTTAGTAGTTATAATAAAACAAGTTTTTTGCTTACTATTAAAAATAATATTTATGAACAAAAAGAAAAAATATTGATATTCATTTATTTATTAATTGCTAGTTTGATGCTCGTGTTCTATGATATCACTCGTGTTTTGATTCATTTTTCTTTTTTTATTCTGGTTTTTATAACTTTTTTCCATTTTATTTTTACCAATCATAACCGTTGCACGAGTTCCTGGACCCCAATGAGATGTTGGATTTTCCGGAAACCTTGCTAAAGCATTTTTCCGGCTTTCTGGATTAGATAAAGGATGAATATCATTTACATTATATTGTTTTTCAGGTTCTTTAGATAATATAATGGCTGTCGGTGTACCTTCAACTAATCTTTTTTCTTTAACTGGGTGAATTTTATTCCAACATCTTAATATGTCCCATAAAATTAACGGTGGTGCATTAGTTTTTACCGAATTTTTATAAGCATGTGAATACGAAACTTGATAACCTGCATGTAATAAAGCTGATCTAAATTTAAGCATTGGTATTATTTCCATTTTTAATATACTGCACATTTTGTCAATAGAATAATATAATGGAACATTTGGTAATTCTTCATAAATCACATTTAGCATACCAACTTGTCTTTTATGAGTTCCAAGACCAGATAAAGGGCTAATTCCAATATTTTTTAACAAATCTTCAACAAATGTTTTGTCATGAATTGGAGCGGACCAAATAGGACCACCTAAATGATGTTTGTGCGAACAATGCTCACAGTTGGTATTTATTGGAGGCCCTGTTGGAATAGCAAATTTCATTCTGTCAGGATTTTTTTCATTTGGATTAGGTTTATTTATCCCCAAATTATGCAAGGTTAAAGTTTCACATCCTGTACATTGATATACCATAGCTTGTTTACAAATACTTTGTTTACATTGGAGTTGACTTGCAAAAATCCGAACAAATACACGGATATAGAAATCAGCTAAAAAAATATTTCGGTATTTTTTATCTTAAGTTTATAGTTATATTTAAACCATTATTTACCTGATATACTAAGAAGTGGTTGTATATATTTTCCATAACGATTAGCGTGTGTTTCGATACAACGTAAAAGTATTCTTATAGCCATTTCATGACACGCTTTATTTCGCAAAGATATACTACCACTATATTTTACAAAACATGCATCTGGACTTGAACCAGCTAAAACTGCCATGTCTGTTGCTGTAACTAAAAGTAAACCACCTTCATTGATACTTTGTATAGCTCCATCTAAAAATTGACTTGGGCATCCATACGGATCTAAATCAATAACATCAAATTTTTTATCAGGTTGTGTAGCTGCAAGGTACATTAATGTCATAGCATCGGAATGAGTTGGTATTACTAAATGCTCAACTTTATTATAACAAACATTTTTTGATATCGAGGCAACCTAAATTGAATATTATGAGATTGCTTTTAAAATATATATAAGTATGTAATTATTTCTTACAGCACTTTTACTAAGATCATTTGCTATAATTTCTTTAATGTTTGGTATTTCTTGTGCATATCGAATACTTCTCAATCCGGTTGCACTAAGTGCTTCTAAAATTCGTATACCATTATCATTTTTAATTCCCAGTATATATTTTTGTTCGTCCACATTGTTTTCAACGCAGATTTTAGAATTAATTTTTGGATTCCACAACTTTTTAACAAAAACGTTAAGAACAGATACACTCATATCACGATTAAATTCTTGGACTGGATTACAAAATACATTTCCTTCATTAAACACATGAGCATTTTGTTCAGTTATAAGTTTTATTCCTGTTGAATCGTTCTGAGAAATCTGTAATTCCATTTTAAAAGTATTGTAAATGTAGTTATTTAAATTAAATCGATACGGAATTTTTCTCAACTGTCTTGTAATATAAATCTTATTGGTAAACAAATTAACCATTGGGAATTTTTTTAAATCGTGCACATAACCTAAAAATTGTTAAAATTTTATGCCTCAAGTGAGCACCGTTTGAAACAATATTCGGTGCTCAAGTGTAATCTTTTTTAACAAAATAATGTAATAAAAAAAAATTAAATTTATAAATTTTCAATCAACTTAATTAATCACCTTTGATTGTGTTTGTTAGTTTCAATAATTAGTTTTTCACATACATACAATCATAGTTTAATAAATAATTGAAGAAATTTTTGTTTGCGATTGCATTACTCCAAAATCAATTCAATTAGTTCAACTGACGCTAAATTAAGAGTGAAATAACATTTACTTCTACTAGTTTTGCTTTTTTTATTTTCTTAATTTGTTGGGTTATAATCATTTTCTTTAAAATAAGACTTCAAAAGGATTTGTTTTCTTTAAAATGTTTAAGTTTGCTTCAAAAGTTGTTGCGAATAGTTGCCAAATATTTAGAAAATGTACAGGTAAAATAATTTACAATTATTAATAAATATATGTAATAATAAAATTAAATTTATTTTATACATAGAACTTCACCAAACTGTTCAGGCGTTTCAAAAAAGATCTATTCAAATGTCTTCAGTGACTAAATTAGACAATAAAATTTCGCAAAACTATAAAAATGTTTTAAATGAAATTTCTGACACTGGAAATATTTTTAGAACTATAGAAAATAGTATATTAAAGGAACAGAAGGAAAGATTATTTGCTGTTATCCAATTATGCGGAAAACAATTTAAAATCACCGACGGAGATATTGTTATAGTTCAAGGGTATTGGCCGCCAACAATTGGTGACAAGATCCGTTTAGATAAAGTTCTATTAGCGGGGTCTCATGATTTCACTCTAGTAGGACGACCAGTTTTAGAGTCTAATGTTTGTGATGTTCAAGCTACAATAATTGAAAAAACTTTGAGTCATACTAAAACACATTTTCGTAAAAAAAGGAGGAAACAATATCAAAGAATCAATTTTCATAGAACACCTCATACCATGATTAGAATTAACTCAATTAATATTAATCCTAACTTTAATTCAAATCAAAACGGCATTAGCTTAAATCTTTTTTAAAAGTTTTGAAAAATAAATTTTGTTTTAAATTCATATATGTAACACACTAATTAAAACAAATTTTTATTGTATTGTACCAAAATTGTACTAAAGATTTTTCATTAGATTGTATGACGATATTAATATAAAAGCCTATTCATAACACTAAACATTTTATTGAAAATTATATATATTTTTAACGTTTTCTTGCCATAAATAGTATCCAAAATCTACGCCGCTTTCAGGATTTATACTATTCAAAAAGTCGTAATTACAAGTATCTTCTAAATTTACTTCATATTCAAATATTAAATTAATAATAAATTTGATTTTTAAATCAAATTCAAGTAACATAAATAAATCTAATAACTTAATTCGAACATAATACAAACATTTTTTCTTCTTAAAATTATCCATAAAAGCAGATTTTAAAATTAAAAGGTAGTCCTTATAATTATTAAGCAGGAACTTTTCTCTTTTGATTTTATTTACAATTTCAATCAAAGAGAAAATTATACCTTGTTCCAAATTTGGATTGGATGTCAAATAAAATATTTTTATAAGATTTAAAGCCAAAATAACAATTTCTCCATTAAAATCATGAAAATGAATTAAACATGTTGCTGCTAATTTCCTGATTTTTTCACATCGATGAGACAAAAATTTCAAAAATATTTCTCGGTATTGAAATAAAACACTATTACTTTCATTACTAACGGTTTGATCATTGTCTTTTAAATCAAATTTTAAATAGTCAATGTTCGAAAGAAATTCTAAAAATAATATTATTGTACTATTTGAGTGATAAACCGTCATGATTTTATCATCACTACAATATTGTAATATGTAAAATAATGTTTTCGGTAGCTTTATTTTTATTTCATTTAAAGTAACTTCGTTTATTTCTCCCCAATTGATAGATGTATCGCCATCTCCACTTTGTTTTTGTCCAACTATTTTAGGTGTTAAACCACCAAATAATTGCAGAGCGGCATTTCTAAAATTAAAAAAATTTATAAAAAATAATTTATAAAAAAGATGATTTGTTTTTTTTTTTAATATACCTAACGCACCACTCGCGATGTTCTATTCTTTTTATAGCTGCCATCATTATATCGTCATAGTAATCGTTTACGTACCCTTTCAATTCAGTGTCTTTTACCAAAACACATAAATAATGTAATATTAATGCATCAAAGTTTTCTCCATTATCTGTTGGTTTCAAAATTATTTTTTCTTTTGGTGTTTCAGATTTTTGAACATGTAACATTAGAGTTTTTATAGCATAATAAAATAATAATTTCGAATTATCCATATCATTTTTCAGCAAGTGATGAAACATTATTGATAAGCCTGCACCTCTTCTGGTTAAACTATTTTGACTAACATTGCCAAAGAGAACATCGAAACATTTAAAAAGTATTTTATAATATTTTGGCTTGTTATAGCTTGTTGCAGTTGTTCGTTTAACAAGATTACCTATAAAGCATATTTTAATCAACATTTTACAATATATTTTATTTGATCAAATAAAAACTTACCAAGTGAAACACCTGCAGCTTCAATAGCACCTTTATGACGACATTTTTGCAAGACATTAATATTGATGTCTAAACATTTCTCAAATAACTGTAATGTTAAATTTTCGTTTTCCTTCGAGTATTTAATTAAATTTATACCTATTGTTGTAGCTATTTCACAAGTTTCCTAAAATAGAAAATAAATTTTTAAATATTTTACGATTATTTGAATTTATACTTTAAGAGTTGTCCAAAATGATAGCAACAAAAATTTTCTATCTGTAAAATGATTATGTGAGATACTTTTTGAGTTTTGTAGTAATATTTCTAAACTTTCATCCATAATTTCAAAACTAGCAGATGTATTTTCATTTATATTTTCACTTGACAGCCTTAGTAATTTTAATATCGTATTATTGATTAAAAAGCAAGTATTAACTATTTTTTCATACTGTTGTAAATTGTATTCTTTATATGTATCAGTTAAATAAATTTGATTTAAACAACCTATAAAGCCAAATAAATGGTAACCACTTTTGCACATAAAAAATGGATCATTTTCAAAATTTTGAAAACAATAAGTAATATTTTCGAAACAAAATTTATACAAGTTATTCTTAATATTAAGTGTTTGGTTCTTGTCACAATCAATTATGATAGAAGCAAATAATGATGCGGTACAACATTTATCATAGTTAGAGTTTCTACATTTTTGTTTGCATTCTTCTAATATTTTAAGAACATCCGATGCTTCATATTTGATAAACTTAATAGTATTGATTATAACAAGTTGTACATCATCATACTCACAAGATTCACTATTAAGTAACTGCAAAAGATTAATTTGTATTTCTTGAAAATCAAATATTTTTCTCTCATTTAAAAACTCAAAAAGCTTTTTATTTTTTAACATATTATAATTTTTTGAAATGTTTTTAGTTGATTTTGAATAAATAAGTAGTATTATTAAATGAATTAATTTAACAGCAAATATTACTGGTTGATAATCTGTTAAAGAAATTCCATGTTTATAAATATCGTTAATCCCAAAAAAAAATCTTTCAATACTTTTTAAATTATTTTCTTTTTCTAGAAAGTTTTCTATATTTCTAGATAGTTGCTTTGAAATAAAGTTTATAATTTCTGGTATTTTTTCTAATATAACTTGTCGGAATTCAGGAAAATAGTTGAATAAATTAATTTTAAAAAATTCTACAAAAAACATTAAAATATCCTGCAAGATATAAGTTTTATCATTTATCTTTTCATTGGAAACATTTACAATTGGTAAACTTTCAATGACGTACTTGTAAATAAATAGTTGAACATGACTGTCCCAGTTCTTAAAATTTTTGATAAAATAATCTAATATTTTAGAAAAAATATTTTCATGCAATTTGCTTATGTTATTCCGGAATAAATAACAAATTAAAAAATATCTAAATGACCTTTCTCTTGATTGTATATTTTCAAAAATTTCTTCGATATTTATTTTCAAATATAAACTTTCTTTATTTTTAACATATCTCCACCATTGAGAATTTAAATTAATTAATTCTTTTTCAGTACCAGTTTCGAAAATTGTTAGTAAAAGTTTGAGAAAAGAATCATTGTTTGAGATATTGAGACTTTTAATTAAATATTGACCAGCCGAAAAAAGATGCTTAAAATTTAAAGATAAACGTATGCCTTCAAAAAATTCATCGTTTTTAAATTCAACCATATTTTTACACGATTCCAAAGAATATGTATTTAGAATAGTAGATATTAAATAAAATTTATTTTTATTTGTCCATGGTATGTTATTTAACACAATACTAAAAGTTTCGTAGGCAAAAATTGGTGACTTTTGTAAGCAGTTGTCCAATAACTGTAAAGTCTCATCTCTGATTTTAGAGCCGTTATTGCTCTGAAGACAAAAATATATGTCATCTAATTTAATTTCAAAAATTGTATCTGGATATTTTTTTAAAAATAAATTTAGGGCCTTTAGAATTGTTATTAAATACTTTGAGTTTTCTTCTACGCTTTTCGTATACACTTTCTTACACAATTCTTTTATTTCACTTTCTGGATAATGTATCTGAAAATCTAAAATTTATTAAAAAAATACATTAATTTTTAAAATGTTACTTTATAAAAATTTAACTCACTGGTAAAAAGCATGGCGTATAAAATAATACACTGGTAATGTAATGGCCTTTCATTAAAATTTGCAAAGAAAACATTATCAGCTGCTATATTTAATTTTTGCAAAGTTTTATAATAAATTTTGAATGCAATTTCAATTTCTTGTTGTTTTATATTTTCTTTTAATAAGAAATTTACAATAGATTCTCTCAAATATGGTAATTCTGAATTAGTTATTGAATTTTTATTTAGATCCGAAAAAATTTTTTGAAACTCTAAAGTAAAATTATTAGTTTCATTAAATCTGTTAGTACAAGGATTATCAATAAAAGTACTTTCCATATTTCATTTATTAAATTAATTTTTAATAGTATGAATTAAAACTTTTTTCTTTTAAAATTTAGCTTTAACAAAGTGTTAGTATGTATAGTAAATTTGTTTTATATATTAAATCATAAACATTAATCATATAAACAATAAACAATTAGCGGGCTGCACTGCAGACATCAGATCAAATCAAACTGGAATTGAATGAAAACTACAACTTGACAACTACGACTACTTGTCATTTTTCATAATATTGTTTAACCATAGAATTACTAGTGCATGCTACTAGAATTGCATTTGGCAATAGAGAATGTTCAGACAAATTTCAAAAATAAGTACGTGTACCGTTTGATGTATTTACTAGTTTCTTTGCGAATATTTATTTTTGCAAGTGAAATATAAATGAAACTGCTTTTGTTTTAATTTTTTTAAAGGTATTTTCATTTCGGTTTCTGCTTTCCATTTTTCATTATTATTAAGGGATCGTTCTGTAAATTTACCAAAATATTGTCTTTATTTAAATAGAACCAATTTGAATATCATATTATAATGTTAAAATTTTTAAATAATAAATAAAATTTTGTTAAAATTTTTAAATAATAAATAATATTTTAATTGAATAAAGAGTAAAGAAAAAACCTTTTAATTCTTTATTCGGAAACGTTAAGCTACTGAAACAGAAATCAAAAACCTCCTTACGGATAACATAAATGTAGATTTCATTTCCGCAAAAGGTTCGTTCATATTTAAAAATGGCTAAAAATGTTTATATATTCATTTCCACGATGAATAAATACCTGAAACCAAATCAAAATATATAAGTTAATTAAAATTCACCTAAAAATATACTTGATGGAGATTCCATTATTTCTAATGTTACTCAAATTTGTTTCTTGATCTTTTGTTCAATTATATATATAATACTAAAAAGTAAATTAAATCAAATAGTAAATATCTTTATACGAAATAAGTTACAATCCAAATGTATTTCTATGTAAAAATGTAAACAAAAAAATTAATGAGAAACTGCTTGTTAAACATGCTCATTTACTTAAATTTAAATAATGACAAAAGAAGTAGCCGAGCCATACCATTTGTAAACGCATAAAAAATGCATATGTATTTTTTTTGTCTGAATACAGGATAGGTAATCACATTAGGAGAAAAGAGTCGGGAACATTCTTTTGCCATACTAGTACTAGTAATTCTATGGTTAATCTATCAGTTTGTTTTTGTTGCTACCTATCCTGAGGTATCAGACAAAAAAATAATATAGAATAGATTCTTTTTACGGGCTGTATTCTTTTATAACAAAAACAAATCATAAAACTGATTTGTCATTTTATAAAACATAAAAAATTTGGAACTGTTCTATGGTAATCATTCATCAATCACAATTGACGTTGTATAAAATGACAAAAGAGTATTGTTCCACGGGCTGTCAATGTTTATTTTTGTTAAGCCAAAAGTACAATTTGATTTAAATTAAAAATTACATTTGGTACGATTTTTGTGTTAACCATAAATCAATAATCATATATTCATATTTCATATATATAATTCCTTTGTCATATTTTATAAAGTCAACAATCATACAAATCATAAGTAAATTTAAATAAAATTGTACTTTTGTCTTACATAAAAATAAATTTTGACAGCTCGTAGAACAACTTTATAAATAAAACTTCAAAATTCTTAAAATCGCAGTACGCAGTTGATGTTCGGGTTGTGTGGAGTTTGATTTAATTTTGTTTTAATTTTTCTTAAATGGAGCGGTAGCTGAAAAAAAGAAAAAGTATACCAAAAACAAGAAAAAAGAAACCAATATTTTCTTTTTTTAAGTCAAGTGGTGAATTTGGCCTTAGTTTACTTGCATTTGCTCGAAATTATTCAATAAAGAAAATAATTATCAACACAGCATTTTAAATGGAATAAAAACAAACTAAAATCATAATACATTTTCAAATTTTGACTGAATTTTATTTTTTCATCTCATAAAACGATTATCCAAAGAAGTTCATATTCTTTTTCTGGAGAAATTAGTACAGGGGGTAAATTTCGTAATTAACAATAAAATAAAAATCTAGAAAAGTAGATTTTTTTTTGGGAAACTATGAATAAAATTATGCAAGCTCAATATAACTACGAAAACTTATGTAAAGTTTAGCCGTACAACATAAAATTTCGCAATATACATACATCTTTATAAAAACAACATTTTATATATTTTTAATCGTGCAATAGAAATATTCAGCCATTTTTATTTAACATTATTTTCAATGTTAATTTTTTTTTTTTAAATTTTTACCTTAATTGTTCTGCTGCACAACCGATTATTTAAAACTGCTCAACTATCATCCGATCCAACACTTACAACATTATTATTATTTGGAAATATAATACCACCACAAAAAATAGATGTTTTTGTTGCAAAACAAAAAACGTACGAGATTATAAAAAAATTCAAAGAAAGAATATTGTCTAAAATCAATAACTAAAACATTTTTGGACATATTTGCGACACAAAACCAAAAACATTTGAATTCGAAAGAAAAAAATATTTTTTAATTAGTTTTCAAAGTAAAAGATCAAAATGGTGGAACGTATAATAGAAGAGACAGCTGCTGATATGATATCTGGTAAGAAATTTCATATTGACAATTTGTGTTTATTTTTAAATTCAACCACCCATTTATCCAAATAATTAAAACAAGCTTAAATAATTAAACGAACGTAATAGAATAAAGTTTATGTAAATATTTAATAGGTATATATTAAAAAAATTTTCGTTTATTTCATTTAGTTAAAAAAGAAATTTTCTCCACTAGCAAAAACAATTTCGGTTTATATTTATCATAGTTTTTATATTTTACTAATTTTTGGTTGGTAGGAGTATATGTAATTAACTAGATATTTATTAAAAATGCTTTATTTTTTGTTCTAATAAATCTTACAAAGGGGAAGAAACAATGTGAAACAAATTGTAATTTGTGATTTCGCATTTCTTCCGAATTTATTTAAAACTAAATTTTAAAAACATATTTTTACAGAAAGCCTTTGAATTTTGCATTTTTCTCGTTGCAAAAAAATTCATTTATAGAAAAGAAACCAAAAATTTCGATTTGTTATTAATTTAATTATGACATTATTTTTCAAACTATTTTTATTTTTTAAATTTATTTATAACATTTTGTTTGTATTTAAATTTTTTTTAGAAAAAATTAAATATAATTCTAAATATACTTGTCATTAAAAAAAAAATACTGGTGTCTGTAGAAACATTCAAAAGGCATAAAACAACAATTGCTTCCATATGAATACAAAACAAACGAATTTCTAAAATAGCTTTACACAATTTTATCACTCTAACGGTGTAGAAATCAGGATCTGTAACAAACATTTCAGTTTTAAATTTAGATGCAAACATGAAGAAGACATTAAAATATAATTTGTATAAACTATTTTAAAGTAATTGATAACTCAGAGCGTCGGAGTTCGGGAAATAGTTTGCGCTGAGTATTATTTGTCTAGCTTTGATCAGAGAAAGATAAAACACTCATGAAATACAGGTGAACATAATAAATTAACAGAAAGTTGGAAAAAAATTGAGAAAAATTTCCCTATTTTACCTTTGTAGTTTAAATAATGAGAACTGGATTCTCGAATATGAAATATTTATACGTTATAGATACAGATCTGGTACAATTAGAGAAATTCAATATATGAAAACTTATCGCTATTGTTTAATGCGATATGGTAAGTAACGAAACATAAAGTATATCGAAAGTTTTTCATAATATATCACTAAATATTATCGTGGAAGTCCAATATCGCGCAACTTTTAGAAACTGTGAATTCAAAGTTATTGTTTTGTATTATTGTTGTATAAATAAAATATACCTAATTTACATTGTTTCTAAATATTTTATTTAATCTGTCTTTATTAACTAAGGTAAATTGAACAAAGAAATGCAACCCTGTTCTAAATTTCCTTGTACAATTAAGGCGGAGATAATCTACGAAAACGCGATTCTCAATTCCGACTAAACGTTACCCAAAATGCCGAAATCTACAAAAGAAATATTCATTTTTAATTATATTTTTACCTGAAAAAAAAAAAAGAAACGTCAAACTTTCCATTTTTCGTAAAAAATTCACGATGAAATTAAGAATAGAGGTGATATATTTTTTTTCATAAGTCCAAATCGTGCAAGTTGAAGCTGTATCATTTCTTATCCAATTTATTCAAAACCCAATGCTGATTTGGTCAGTGGGTGCCGATTGTAAATCAAGTGGTGATAGCTAAGAGTGAGTCGGAGCGTTATGATCATTATATTTTTAATAAAAATAGTTTTAAGAAAAAGAAAACTTTGATGATAATATGCAAATGTAATAATTATTTACAAATTATTTTTTATGTTTTTACAACATTAACATATTATTTTCAATTTGATATTACTTAACCAGACTTCATTGTTCAACATTAGTTTGCTAAGTTGCTTCCTATAAAAAAACTAGTTTCTTTTTTTAGCTGGTTATTCGAATCACATTACAAATATTTTTGTAAGAGTAAAAGTATACTTAGTAATCTTTTTTTATTTGCCTTATGCAGGGTACAACAAATATTCACATAAATTTATATAATCGATAAAATTTTACAAGTTGAATGAACTATAAATTCTACTATTCTACTACGAAATATTCTCTGTTAAGGCTGTCGCAGGTTTAAATGTTATTATTAATTTAATCCATGCATTTTTATAACAATGCTTACAATGCTCCAACTTATTATTTAACTATTCAAATGCAGAGACTTTCCTTTTTAAAAAAATATTTGCAAAATTTTGTCTTTGTTGTTGTGGAGGATAGCATTTGCCATCCTAACAAGTAGGCTTTATGGCCGTTGTACATCCCACTTTCAATTCTTTTTTACAATTTATTAGTATTATTTACTTTATTTATATTATATATTTATATATTTTAAATGAAGTTTTTTTCAATAATATCGAACCCGGACCCACTCAGTTAAGCCAAATGCTTACCCACTACACCATCAAGGCTCTTCATCTTATTTTCTCGATTAGTTTTAACTGAATACTTAATAGTAAAGGAAAATCTTTCGCAATTAGTCAAACGGTATAATTTTTAAAATTATTTTTTTTAATAGCAAGGTGAAATATAATATGATATTTAACCTCACATGATAAGATACGTATATGTTTTTTTTAATGTTGTTTTAATTTAATATTTTTTTATTTACTGATACTGTTAAAACATGTTTTTTCTTTAAGTTTCTAGATAAAATATTTTTTGAGCTTTTTAAATTTATTTGTGATGTTTTCACCTTGGAAAAAAATCTTAATTTTGGTTTTCATATTTTCTTTTAAAACTTTTGTTTGCGCTTGCTTCTATATCTAATATTTTGTTCTATTTTTCATCATTTTTATTAGAAATATTTTGTCAATTAAAAAATATAAAATATGTAGGCTTGTATTTTTTGCGAAAACAATTTAACTTTTTTTATTAAAAATTAACTGTTGCAGGTATAACGTGATATCAAGAGATATAATAACCTAATTTTTCTTAGTTACTTTGTCAGATATATATTATTGTTATTGAACATAATAATATGTACATATTTTGATATAAGAATTTGCAAATTTATATATTAAATAGTTTGATAATGATGAAAAAAAAAAATTAGAAAATAAAAATTTCATATTTCATTTTCCAAACTCTTTTTAGCAAACTTCGAATGAATTAACAAATTTTAACATTGTTTTTGATTAAATTCTACTTTTCTTTCAAGAAGCAACACTTTTTACAAAATAAAATTATTATATGAAGCTTTGTCATTAGGTTTTCGTAAACAATATTTAATAGAATTAACATGTCTGTTTTATTAGATTTTTTTTTGAATTTGTTAAAAATAGTACAAATTGTAAATGTATTTATTTTACTTATGTTTTTTTCTTTATGGTTTTCTATTTTCATTTAATCATTTTTACACGCAAATACCACAATGTAAAAAAATTTAAAATATAAATATGTACATAAATACTTTTTTTATACGCTTTGATGAGAAAATGTGTAATACATACCGTCTAGTTAGACACACTTTATATTTAAAAAGAATTTCGAATGAAATATATATTCTGTTCTGCCTACTTTAAGTTCATAATAATTGTACAAATAAAAGTATTTCATTTACAATAATAACATATCAATTTATTTTTCTTGGCTCTAATCTAAATTATTTTACAAGTCCATAATTTAAAAATTTGTAATTTTGTAACTAAATTTAAAACTTTATTGAAGTGAAAAGCAGCGCTTGAAACTATTTTTGTTTTTGTGTCTATGACTATTTGTGTACAAAATTTAGCTTTTTTATTATGAATAGTAATGGTATTTATTAACAAAATTATTTTAATACTATTAGTCTCCAGTCATGTTTTAATAATTTAAGTTGTTTTTTAAACATTTAAATTTTCATTTATTTTTATAATTGTCGGTTAAAAATAATATTTAAAAATTTAGTGAAAAATTAAACCGAATGTTTTACATACACATACCTTTATTTTGACAATATATAATATTTAATTTAATTTTTTGATATCGCCATAACATGGACACCTCAAACTTTTGGTATAAATAGCATTTACTCTCTATAACAAAAAATACTGTCAGCACCAATAATTTTGCTTTTTGTTTAACTTTGTAAATGTATGTATAAGTTGTTCTTGTAGCTAAAATTGTAAGGCTTTCTAAATAAAAGTAATTCGTGGAGATATTTTTAACTAACACATTCTTAGCAAAACATCTTGTACTTAGATGCATATGGCCTAAAATATAAATATTATGATCCCTTCCTAACTAAAACACCCAATCAACTTATTCCCTACCATCAAATTGAAAAATTTGTGCTTAATTTTTTTTTAATTTTCATGTATTAGCTTTTTTATAAATATTTTTTATATCTTTCGTCGTCTGTGAAATGAATCAATGAACTTCTTTGACCGGTAATCGTAATTGTTAATATTATTTTACTATAAATTGCTGCTGTTAATTTAAAAAAAGATTTCTGAAATTTTTGGTTTTTAAATTTTATTGTGTTTCTTGTTAATATATAAATAAATACAACTATATTATAAATATATTCCTAAATACATGAGATTTTTTTTTTTTTCAAGTCAGACATTTCTTTTACTTTTCTTTATTTTATTATTTTTGTTATTTGTACAACAGGGGCGCCTATAGTCTAATGTGTAAAACTGACAAATTATTAACAAAAAAGAAAGAATAAGAAAACGACTGCTTTCACTATCTATCAAACATAAACTTTGTAGGGGGCTTTTATATATTATGGTAATGATAGTGCAACGAATGATGTACTTTTATTAAAAAATAACTTTGTTGCAGTTCAAAATTGAAAAAGAAAAAAAACGTTTTCATTATTTTTAAGGGATTTTTCAAAATAAAATATTTCAAATAAATTTTATAATAAAGCGATTGTAAATTAATAAGTATTTGAATTTATGATCGTGTCATTATGTTCATTTAATAAGTATTATTAATTCTATGTTTAATTAATTTGAAGGTTCAAGATAATTGTATCTTTTTTAAATTTTCAATTTATATAGAAGTAGCGGTGATACATATTTGAAATGTTTTGTTTAATTTGTCGTTTGGTTATTATTAATATGATGACTTTAAAATTAAATAATGGTTAAGAAAAATTAAAAAAAATTTAAATGAGTCATAAACCCCAAAATAAATGTATTACGGTTTTAAAATATTTTTTATCTGCCGAATTCTATATCTTGTTATTCATAAGACTCGTATATTTTTATTTTTATAACGTAAATTTAATGAAAACTATTAAATATGTACTTTTTAAATTCTATTTCTTTAAATTAAAAAATTAATCGCAAATTATTAAAATGTAGGAAAATATACATAATATAATTTAAGTACCAAAGCACATTTTGTAAAATTATCATTTTTTAAATTAACGTTTTAAGCAGCTTAGGTGTCCAATTTTGAACTAATTTATTTATTTTTTAATTAATATATGCTTAGCTATATATATATGCGTTTTTATTATGTATTGTTTTTAATATTTAAAAAAATAATAAGAAAACAACCATAAATGACCTAATCAAAGTCATATTTAGATATAAAGTAAACTAAATGTTTCTTGAATTAAATTGTGTATTTGTATGAGTATATATTTATATAGTTATATTTATATTTTATTTTTGCGAAAAAACAGCTTAAAAATGATTAGAAGTGAATAAAAAGTAAGTTAATCAATCTGAAATGATTATATATATTTAACAAAAACAAATGTTTACCAATTTTAAATCTGCATGAAAATAGTTCAAGGTACTTTAGTTTAGTTTTGCCGTTATCTCCGTTACGTTGAATAGAAGGGAAGACAATTTAGGATCAAGTGTGTTCGAGTAGCATATAGCTTTTTCAAAATTAATAACACTCGGATAATGAAAATTACTCAGCGTAGTAAACTATATTATAGGGCGAGCACATCTATAAAGTTTTCATTTGGGATATCTGACGTACAAGTTTTTGAACATTGACTAGATATCATTAAAAATAATTGCACTACAAATTAAAAGTATTGCTCGCTGAGAGACAAATCTTTGCAACTAATATTTTTGTTTTGGCAAAAGTCGTTAAGTTGTATATTTAACAACAAAAAAAATTCTTTTTGCATAACTTAGATAAAATATAACTACTCTATATATTCCTAAAATCAGCATTTGAAACTTTTATGCAAGATGATTATGTTTATTGCTAAAATATTTGTAAAATTAGGTTTGTCTGATATAAAAACTTTTTATAGCTGCCATACAACTGTGAAATAAGTTACCAATTTTGTGAACTTCTATATACGAAATGACATTATATATAATATACTGTAGAATTTACACAGTCTACTCTATTTTCTTCCTTTTTTATATAGATATTTATTTATTTTTTTTGTTCCGAATTTAGTTCTAAATTTATATTATTTGGTAACCATCTTAAATATAGTATGTAAATTTGTACAAGTAAATTCCTTCATACTTTAATTTATTTATAAATGACTTTATTTGTTAAATAAAAAAAAAATTATTCATTGTTGGCAATTTATAGTTATAATAAATAAAAATTTTAATAAGTCTGTAGATAACTTATTACTGTATTGAATTTAACAAATTCGACTGTGTTAAAAAATTTTTAATTATTCAATGTTCTTAAATTAAAAATTAAAATATTAAAAAATATAAAAATGGTATAATAATTAATGCAAATATTATACACAAATTTATTTATAAAATATTAATATAAAGTATTTTTTTGCACTGCTAATACTCAAAATAATGCTGGTAATCTCAAAAACATGTATACATACACTGATGTATCTATTAACTATAGCTATTTTGTATAAAATAAAACAACTTAGTTATTATTGAATTTATTGTTTTGCTTGTATGTTAATACGATCCCCACGCAATAAAACGAGTTTTTTAAGTTTTAACTAAGTCCAGTTTTTTTATTGTTATCTTTAATATGGATTTTTATTTACGTTTAGTTTTATTATTTTATTTATTTTGTACTGCTTTTTTTTTATAATGGGCTGGTAAGAAATAAAATAAGTAATAAAAAACGATTAAATTTTAAAAAAGCACATTTCTGTAATGAAAAATTTAAGTGTTATTATTATTAGTTTTGAGTAAAAAGTATTTTAAAAAAAGAATTGATAATCGTTTCTTAGTGCTTATCTTAGAATTTAATTGTAATAGCAAAAATAAAGAAAAATCTAAAACGCTTTTCTTCAATTTTAAGGAAAATTGAAAAAAAATATAACATTTTAAATTATGATTCTAGAATTTGTATATTTTTATAAACTTCATAAAAGCAGCTGTGAACTAATTAACTAACAAATCTTATAGAACTAACTTAACTATTTGAATTTAGAGCTTTTTCAGATAACGTGGGGAGTTAAAGAAAAAAGTTGTTCACCTAACCATTGTTAAAAAAAATGGACTGTTTTAAACGTTGTAGAATTTTAGTAAACACACAGTCGAGACCAACGAACATAGTGAAGCAAATAACACATATATTTTTTTTTTTTGATTTTTGAAAATGTGCTAAAAATTGAAAACCCTATATATTTATAAGAAAATTAAAAATTTCTCTAACGACTACATTAACTATTATTTTATTTACACCCATTCATATCAAAATATTCACTCAAAGGTGTCGTTGTGCTTAAATTTAACTTTTTAGTTCAAATGCACTTATTTTGTTTTTGCTTTAAATATCAGTTTTCTTTTTCCCAGATTTTTGTTTTTTCTAACTGGAAAGTTGCACTTTTATTTTATACTGATATTTAATTTTTATTTTTAAGTTTTCGCGTGTTGAAAAAACTACGAAATAAGAAAGAATGGAAAATTAACGAAAACAGAAAGTTGATTTGGATTTTTGGCTAAAATTACATTGTATTGCATCTATCAATCTATTGATACTAGATTTAGATGATGTTAATATATAAGTAAGCAGTACCACACATCAGTTTCAAATTATTATCAATTAGTTTGTGGTTTGAAGCGGGGATTCTTAAAGTTGTAGTGCTAGTTATTAAATAGATAATTTGAAAAAAAAACATTTTAAAAATAAAAAGTCCTAACTTGTAGGTATATTGAATTTTTTAATTTAGAATAATAATTCTTAACTACAGGAAGAATGTTGCTATATACTTTTTTTTTAGGAATTACCTACATATTCTCAAAAAATGAAAATATTAATGTTTGACAAAAGTCGATTTTTTAATTATAAAAAAGGTTTTAAAAAGTTACAAAAAACCAAAACTATATCTATGTTGCACGTCCTCTCGTCTTAAAATACATATTGATAATATCTTGTCGAATGTAATATTTGGTTTAAAATGTTCTCGAATTTTTAAATATTAATTTTTTTCCGCTTATCAATGGACATTTTCTTATAAATAAAATTTGAAATACATGTATCGGTTCTTAAATCACTTATTTAAGAAGATAGAGATTAAATTCAAAATCCATGTTTTAACTTTATAATTATATTAAACCTTACAAGAACCGATTTTTTTAAACAAAATAAATTCAATAGGAAAAAAATATTAAATTTTACGTCGTGAGTTATTTATTTATATAATATAATCTTTACGGATTTTAAAGTACCTTACATATTTGTAACATATAAAAATATAAAAATATTCATTGATATCTTATCATGATAGATGTTTTCAAAAATTCATTGAGGAATGAATATCTTGGTTATTGTCAAATGACACGTTAAACTTTTTTCAATCAAATTAATAAACTTAATCAATTTTTATTAATTGGTTTAAAAAAATTTTTATCATTTAAAGTACATATATATACTTATTTGTTTTTTAATTGCGCTTATGCTTATTCTCTGTCGAGTTGTGAATTCAGTTTTATCAGTTTTTTCCTATATTTTATATTATATAGAACTAAAGTAATCAATCGCACTTATTTTTTAGTAAAAGTTTAAAAACACTAAGCCAATTAGTAGACGATCAAAAAATACTGTAGAAAATCAGTTGTTTTCCATAAATATAATGTGTAGGTAACTTAATTAAAAGTTAAAAAAAAAATTGATTAATTTAGGTATAATGATGACTTTCCGTCAAAAATCTAAAATATTTGCCTATTGGCGCACATGCACTTAAACATTTTTTTAATTTTAAACACCAACGTAAATAAATTTACGAATACGTTTTTTGAAAGAAAAAATTGACAAAAGTGATAAAAAAAAAACAAGGAAATTTCACTTAAAAATCATTTGCGATAAAATTTATTTTTAAATGACATATTTTCACAATACTTTTACATTTATTTTGGTTTTTATAAAATGTTTTATCTTTAAAGAAATAGTTAAAATAAACGCACACAAAGTTTTGTCAAAATTAAAATAAATTATATAAAAGTTTTTGAGGAAATTATTTTAATTTATTTAAATTATTTATATTGTGCCAATTGAGTAAATAAATAAAAATAAATAATAAGTTTTTAATAATTATTATAGGTACTTAAAATTTCTCTTTAAAAAAATTTAGAAGTCTAAAAACTTCTTCAAGAGTCTTTCAAAACATTTATGACGCAAATTTCCAGTATAAAATAAAAGATTAAAACTTTGTATAAAATCGATTTGTAAATGGATTAATAAAGTGTACAAGGTTTTTTGTTTCTTTTTTCGCAAAGTTATATTTAAATCGATATTTTCGTTATTTCGAAAGCTTTACTTAAAGATAAAAGAATTAATTGCGTTTTAAAATCGGTAATAGGCTTTTTGAAAATGTCACTTAAAAATTTTATCAAATTAATACTTCAATAATTAATGTATTAATAATTAATTAAATTTTATCAGTTAAAGATAAGAAACAAAATTTATAATTGTTTTCAAAATTAAAAAAATAACTGTTATTCGTAACGAACAATTGTAAACAAATCTAACTAATTTTAAAATTAGAAATTTAATATTGAGAAATTCAGAAAATTAATTTAAGCTCAATTTCGAAAATTTCGCAAATAAATCTTCGTTTTTTTTTTTAAAGATTTCATATAAATTTTTATCAGTTATATAAACTGTATATGTGTATCTCATTCCTTCACTTATCAAATTTATAAATATTTTTAATTAAAAAAAAATTATTGCCCAAATAAACATATCATAAGTAAAACAAAGACATAAAATTTTTTTTCTTTAATTTGCTCTAATTTACTAATCAATCACTAAACATAAACGAAATTTTTTCCTGGAAAGAAATTATTTTAAGAAATTTGTGTTGAGTAGAATTTATACTCATTATTACACTTATTTTAAACAAAAAGAAACAATAATTAAAAATGAAATTGTATAAACCTTGAAATCTCAGGAAGAAGGAAATTGAATAATGAAAATTTAAAAAAAAAGTATATCTGGAAGAAAAAACCATTTCCAAAAAGTTAAATAAATATATAAATAAATTTAAAGATTTTTTGTTTAAATCTTTTCAATAATTTAAAAGTTTTTGTATTGTGTATGTTGTGTTCCACATATTTTACTAGACATATTTTTAATAGGTTCCGTTTTTTGTCTTTGAGTAAAAGTGCTATTTTGGAAAATTTGGTTGAATTTCGAAAACATGGTACTTTTTTATTTTATCAATTGTTTATTTCATAATATTCTAACAAAATTAACATCATTAACATAAATCAACATAGATGTGTTTAAACTGAATTAAATTAAATCAGTTTTGTGCTAGTGGTGCGAATAGGTGCCATATACAGCTTCTCTAATTATATGAGGATAACCCTATAATATAGCTAAGCAGAGTAAGAAACTCTGACAAAAGTAGTAAGCTTTTATGGCACCGCTTCGCACCAGATCAATCTGACACATCTGATCAATTTTTTACAAAAAAGTTACAAGGCCGCTTTAACTAAACATCTTTTAAAATATTAAAAAGCGCTTTCCTTCCTTCCTTTAGTAGATATTGTATTTATATTATGTTCATAGGCGTATCCCAAATTTGACACGGTTAACTCTTCTCTCTTCCTCGTTTTATTGAAAATTATAATTTTAAGAGTTTTTTTTTTAATTTTAAAATACTTTCAATATAGAAAATTTGGAAATTATTTCAAAATATATATAATAAGGTGAATAATCTAAAAAATTATTAATATTATATATTAAAAAAATTTATTGACTTAGGCAGTTGTTTTCTGCTATACCTTAAAATGAGTTCATTTAACTGTTGCGTCAAATTTAAAATCACATTAAAGAAAATATATTGTATTAATTTTTATGCTTAAACATAATTACTAGCATGTTTATTTGTGATATATACATATAATATAAGCATTTTTAAACTTTTTAATGTTTTAAAAAATTTCATTTGAGATACTTTTGTTTTTAATACATTAATTTTTTGTTTATTTAAACTACTGGATCGGCATCCAAATTTTTTTTGTAAGAATAATAAATTTCCTTACATTGTAAATTTTTTTCTTTATAACAAAATTTCATATAAAATGACAAAAATGATAAATTGATTCACAATTTTTATTTATCTGATATGTGGAGAAGATTCACTTAGTCGACAATTTACATATGAATTACAATTTTTTTCATTTATCTACTTATTTCTGAAATGTTTGAGAATTTTAATATATTTATACATTTAATTTGTTGGTATTCGATTATTCCTTTTTTAGTTCAATTATCTTTTATCTATTACTTGTTATTACTATTTGCCGTTTTATAAAGAAACGTATAATCATATTTTTATTATCAAAAAAGCACGTTTTTATGATGAAATAATTAAAACATCATGATTTTTGTTTAAAAATTTTTATTTTCTTATACAGAGAAAAATTTTATATATAATGCGAGAACAACAGTAGCCTATTTTACAAGAATCAGGGTCATTTTAAAATAATATGCGATAGTAAAAAATTGTTTATATGTACGACTATACATCACACTATATTTTAATAAATTTGAGTATTCTTTGAATGAGGCAAACATGTTACGAATACAAAACAAATAATATTTTACGGAAATGTGAACAAAAGAATAAAAATACTCAAAATTATATTTACAAATACATTATATATATACATTCGTATACATTTTTTTTAGTATTTTTCTAATTTAAAAGTACATAACAGTGTGAAAATATAATATACGTACATGTTTTTTTTTTTTTACTTTCAATTACATTTGTGTTTAATTACTTATTTTATTATTATAATAATTTAATTTTTATTTATTCAAAAAAATTTAATTTTATATTAATTAAAAGACCTATCAATATTTTAGTTATGGTTTTTCTATTTTGTTATAGATGCGAACGATATTCTAGTTCATCAAAATGTTAGTATGGAAAGTAGTGATACTTCAAGTAGCAATTCAACAATGGTTGAAAATGATCGTGTTGCAGATTTTAATAGGCATAAAGAAGAGATGAAAAGGAAGCGTAGAAAGAAGAAACGCACCAGTTCATCGTTACATTCTTCAACATTTCAAGGTTTATATTGTTTCTAAAACAAGGATAGAAATACTAATAACTTAACTTCTAAATATTAATACATATAATATTTCTTGTTATTTTTTAAAGCAATATCATTTTAAAACTTAATTTCTTTTGTAGAATTATACAAATTAACTGGAGAAATTCTTGGTGAAGGTGCATATGCTTCGGTACAAACATGTGTAAACATTTATACCGAATTAGAATATGCTGTTAAAATAATTGATAAAATTCCTGGTCATGCTCGTGCTCGTGTTTTTCGTGAAGTTGAAACTTTTCATCATTGTCAGGGTCATCCCGGTATATTACAGCTAATTGAATTTTTTGAGGATAATGAACGGTTCTATTTAGTTTTTGAAAAAGTAAACATCTATTTTTAAACATTTTTGTAAAATATTATTCATTTTTTTTTTATCAACAGATCAATGGAGGACAATTATTAACAAGAATCCAAGAACAAATATGTTTTTCGGAGCACGAAGCTGCTCAAATTATTAAAGAAATAGCAGCTGCTCTTGGATTTTTGCATAAAAAAGGAATAGCTCACCGTGACTTAAAACCGGAAAACATTTTATGCGTCGATAAAAAAACTTTATGTCCAATAAAAATATGTGATTTTGATTTAGGTTCTGGTATAAGTTTTACTACAGAATTATCTTCTCCAGCAGCAACTCCGCAACTTTTGACACCTGTTGGTAGTGCCGAGGTAATATTAAATTAAAAAAAAAATTTTATATAACCGGTTTTTAAAAAAAAACACATGCACCCAAGTAATAACATGTATTTGATTCTAGTTTATGGCACCGGAAGTTGTTGATTTATTTGTTGGAGAAGCTAATTATTATGATAAAAGATGTGATCTCTGGTCATTAGGTGTAATTGCTTATATACTACTATGTGGTTATCCTCCATTTTCTGGAAATTGTGAACAAGACTGTGGATGGAGCCGTGGTGAAAATTGTCGTAAATGTCAGGAATTATTATTTGAATCAATACAAGAAGGACGATTTTCATTTCCGGAAAATGAATGGTCGGATGTAAGTGTTGAGGCTAAAGATTTAATTCGAGGTTTATTAGTTAAAGAGGCACCAAAAAGGCTAAGTGCTGAAGCAGTTCTAAATCATCCCTGGATTAAAATGGTTGATTTAGAATCAGCTAATAGTATTAAAATGGAAAATCGTCGCAAGACTTTAAAAACTTCTCTTATTATTCGAAGGTATGCGCTTTGATTTTTGTAATATTTTTTCATGATTTGATAAAAAAAAAATTTAATGCTAGGAATCAGTCAGCACGTGAATTATCACATTTTGCTGAATCTGCAATGGCTGTGAAACGAGTTATTTTACAACATTTCTCTATGCGTTATGATTACATGCAAAAAGAACGTCCTAATATATATCAACCGTCGCGTAATAATACAGATTTTAATAATATAAGATTATCAGCATCTCATAGTAAAGATATTAGCAATGATGTTATTATTAATCATGATTCAAATGATGATACATTTTTCAAAATTAAATCCATGCAACAAATTGATTTAATACGGGAACATAAACAAAAGCAAAAACGTTTATTGTTAAATAAATTTGATAATACTAATGATGGTAGAGAAATAATTGATAAAGTAACATCAGCAACAATTAATACATCAATAAATGCTGCAAGAAAATCAATAAATTCTAAACATAATATAAAAAATAGTTACTCTAATAGTAATACTTCTAATACTGATAAAGATAATAATACAAGTGATAATTATGATAATGATAATAATGAAAATACAATACAGGAAAAGGATTCAATTTCAATTAATAAAGAACTTTCTACTTTATCTTTAGCTAGTAATATTCAAAATTCTTCCGTTATTTCCGATTCTGTATTCAAACAAAATTCATCGAAACCTATTTTCTTACCTAACAATTTGCAAACTCAAAATTTTGATGATTTTTCAACTACTTCTACACCAAATTCTTCCTTTTCTACATCTATTTCAATAACTGTGGATACAACTTACAAAAACAAATCTGTATGTGAAACTAATTGTGATAAAAACGGTATGATGTCAATCCAAAAATCAAATAATTCTTTGAATAAATTAATAAGAACGACAAACATTTTTTATAATGATGATGAAGATGATTTTATTAATGATTATATGGAAGATGATGATGATGGGTATCTAAATAACTTTTTCGAAGATGATGAAAATGGTAATAAAAATGATGATGTTGATGAGGATGATGAAGATGATTGCGATAATTTCTCAAATAATTCAACTCCGACAAATGATTCTATGTTGAAGCAAGATTATGATAATTTTAAAAAATTATATCATTCAAATACAATCAACAAAGAAAATTATGACAATATTATTAATACTTCTGGTACTAGTACGAACATTGTTGTTAATAAAGCAAACACGTATCGCAATGAATGTGTTAATGATATTATTATCACAACCGCTAAACCATTTGTAAATTTTAATTCAACCTTTAACGAAAGATTTACTACATTAAATCTACAAGAAGAGTCATTTAATCAAAAAAATGAACAGCAACTGAAGCAATATCAACAAAAAAATTCAACGTTTTCTAATGCATTTTCAAATGATAAAAATTGGAAAAATTATAAGAACAAACATGCTGAACAAAAATCCTATACAAATCCTAACTATTCAACTGGATTTTACAAACCTGTAACACCTCCGTCGGCGAATAAATTTGATAAAAATTTTAATTCAAAAAGTTATAATAAATCATATAATAATGGTAATTTAATTTAAAATTTTAAATCAACTATTATATAATTGTTTTCTTTTAAATTTTAGTAAATGGTGTACCACAACAAGAAAACTGGCGTATACGTAGTAATAATAACTACAATAATAACAATTTAGGTGGATTTACTCAAAAGAATTATAATGACAATCATACATCGTTGGGCTTCCGTAACTATCGTGCAAATACTAATATTAATATAAATACAACTAATAGTAATTATATTAATAGTAATATTAACAATGGATTGAGTGCAAATATTTCTACATTTAACAACTTAAACCAACAATCATATCGTGATCAAATATCAAAATATTATTCTAGTTATAAAAATTCATTTGCAAATAATTTTCAAAATAAAATGACGGCTAATAATAATTTTAATTCAAATATTTTAAATAGTAATAACAGTAATATAAAAAATCATAATTTTAAAACTGGGAATAATAACTATAATATTAATAATAATTATAATAACGGTAATAATAAGAATAACAATAATCAGCAGAATTCTAATAATAATAATAAAAATAATGTTACTAATTGGCGAAATGATTCTACTTCTTATTCACCAAAAAGAAATTTTGCAAATGGCTATTCGCAGTCAAATATGTTAAAATCATCACCACCATCAGCATCAAATCATAATAACTATAATGATCTAAGTAATCGCTCAGCTAATTACAATTTTAATAATAATTATAACGTTTATTATGGTGTTGATAACAAAACAAATATATTTGGTCAACAAAGACCAATTTGTAACAATAATTATAATTATGAAAATAAAAACAATATTTTTGGCTTATCACCACCTAGTGAAAGTAATTTAATGCAAAGACGTATATCGCAACAACAATATCAAAAACAGCAACATCCGCAAATAAATTTACATCAACTACAACAATTACAAAAACCGTTTCAACAACAAAGTCATCATTAAATTAAAAAATTTATCGAATACCACCGTCACCATCATCATTATCTTCATTACTATAAAATGTTTTTTAAAGTAATTAAAATTAATTTTTTTTATTTTTTTATATGTTTAAGAATTTGTTTAATTATTTACTTTCCTATTTAATACTAATTTTTTAGTAAAACAAAATAATACTAGAAATCTAAAAAAAAATATTTCAATATATTTTTCTATATTTTTTATTTTAATTCATTTGATAATCTCCTTTTAAAAAAAACTTTTTAACCTTTTTTTTTAATATTTTATATCTTTTTTAACAGAACTTTTAATTAATATCTTTTAAATATTTTGTAATTTCAATTTTCATATTTCATTTCTTTTTTACAAATTAGTAAATTAAAAACTTCAGACTTTCAAATTTTTTTTTATGTTATTTATGGTTTTAATATATTGTTTTGTCTTAAAAATAATTAAGAGCATAATTAATAATAAAAATCAAGTTAAATTTATTTTGAAAATTTTAATAAATTATCATATAAGTTTAAATTGTTTAATTTAAGAAAGCAATTTCAACATCCCGAAAAAAAAAACAAATTGTTGTAATTAAAATTGTATGCTATATGTATATTATGTATACAATATATAGTTATACAAAAAATACAATATAGCGTTTTAATTTTTTTTTTAATTTACAACAAAAACATAATCATTTTTAAAAAATTTTAAAAGAAAATTATATTTTTTTTTTTAGATTTATGTAATTTTCATTTAAAACATAAAATATGTAATTTTCTTGTTTGTAAAATTTTTAATACTTTGCTTTTTTTTTTTAATTTTTTAGATTAAACAATATAAATTTGTTCAGTTTTAAATAAAATAAATAAATTTTCTTTTACTCATTTGTGATAAATTGTTATAAATTAATATGAAATTTAAAAATACAAGATAATATGTATAATTAAGTGTATATAATATATACAGAGTTATTAAAGTAAGAAGTGACATCATATACCGACCATAAATACTTAATATCTATTTTTTTTTTGTAAAAAATTAAAAGAAAAAAAAATAATACTTTTTTTTTAAATACCCAGTAAGAAAAGCAGTTCCATTCTTTTTAAAAAACTTTTATTTTAAAGATTAAAAATTTAATTCTTAGAATTAATTTACTTTAAAGGTGATTGTTTTATAATTCTCGAAGAAAGATTCACTTTTTGCTGCAAAAATCAAAGCAACTTCCGAATAAACTATTTTTGTTTTTTGAATATATACAAAATAAACTACAAATGGCGCTTATGTGTTATAGTGCTGCCTTATATTTTTGGAAGAAAAAAAATTCTGATGAATTGATTTATTTTGTTTGAATTATTTAAACATAATGTTATTACGACGAAAATTACAACGAGAGCAGATATATTTCAATAAAAAATGAAAAATTTTTTCTTATGTTTCAAAATACTTCAATATATTTTTATAGCATAAATTTGAACTTAATAAACTTTTTGAAATATTAAAATAACATCAAAGAATCAATCTTGTGCCATAAGTAATTATTATCGATAGGTCAAAAATAATAATTTATAGATTGAATAACAAAAAGTTCTTTAAGGTACTACATAGTCATATGCAATCTCATTAAAAAAAAAGTCTTAGGAAAATTAACTAGAATTGGATATTTTACTTAAAATATTATCATTTTTTCATAAATTTAAATGTTACAAAATGTTAAGTAATAAAAGAAAATGTGCCAAAAATTTCATAAAAAAATTTAACCATTCTCTTAAACTAAAAAATAAAAAATTTCATAATAATTCTACATTAAATGTAAAAAAATTAAAACATTAAAATTTTTCTTTAAAGGAATAATAAGATTTTATAAATTAAAATAAATTTTGACGTTTACTTTATTTAATTTTTGTAATTTTGGATATCATATAGGGGCCTTAAGTGATAAGCAAGTGTTTGAAATAATTCAACAAAGTAAATTTAAGGAATTTTTATTCTTAATTTATTGAAAAAATTAAAACAAAAAAATAATAAAACTTCCTAAAAATCCCAGCATTTAAAAATATTAACATTAAAATTATAAATTTTTTAGTTTTTAATTTGCTCAACATAAAAAGTTAATATCAGGTAAACATTTTTATAATAAACTTTTTTGAAATAAAATTTTAATTAAGATTTTTTTTCTATTAATCAAAGATAAAAATTAAAGGTACATACAATTTTGAAATTGAAATTTAGAAAATATTTTTAGTTAACATATAGATTTGATTCCTTTTAAAAAAAATTTGGCTGTTAATATCAGTTGAGTAGCAGCTGCATTTCACTTTAAGTAAAATATTTATTTGAGAGAAAAAAAAAGATGTAAATTTATAATATAATGCATTTTTATTAATCTTTTAAAAAAAAATTTTAGAGTAAATTAAGTTTTTATTGCATCCTAAATTTTGATTGTACCTGAAATAAATTTTCTTTTTTTCATTTAAAAACTAATTTGCTCTGTTTAAATTAAAGTAAACAAGAAAAAAATTAATAGTAAAATAAAATTTTAATATGTACCTTAAAACTTTTAAATTTTTTTTAAGAGATTTTATGATTCATTTAATTTATAGAAAATTGAAAAAAAAAATCTTTTTTATTATATAAAATTAATATATATACATATTTTTTTTAACTTAAATTATTAAATCAATGTTATTATTGTATTAAATTAACTATTAAATTATTTATATATAAAAAAAATTAAATGAAAATGCCTGTAAGATTTTTGAAAAATCGAATGTTTAGACAAAGAAAATATTTAAGAAATTTTTTGTAATTTTCATAAAAACAAATCAATAAATATTGTTTTTTCAAATTATATAAAAAAAATATTTAACTAATTTTATATTGAAAGCAAAAAGCAGAATTCATTGGAATAAAGGTTTATCTTGATTTTTTTTACAAAAAAAGTTGTTTCATTCTTAATTCATTTTAATTTTTTTTTTTTAAATTATTGAACGTGAATTTACACACATTTTCGTTTTTTTTGTTTGTGATTTTGCCAATTAAAATCCGTAAATTGAGATCAGTCAATATATTAGAAAAACTGTTAATTTAAAATGGGGTAAGTAACCGGAAAAATTGTGTTTTCTTGTGTTAGACTAATAATCATGGCAACCTCTAAGACGGAAAAATGAATCAAATTAGCACAACCAACATTGATTAATAATAAAAAGTTATGTTTTAATTAAATTTCTTCTTTAAATAAAATGAATTATCTAAAATAATTGTCAGTACCTTTTGTATCATCAGTCTCAAAAATTTTTATTTTGCAACCCATTCCATGTTCAGTTTTAATTTCGGAACATTCATATTGCACTTTGTAAATGGTTATTCAACATGAAATAGCTTTCTCGCGTTTTAATACACAGTAAAAGTTATTTAGTTATGACGTTGATTATTTACTACTATTTTTCTTGTAAACTATTGCTTTCAGTTCTCCAGTAACATTATTTTTTGCTATAAGGTTAAAAAATTTGAAAAGAAATCAAAAAGAATATAAAAAACAACTTATAAATAAATAAAGATTTTCCACCAACTTTCAATGTACATTTATTGAGTAAAAGTCGTAAATACTTCGCATTACATCATTTTATCCAATGAAATTCAAACAAAAATTAAAATCACAATATACCTTTTGAATTCGGTAGGTATTTATAATTAATATGTAATATATAAAATTTTAGTATAAGTATTATTTTTAATATTGATTTGTTTTTTTGGTTCAAATATTTATTTTAATTTATCGTAAATCTGGATCATCGTTGTTTGCTTTTTTGATTCTTAATAATATGGTTGTATACCATTGGTCTAATCTGGAAATACTGTCATACGCCTTAATAGTTTCAGTATATCCATCAATATTTTGATCCTCTAAATGTTCACATAAATTTTTAACCAATTTATATTCCCTTGAATCCTGAAAAGCCGGATATTGTTGTGCGTATTTTTCGATTGCGTGTTGAGCATTTAATAAATCAACAGCTAAATGACATAGAGCCGCTCTAAAGAAGTATTCCTTTGCACTGTATTTCAGTAAAGAACTTTCAAGTGAAGCACTTGCAACTTGTTCATAAATATTAATTGCCTTTTCATAATCTTCCAGTTCAGCTGCATATTGGGCAACCTTCAACATGCATTTATTGGCAGAACTAGTTGACTCTTCCCCTTTAAAGTAATCGGCTGCTTGTTCATAATGATGAATTGCATTATCTATTCCGTTTGGTCCAGTTTCATAGATTTCAGCAATACTTTGATGATGTTTTGCAGCCATTGTAAAACGTCCCATATCAATATAAATTTCAATTGCTTTTAGCAAACATGAAACTGCTTCATCCAAATTGGATTTTTTGTAACAATTTGCAGCATCGACATACATCGTTGCAGCGTTGTGTCTACTTTCAAGTCGAAAATGTAAATTAGCTGCTTCGCAAAATGCACGACCAGCTTTTGTCCAATTTTTTGATATTTTAAACATATTTCCAGCTCTTTGGTAACATTCAATGGCGTCTTCATAACGACTGCTACTACCACCAAATAAACTTGAAAAAAATCCTTTATATTGTAACTTTTTTTCGGCCTCTGCCATTAATTGCATGGCTTTTTGTTCATTGCTATCCCCCATTTTTTTATTTTTTTTTATCGAAAAACTATTTTTGAATATTTTTTAATTACCTACGTATCGTCTGGTCTGGGTTGGGCTAGATACACTTTCTCCAATAATAAAAATATATAAAATATTAACAAAAATTAGTTTCTTATAAATTAACGTTTACCAAACAGTAAATTGTAAATACCAAATAAATAAAACAATGCCTAGAAATTAATAAAAAAACACATAAGTTTCGAACAAAGAATAAAAATATTTATTTACCTCTGAACATTATTCCAGAAAAGCAGAATCAATCAAAATATCACTTTTGCGTTTTGTCACTAAAATTTCGATGACTAATTTGACATTTAGCAATTAGAACTGAATTTTCATATAGAGTAGTGTCAATTTTTTTTTCTGTGTTAAGACAAAAGTACAATTTTATTTAAATTTACTCACATTTATGACACAATAAAAATATATCATACAATATCATAGAATTACTAGTACTAGAATGGCAATAGAGAAAAAATTTTCAGACAAATTTCAAAATTTGGTACGTGTACCGTTTGTATGTATTTACTAGTTTCTCCGCGATTCATTTCATTTTGAAAGTGAAATATAAAAGAAACTTTTAAGTACGATTTAAGTAAGATTTCAAACTTAAAAGTAAATGAAAACAAATTAGAAAATATATTCAAAAAATTTGTGTGTTGTTGTGCTTTTTGAAGTTTTTTAAAAAACATTAAATTAAATAAAGGATTATTAAGATGGGAAGAAAGTGTTGCTTAAAGATTTTTTTTTATTTCTTGAGGTTTTACAAATATCAGCCGATTTTTTTAAAATTATTTTAAAGGTATTTTCCTTTTGGTTTTTGCTTTCCATTTTTCATTATTATTAAGTGACCGTTCTGTAAATTTACCAAAACATTGTCTATTTTTGAATAGAATCAATTTGAAAATCATATTGTAATGCTAAAATTTTTAAATAATAAGTAAAGTTTTGATTGAATAAAAAAAGGGTAAAGAAAAAACCTTTTAATTTTTTATTCGGAAACGTTAAGTTATTTGAAACAGAAATCAAAACCCTCCTTACGGTTAACATAAATGTAGATTGCATATTTTCAAAAGTTTCGTTCATATTTAAAAATGGCTAAAAATGTTTATATATTCACAAGACTATAAATGCTTTTTGTTTTGTTCAAAAAATTATGATTTGTTTTTGATTTACTTATTTTCATTTCCACGATGAATAAATACCTTAAGATAAATCAAAATATATATGTAAATTAATTAAAATTAACCTAACTATACTTGATGGAGATTCCGTTATTTTTAAAAAAAAATGACAGCTTTTTCTTCTAATATTATTCAAACTTTTTTCTTGATATTTTTTTCAATTATATATATAATATTAAAAGTAAATATTTAAAGTAAAAGTAAATTAAATCAAATAGTAAATATCTTTATTCGAAATAACTTACAATATACAAACTGCCCAATCCAAATGTATTTCTATGTAAAAATGTAAATAAAAAAAATAATGAGAAACTCCCTAATAAACATTCTCATTTATTCAAATTTAAGCAATGACAGATGAAGTAGCCGTACCATTTGTATATGCATACGAAATTGCACATGTATTTTTTTGTCTGAATACCTCAGGATAGGAAATCACATTAGAAGAAAAGAGTGGGGAACATTCTTTTGCCATTCTAGAACTAGTAATTCTATGTAGGTACAATATACAATTGATTTGTTATTTTATAAAACGTCAAAATTTGGAACTGCTCTATATATGTATAAAAATTGTATATGAAAAGGACTTTTTAGTACGTTTGAATACATTTTCAAAATTGGTTTTATCAAATAATTTCAAAGGACTTTTGCTGAAAATAATAAAAATTTGTTAAAATCAGTTTGACATTTCACAAATAAAAAAAAAAAAGGGAATTGCAAGGAGAATAGTTGAAATTTTTTTTTTTTGCAAAGTAAAATTGCTTTAATTTGAGAATTGTCAAAATAATGTTTTTCTCTATGTGTTGCTTACTTCCGTTAGTCCTATTAAAAATTAATAAATTTAGTTTATCTGTTACCTATGGCTATTAATTAAAATTAAGGAATCTTGTATTGCCTAGACCCTGGCCTAGAGTATAGAAAAGTAAAGAATAAAGCACAGTTTTTCCCTTTACTCAGTTTTAGAACAGGGATAATTTTGTTCGAAAGTGTTCTACTTTATGTTGATTTGTTCCAGATTAGTTGCATTTTCTACTTTCTTGATGTTGTTTTTGGGTTTAACTTTGACAGAAGAGTGAAGCAAAGTAACTTAGAATAAAAAACTTCACAGCATAAATGTAAAAATTAATAATTTAGTCCTAAATATTAGAAGAAATTTTGAAATTATTGAAATTATGAAATATTAGAAGAAATCAATTAAATATAAACTAATAAATTTTTTTTTTGTAAACTAGATATTTTATAAAAGTCAACCAAACAGTTTACGTTTATTTATTATTTGACTGAAAGTGACAATTATATACGTATATTTTTTAATGTTGTCATTCTGCAGAGTACAAAACTCATTTTGTTACCCCGTAAAAATTTTCGGGTCAAGTTTTTAAAAAAATTGTAGTTTTGCATATTTTGACATATTTCTGCTTTTTTTTTAAATTGATGTTTCTAATTCATAATGTTCCACAATCCAGATCTGTAACAAAAACAATTTTTTGACATTTGCAAACATTCTTTTTGACATTACTATGGTTTTCTCCTTCGCCATTTAGAAATTTGGGAAAAACACTGCAAATATTTTAAAAAGTATTACATTAATAATCAACGAATTTTTAAAACTAAATACTATTTTTAAAATAAATACTTAATCAAAATATAATATAGCTAAAATTACTTAATGTGTGTTGGAGATACAACGAAATTGTGATAAATGGATAGGGTAGAATAGTGCACAGCCATTTTTGTTTTGACAAAAAAATTTGTCTATATGTTATAAGTTAATTAGAATCTTCCTAATATAAATGAGAATTTATTTTAAAATTGCTAATTAGTATTTAGCATTTAATAAATTAAAAAGTGAAAAAATTTGTAAAAAAAAGGAATTGAAAATAAGAAAAGCAGTGTGTGTATGTATGTAATTAATGACATCATTTGTTGTAATGTCAAAAATTTGTAAATAAAAGGTTTTTAATTACTTTTTATTGAATTTACTTTAATGTGCAATATATGAAAATATTAATTGAAATGTGTTAATAACAAATAATTAGTGTATATTAATTTATACCTAAGCAGCTGTTTAATATAATTAAATTAAAATTTACAATGGACGATTGGGGCTCAGAGGAATTAAGTAAGCTTTCAATGCCAACTACTTCTAGTGGTACGGAAAAAAATATAATTGATAAATCAAAAAATATTTCCGAAAACTCTCCAGCCGACGGTTTACAAACATTCCGAAATAGTAAAGATATTTATAAAAAATCTAAAACTAATTCAGCAAAAGAAGATAGTGATGATTCTTTAGAAAATAACGACGGAAAAGAAAAAACCGATGCAACACCTGAAAATTTAAAAAAAATCGATGATGTCATTTCAACATCGACCACCTATTGTATTGGTGGTGATGGTAGCACAAACATATTTGGCGAAAAACCAAAAACCACTATAGAAAATATAAAAAACGAAGACAATAGCAGCAATAATACCGACACAAATCACAATAGGAATGTTAATTATGTTAATGAAATCAGGTTATCGTCAAGAATATCAAATGTGAATAATCAACAGTGTGAAAATAAATTATTCAAAAATAAAAATAATCAAAATTTTGAATTGACTAAAACAGGTGTAGAAGATGAGTTAAAAATTATTGAAGTAGATGATATACCAAAAGACAACAATAAGATTACAAATACAACGATGTCATCAATCGAAGATGATGATTCACCGAATAAACATGATATTTCTTTAATATCTTCGCAAAATAGTTTCGCTTTTACAATTGATTTTGGTAATGGAGTAACTGCAAACAATCCAAACGCGGAAGCTAAATATAAATCATTGTTGGAGCGTTTTCAAAGTCGTCACAAACGTGGTGCATCTATGTCAAAACTGGAAGTAAAGAAATTGGATTCAATGGAAAATGAATCTAAAAAAGAAAGTATAACAAATTTAAATATTACAAGTAACAATAATAACATATGCAATAATAATAAAAAAAATATTTCAAATCAATCTTCCACTATTATTTTTAATACCAATAAACGAGGTAAAACTTTAGAATCCGAAAATACTATCACGGAAGCTAATAAGGTGAAAATGAGAATTCGCAATAGAAGTACCAGTGGAATTAGAGATCCATCTAAACGACATAGCTGGTCGCCTAGATCTAGTACTGTTGAACAAGATGGTGTTTTAATTACAACTTCTAAATCAACCCAAAAACCGAGTAGATTGGCTGGTAAACTTAGTCAAATACAACAAAATGAAATTAATAAACAGTGCAATTTTACATCAAAAAATTCTAATAAAACCTATTCAGTAGCTTCAACTTCAAGTAACAATCAAACGAATTCCTCAAGAACAACAAACTTTAGTTCAAGAACATCTGCCATGCAAATAGCACTAGAAAAAATTGATTTTCTTTGTCAACAACCTCCTTTAGATGGTTTTAGCACGAAAGGATTCCATGATTGTGGAAGTGATGATGTAAGTGAAACTGGAACTTATACTTTAGATGGTGATAACTATACAGAAGAACAAAAAGAAATAATGAACATTGATAAATCAAAATTAAATCAATTACAACAATCGCAAAATATTTTAGCATATGATGTGAAAGTACTCAATAATATTAATCGCCCCACCGATCTGCCAATAAATAATAAAATTTCATCCTTTAACAAAAATATACAACATGAGGAAAGTCATCACAATCAGAGAAAAAATGTTTTGGAAGTTAGTTATCTTCATGAATCAGCATCTGATAAGCCGAAAATATCATACTTAGATAAATTTAAATCACGCATGAAAAGTAAAAAATCACCAGAAAAGTTGTCTGAAAATAATAAAATAAGTGCTCCAACAAGTTCGCCAACTGGTGATTTGGGAACATTTACTAGTATAACAACAAGTGGGGTTTTAGCTAAAAAGTCTAGTCTTGATCCAAAGCCAAAATTAACTCGTAAAAGTAGTTTAACAACTTCCCAAATTGATAGTTCAGAATATGTTAGTACATCATCAATTAGCGGCAACGTAGGCGGCAATAATGGAAATAATGTTGGAGCAAAAAATACAAATAAAGAAATTAACACCAAAAACAATCAAATGACTCATTCATTTACTGATCATCAAAAAGCTGAATATCGTCTTAATGTATTTACGAATCAAACAGATTCTCAATTAATGTTGAATGATTATGAGTCAGCAGCTACTCCTGATAGTCCAAGGAGTATTGATTTAAAAATATCAGATACAGCAGTACTGCAAACTGCGCAATCCAAAAATGATTGGATTCAAGAATGGGCTCGCAATGCTAGAGCGCGCAGTGTTACAACTTCTATTAAACCTACGGATCATCACTCTCATCGTCGAACAAAAATAGGTAGTAGTGGTACTGCAGGAAACCTAATGACTCGCAGCTACAATTGTGATTATTTGGAGGAAAACAATTCTGTTTTTAGTGATAACGGAGGTCAAGGTATCCATTTTTAAATATAATTAAATAAAATATTAATCAAATAAAATATTAATCAATTAAAATATTAATCAATTGTAATGTTGGTATACAGATTAAATGTAGAAAAGCAATCTAAAGAAAGATTTATTATTTTCCATGAGTAATAAGTTGATTTTTATTTGGTTTTGTTTTCAAATAGATATAATACAAATAAATAAACACTATTTTAATTGAAAATTTTAATATAAACAAAATAAAAGATTGTTTAAAAGAAGTGGAGAAAAAATTGGTAAAGTGTCGAATTAATTAATAGAGAAAAATTATAATTTATCAAATTTCATATAATACCAGATACATGAACTAATATTTATTTTATAAACATAAAGCAGTATTTTGTTTCTAAGATCTTTGAATAACGCACATTAAAAATTAAAACTAAAATGGTACTTACAAAAATAATATTTTCTTTTGAATTTCTCTTGAAAGTTTTAGTTTCACTTTGTTCATGTTCAAATCAAAGATCTAAGTATCTTTTGCATAATTTTTAATTAAGAATATTAAGCGTTTTTAATGCAATTTTATGGTTAGAAAACTTTTTTATACTAAGTGAACGTTGTTATAAAATTTTTAAAATTATAATATTTAGTTATTTTAAATTTTACTTACAGGACCTTCAGTAGTATACTGTAATAAAGCTATTGAACGTTTTAAATCACATGCTATTGGAGATTATGGCATGGAATATTCTTCTTCTGATCCCAATGTTAGCCGACGTTCAAATGGTTCTCCAAATATAGATTTAAATACGAAAGCTAATTTTTCACGGCCGCCTTTGAGTCCATCAAAAATTCCGTCGCCATTGCATTCCATTGGTCGAGCTCGTAGTATTAGTAAAACACGTTCTAGTCTGCAAGATTTATCACCATCAGCAGTAATTCAACATCCAAATAGTCAAGATTCAGATTTTTATTTACAAAAAACCGCTACAGCTATATCAAATTTAAGTCGTAAAAATTCATTGAAAAGTTTGAATTCATCAAATCAATCGCCAAAACGATGTGGTAACTCACATCACTATTCAGCAGATGAATATAGTCCACCAGGTCATCACTTGGGAAATCATAATCCTAACAATATTTTACGAGGAGATGAAAATGGTGGGTTACATCGACGTAATCATTCGTTTGATTACAGAGCACAAGCTTATCATAACACAAACAACAAATCAAATGTAAATAATTATATGTCGCAAAGTTATTCAAATGAAATGAATAATTTTTCAGATTATTCAAATGATTTTCATTTACAACGTCCACGTAAGAATTCATTTGATTCCACTTCGTTTAGAAGTCATCAACATCTTTATGGTAATCAATTAACTGGCACATCGCCTATTCGCCAAGTAAATTCTGGAACATTGAGTCAACAACAAATACTTCGTAACCAAAGAAATATTGATCAAGCATATTCGATTAAACAAAATCAAAGTCAAACAAATAAACGTCAGATATCGCAGCAACAAGATATACATCAACAAAATTCATCGCCATTAAGAAGGTCGTCATCATTTTCTACAAAACCTTTATCAAACAGTAATACTAATATTGGGAGTAATCGTTACACTCCATTATATAAAACTGTGACACCTATAACAGCACAAAAATATGTTGCAGCCATTGCAACACAACAACAAAAACAAAATATAAAACATCCTTTGCAGAAATCTGCAAGTAGTAATAGTTTCCGAAAAATGTATAGTGATTATGATGATACTGTTGCGTATTACATAAATGACGAAGATGATTTGGATTATTGTTCTTCTGAAGAATGTGATGAACAATACGGTGAAATTTCTACAAGTGCTCAACACACAGGAAATTCAACAACAGAAACAACAGATCCGCCTTTGACAAATACTCGTTATAATAAAGCATTATTAATGCGTATAGAGCGTAGTAAACAGAGAGTGGCTGGAAATAATAGTACAAAACCTGCTCCTGGGGGTGTTATGGCATGTCCGAATACCCCAGAATTACCAAGGCGGCCAGTTCAAAGTGCTAATTCTGCACAACAACATCAACAACGTTCTTCAATGCGCCAATCAGTTCCACGCGATTCTAGTCTTAACCGTTTAAAAGGTGAAGTACCAAACTCACTTGCCTCAGCCAAAAAACAAATATTACAAACAGCAGCCAAAAATAATACTACTAATACATCAACCCAGCCAAGGTACTTAGATATATCAAAATATAAGCCAGTTCAAGGAGCAAACTTTTTAAAGAAAGATGAATCAAAGAGTACTTTACAAAAATCTGAACTTAAAAAGAGCCCAACTAATACAACTGTTACAATAAGTCGGGCCGACCCAACAAGAGTTAGTAATAGAAGTGTCAAATCCGTTGGTAGTGCTAGTAATAGACCTTTAAGTGCTTCAAACAAAAATGCTAGAGACAGTTCAGGTAACATTACCTTTTTATTTTTTTTTTTAAATTGTAATAATAATTAATTTCTTTCAGTAGTATCTAAACAAAAGGAAGTGGAATTAGAAATGTGGCGTCGTCGTGCTAAATATGATCCAATGAAAGCAGCAGCAGAAGATAAACGCAGGAAGGATGAAGCTAAAAAACAAACACAACCAAAATCTTGTGAAAGGTAAATTTTATAAAATGTATAGTGTTAGTGTTTTACAATCACATTTAATAAATTTTATATATGCCATTTGTTTTTTTTTTCGAATTATTTAATTTATTTTTTTATTTTATTTCTTAAATTATTTTATCAATACTAAGGCCATCTAGATCTCCTAATCGAAGAGGAGAATTTTGACCCATGGGAATTCTTGTTACCGATTTATAATAACAAAAAAAAAATTGAATATAAATGATACAAAATGTATATATATATATATAAATATATATATTATGAAGTTTAAAAAATTGACAAAAAAAATCACTGAAACAAACACATTAAATTAATAATTTATTAAAATATCCTTTTTTAAAGAACTTTTTACAATTATTTAAATTTACTATATACATAATTAAAAAAAAATTATCTAGTCATTAAATAAAAATAAAAAATTATTAATATTTCAAGAAAAGCAACTTAATAAAAAATAAAAAAATTGATTTTCATTTAAAATTAAAAAAATTAAAATATAAAAAAAAAATTAGCGATGGAAAACCAAAAAAAGCGAATATTCTGAATAAGGAAGTAATTATAAAAATCAAAATTCTTATAATAACAGTAAACAAATGTTTTACATTAAATTAATTAACAATAACAATAAAAAGTACACCAAAATTGTTGCTTCATAATAATTTGTATGTTCAATGTTTTGTTTTCTGTCACAATTCACAGCCGTCATTGAATTAAGCATTTGTAAACGTTAATATTTTTTGTGCTCGTCTTTTTTTCTAGAATAATAAATTTTTAATATAACTTAAAAAAATAAAAAAAACAATTTCATAAAATTTACCAAATGCTATTAATTATGTTTTCAATTTGTTTTCTTCCATCCAAACTAAATTCTTGTTTATCACATTTCAGTGTATTTATTTGCACACTTTCATAGCTATAATTTATATTCATAAGCTTTCAATTGAAATAATTGCATAAAACTAAGTTTTACTAATTTTTTTTTTAATATCTAATACAATTAGTATTTTTTAAAATTTTTTTGCTTTATTTTCTCTGTTTATTTAGTTAAAATTTGATTGATATGAGTATTTATTCGAAAATTTTCGCTATTTCTGGTTTAATTTAAACCTAAGTAATTATTTTAATATAGAATTATAATTACAAACAGCTAAAAATATCAGCTTTAATTGATATCTGTTTTAACTTTCACTTCTTAAATCATTAATTTTGCTTAAAAGATTTAATTTCAAGTTGAACATGTTAGTTTAAAATGTTACATATTTAAAATAAGTCTTAAACTAATGTTCCTATTACTTTTCATTAAAAGTAATTTTGACTTAAATTTGCAGTAAAAACTTAAAAAGTTTAAATTAAATAAAATACTTTAAATACTTAAAATAATTTCTGGTTGTTCTATTTTATGTCATATTCATAAAATTGACTCGGCTTCATAATTTATTAGAATTTGTCGTAAAAGAAATAATAAAATTATAGCACATTTTTCTTAATTAAATATACAATGCAAACTAGACATAGCAAGTATAAACTAGACAATACAATGCAATTATTTAATTATCATCAATAAAAGTATAATTTGCTTTATTAAAAACTGTTTCAATCGGCATTTTTATAAGAACTAATTAGAAATTCAAAAAAAAAATACTTCTTTTGCTTTTTATATGAATTTATCTCGATAATTCGGTTGAGTTTTTTTTTTTATTATTTTATTAATAATTATATCAGACATCTTAATAATATTAAAATATATTTGTTAAAAACCCCTAAAATAATTGAAATTAAATTTCATGCACTGTTTAAATGTTAAAAATATTTCATTATAAATCATGATTATATAATATTATTTTTGTTATTTAAAACTAAATCCTAAATCATGGATGAATAATAATTATTTAAATATAAAATTTTATAAATTTTGAACCATATTAACAACAATAAAAAAAACAATTTTTTTAAATCATAATTTACCTAAACTTTTTACAGTTTCTTTTACTATAAATAATTGTTTTGTATTTACAATCACCGAATAATCGAGATATTTGAATAATTTTTTTCATTTTCTTGAACTTCATTATGTCATTTATTGATTATTTCTTAAAATATAATAATATCACAATTTTGGTCATTGTTTTTTTGCATCTTGTACTAAATTATTTTTTTCAATAATTAAATTCTTATTAATATTTTTTATTTGTTTTTAATTCAAAAATTAACGAAAATTTCGAAAATAGTTCCACTTTTCTTCGATCGCAATCATATCATTGTGGTGTTGTTGGATTAGGAGGTAATGATGCAATAAATAGTCGTTGGACTGAATCAAGTGATGAAGATGGCGCCTATATATCATCTAGTACAACAACCACAAATTAAAAAAATGAAAATTTAATTTTCAGTTAAATGTTGATTTATTTTTTTAATATTATTAATTAATTATCAAATAATAAACTAATTCTTTTTTTATAACAATTTACTTATACTCATTTATATTTTAGTTATATTTTTTTTTATTTTTTTAATTTATCAAATTTATATTTTATTTCTTAATTTTTAAAACATTTAAACTATATATGTATTTATATATAAATTAATTCTATATATATATGAATATTCTTTTTTTTTATAAATTATTCTAAATTTTAACTATTTAAAAAAAATCTTATGCAATATTTTAATCAAAATTAAATTAAAAATAAAATAACGTCCTAGTTTTGTTTCAATTTTAATATATTCAATTGTTGAACGATTATTATCTCTTTTTTTTTCTTTATTTTATTTCTAAAAACAAAACATTTTTAATTTACTAGAAAACGTTAAATATATTATTGCTGCAACGCAATTAATTTTAAAAATTATTTTTATTAAATTATTTTAAATTTATTAAATATAAAAATAAAATAAATACTGATTTTGTAACTTATTTGCCAAAACATTAAATATGAAATTAAATAACATTAGAACATCTACGATTTTAAAACAGTACAATACTAACTAGTGTTGGTGATATTTTATTTAAATTTAGTGAAAATTTAATAACTTTCTATTTTCTTCAATTCATTCTTCAATTGTGTAAAAAAGTTTATTAAACATTATTTTTTTGTATAGAAATCAGTATATATATATTTAAAAAAAAATATTACGTATACATTAATAAAAAACATATAATTCGCATAATGTTTTAATTTATTTGAATAGAGCTAATAATACTTTAAAGAAATTCTTTATATTGTTCAACTTTAATATTTATTTATAAATTTAAATATTATTTTATTAGATTTTACAGAGATGAAAATAAAATACATATTGATTTTTGAAGGAACAAAGATTTAAACCAAATAAGTATTAACATTAATAATAAAGAAATCTAATTTCTTGCATTTTTAATAAAAAACAAAAAAATATATATATTTTATTTTTATCTATATAAATTTTATATTCTCTCTTTGATTGATTAAAAATTAAATAATATCAATTCTTTTTTTTTGTATTTGCTTCGCTTAATATTAATAAACTTCGTGATTATTGTTATATTCAAAATTTTATATAATTAAAAAAAATTTAATTATTATATGAAAATTCTAATTTCTTTATTTAAATACATTCGAATTTTATTTTTTTTTTAAATTTATTTCTTTTAAATCGTGGAAAAATTAAAAAGAAAAGTTTTATTAAAGTTATTAAAAATAAAACAATATATGTACTAATTTAGGTATATTAAATTTTACATATAATATAATTTTTATCAATAGAAAATTAAAAATTTTAAAATGTGATTACTTTGGAAGATAACTAAAAATTGTTTTTGTTTTTAAGGAAAAATATACACAAAAGAAAAATCTTCAATAAACTGAATGTTCTAAAAATAGCTTATTAATTTAACATAATATATATTTTTTATTTAGTTATGATAAGAACTTAAATTTTTAATAAATAATACTATAAAAATTAAATAAAAGAAAAACCAAAATACGTCCGTTCAAATCTTAATTTTTTTTTAATTTTATAGAAATTATTGTTTAAATTAAGCAGCACAGCAGCTATAATGATACGTAAAAAAAAATTTTTTTCTTCTAAATCGTTTTTGTGTCATAAACATAAAATTTTATCTAAGTTTATTTGATAATTAAAATAGTTCAAACAAATAAATTTATTTAATTAAAAAAAAAAACAATTTCAATAAAAATTATTAGAAAATAATGAAATAAAATTTCTGTAAAATATTTTTCAGAACTTTTTAATATTCAAATTAAACGTTATAACATTGGAGAATTAAGTTTATAATAACAGAAATTAAAAAAAAAAAAAAAATTAACATATTATAAACTGCCTTGAAAGCTAGCATATTTCTAAACTCATCTTATTATATATTTTACACTTAATAATGACCTATTTTAATACCAGATATAATAAATGATGATAACTTCAATTATTAATATGACAACTTCGTACAATACTATTATCATTTTTAATTTTTTAAAAGAAATTAATTTGTAGGAAATAGTTTTGTAAATTTAAAATCAATGTAAAAAGAAGTCAAGATAATAATGTAAAATAAAAATGAAAATAATTGTATTACAAATAATGCTTCAATAATAATTTGTCAAGGCTTACATTCATACATTAAAACCTTTTGAATATGTTGTGTTAGAATTTTCAAATATATAAAACCTTAGTATATAATGTATAAAAGAGTAAGACGTTTTTTATATTAACAAAAATATTTGAAAAAAAAATAGAAAATTTAAACTAACTATAAATATAACCTAAAATATTAAACTTGACACTTCAATTTCGATTTGAACCAACTTTTATAGTGAAAAAATAACTGTTATACAAAAAAGGTTATTTCAATACTTCAATCAGAGTTGCCATTTCCAAACTTTTTTAAAAAATTTTCATTGAACATTTTTTAACAATATTTATTTGAATTTTAAATTTTTTTTTTCAAATTTTAGGAATACCTATGATTTCAAAAAAATCAGATAATAAAAAAAATAACGATTATTTTTCGTTAAATTTTGATTTAGTTGAAAAAAATAAATTATAATAAAATTTTTCGATTTTTTAAATTAAACTTTTATGGTGTTATTTATTTAAAATTTTAAACTTAATTATTTATTTGTACTTTATGAAAGTTCGACTGCTTGTTTTTATTTTTGTTAAATATTTTAAAAATATTTAACGTAGAAAACGAATCGGATTCGGTTTCGATATGGAACGAAAGTGTTTGAAATAATTCGAAAACGAAATAATTTTCAAATTATTAATTATCAAAAGTTTAACAAATTTGAAAATTAAGAAACAGAAAAAGTAAATTATCATAGTTTTTAATAATCTTTAATTAAAATAAATAGATATTTTAATAATATTTTGATTTTCTTTTAATTGAAAAATATTTTTGTGTTTCTGAAGTTAATTAAAATTGAAAAAAAAAAGTATATATAGTTATTGCTTACGAATTCATTTAAAAAAATTTAAAATCTGTCTTAAATACAATTTTATTAGCTTACTTTCATAAATTATTTTTATAATTTTTTTTAAATTCGAAAAAAAAAATTTAATTTGCTGTGCAATGTAGGTACTATCCCTTTTATAAAAAAACATCGAAAAACGTAAATGAACGAAAAATTAAAGTCTTGTTTTTTAAATTTAACTTAATATTATTTCATTTTATTTAATTTTTGATTATATTTAAAACATAAACTTGATTATATTTAACTTATAAAATATAAAAAATTTATAACTTATATTAGTTTTCTTAATTGTATTTGTATTAAATTATTTTATTATTTTTGAAATTATATTAGCATTATTATTATTTTTATAAATTGAACTAAGCTCTTGTTTAAAAAAAAAATAATCAAATATGAAACATATTAAAAAAAAAAACCAAAAATTAATATTTTGTGTTTTATTTTTATTTCTTTATTATTTTCAGTGGAAATTTTTTAATATTTATTTTGTTATATTTTATTATTTCAATTTTATTTTGATCATCGATGAGGTTGTGTAATGACAAAACAAAAAAATTTTTAGATATGTATGATATATTGTAAATTCTATTTCTATCTAAATATATACATATATTATATTATTTTAATGAACATTTTCAAAATATTCTAAAGCTTGATCAAAAACTTCATTTATTTTAGAGTTAAGTTTTATTTTTAATATTTATTATAAATACAGAAATGTTTATACAGCTTTGAAACTGACAAGAGTTTTTATTTTAAATAATTCATATCAAATTAGTTTTAATTAATATTTTAGGAATCTATTTTAGTAATATATTAATAATAGAAGACAATTTAATTAAATTTTTCAGTTAATTAAATTTTTCGGTTTAATTATTTAAATACATAAATAGTCATTTCACATAAACGATTTATTTTAGGGTATTTAAAAACTTATTTCATTAAGATCTTGATTATTCAAAATATGACATTATTTTTTTTTGTTAAGTTATAAAAAATTTTCAATAATATTAAAAGAGTAAATTCCTCTTGATATACTTTTTAAACTTATACATTACCATAATAATAAAAAGCCATGTTATTTTAAACAAAGTAACAAATATATATTTAAATATATAAATAAGTAAAAATAATAAGTATTATTGTTCAAAAAATATTCAAATTTATAAAATAAAAAAATAAACGAAATTACAAACAAAAAAAAAATCAGTAAAAAATAATAAATAGCCTGCCTTTAATGAATAGCAAAACTAATATAAAAAAAATTATTAATACTTATTAAAAATTTTTTTTATCTTGTATAAAATATTATTTAAATTTTAAAATTTGTAATTTAATTTGTTAAATTGTGATTAAAAAGATATTTTTTGTTTTTTTTTTTAGAACAGAATTTAAGGTATTCTTTTTATAAAACTTATTATATTATTATAATAAAGAAATTTATTTAGTACTATGTATTAGTTAAAATTATTATTAAATTTTTAAATGCAAAATAATTTTAATTGACAAAGTGATTCAATTTTGTATAATAAGTCACTTATTATAGTTGTAGTTGATACTTTATATTTATAAAAATACGTTTAACAAAATATATAAATTTTTTAAACAACATTTTTAAATAATTAATAATATGTAGTGTTGATCAAAATAATAGCGTTAGAAAATTCGATTTATTTGTTTTTTAAAGTCACAAATATTGATAAAGCGATAAATCTATAATTAATTGTTTTACTTATAGTTCCAATAAAACAATTTTAACCTAAATTGTTTTAAATGATTCGAATTGATGTTAACATAACGTCCCGGAGCAGGAAAAATTTATAGAATTAATTTAAAATCATAATTCAATAATTTTTTTAAGCTGAGGGCCGATATATTTTTATAAATCAAAATTAATCTTGATTTTTGTTCAAAACAGCATAATTTTTATAAAAATGTTTGGTATTTTATCAGATACCTAAATTTACAATTACTAAATATTTAATAGAAATTTATTAAAGTAAATAATTTGGAATTGGTTCATCTCTACCAAAAATTTGAACATTTTCATTTTTCCAAAGCAGTTTTGATAGAAAATTTTTCAAATAAACTAAAACAAAAATTCGAATTCCATTGGTGCAGCGAAATAAATATTACAATGACGGATTGCGCATTTTTTGAACAGACTTACGATTTTATGACAAAATATAGTAAATAAAAATTTTTTAATAATTTACAAATTTTGTTTTTTTTTTGTTAATATTTAATTAAAGCTATATTGTCTTAGAAAAATATGATAAAAATTTAATATTTATTAAGTATTATAAGTTTACTATTGTTTTACTAAAATTATCAAATGAGTCTCAAATAAAAATCTAGACGTATTTGTTTTACAAGTGAGTATATTTCTTTAGTCATGCATACCTTGATTAATTTACAATTAAGATATTAATGCTTTCTTATACATGTTTTTGTTTTTAGCAAGAACATATCAATTGCAAATCAAATAACAAATGATATTGTTGCTTTACGCAAATATTTATTATTAAAATTGATATAATGAAGTAAAATATTTAATTGATATCATGATATCAATATCATAAAGAAATTGATAAAATAACTTTTTTTTACAAAACTAAATTTCTTAATAAACTGAAAAAACTAAATAAAGTGACTAAACAATTTTTTACTTTTTTTTATTTTTAATTAATTTAAGATATACTTATGAGTTCTGTGATCCCATATTGTTATAAGAATTTGTACTCCAGAATTTTATGTTGAATTTAAGATATAAAGTAATAAGTATATTATTGTTAGTTGTGAAAAAGTTAAGGAAAATCACTAAATTTAGTAGTGGAATTTAAAATTTTACAAATTAAATTTAAAATAATTACAAAATTTAGTTTTTTAATTTTAAAAAGTTTAAGTAATTCCTATTTGTTTGTCGGGAAGAGTTTAAAAATTATTCAATTATATTAAATTTTTTTCTTAAGAAATATTAAAAATTAATAAAATTATTAATTAATAATATTGTAAAAATTCATTAAAAATTCAATACTATAGCAGTAAATTAAAATAAAATTATATAATTCAAAATAATTGAAAAACAAAAATAGAAAAAAAATATTCAAAGCTAAATTATTAAATAACCAAAAATCAATTTGTTGTTCAGGATAATAATATATTAATTAATATGAACTACATATTAAAAATAGGAATTATGAAAAAAAAGAAACAATTTAAAATAAATAGGAAAATAAAAATTAAATACACTGATGTGTTTTTATTTGCTTACAGAATTTTCTTTCCTTCTATAATATTTTATTTTAGAGTATGTTTTGGTTAAAAGGTAAGATTTCTTCAATTACTTCTATTTTTGGTAACTTTTACTCAAATTTTTTGTAATTCCCATTATCCTATTATGAACACTTGATTTTTATGTACTAATATTGCTTATAATTTGCATCGCCTGCAATTACCTTAAATCAATAGAATTAAAAAAAAAAAAAGAAGTGTTGGTTATTCAGTTGACGGGAATTTAATTAAATAATTTAGAAAGGAAACATGACAAGCTGTTACATACTATATAAAAATTTGAATCATTAAATTGTAACTTTATTTATTTAATTGCAAAATTATCGTGAAAATTTTGGACAAGATCAATTGAAAATTACTAAAATAAATTATGGAATTGATCAATTGAAAATTAAAATTTTTTATAAATTTTACAAATAATCCTTAGAAAGAATCGAAAATTTTTTAATCGATTATAAAATACTTGATATGTGTTCAATAGTACCCATTTTTCTTGTAGTACTAGAAAGACTCCGGTAGCCTGTTCATTGCAAATAATTCCAAAAATAAAGTCATTGTTCTGTTATCTTTTTATTTTTTTCTTATTCAATACTACCTGAATAATTAATAAGTTTGTCTTTAATTTAATATTGTTATAAATTTTCTTTTAAATATGCACTTCAATTGGACTGTATGTTCCTGCAGTTTCAATAGAACTATCGCTACTTTTATCAACAAATATAATTGATTGTTCAATACTTTTATTATTAGGTGTAGTTGATGATGTTGATGTACATGTATCCGTACTTGTTCTTCTATTATATCGATTAAAATAACTTTTAAATGTTAAATACAATTCATATAAATCAGATCGGAAATTTTTTGATAATAAACAAAATATAAAAAAGTTTAGTGTTGCATTAAAATCTAATAATATTGTGACAACAGTTATTAAAATATCTAAAGTTTTCCGACTAAAAAATGAATAAAAAAATTGTAAAATAATTATTGGTAAACGTGTTATTGTAATAGCTGCTTTTAATGTTATTAATTTAATTATACTTCTATTCTCATGTGATATTGTAAAATTATAATAACTATTTTTTTTTGGGATCTGTAAATATAAAATAAAAACGCCATTATAATAAAAATGAGTATAATATATTAATGAATAATAAATATGGTTGGTATTTGTTTTTGTAATTTAATGTGCTTATTTATTAGACCGAACTTTTTGAACTACTACAGATTTGAGTGAAATTAATTTTTGACAAAAAATTAAATTGTTTTAAAAATTTTTTAATTTATTTTTATTTTAACTTACCCCTGATTTATTTTGTGGATTTGTGACTTTTGGCATTATCATACGTCTTGTTTTCATATCTTTTATTAATAAAATTAATTTTGTATTGAAAAACATTAATAAAAATATTGGTATAACATTAAATAAAAACCCTACACTCAGCATGTACCATTTTGATATCGTATGTCCATTTTCTAGGGCTTTAGAAAAAGCAATATAATAATAGTCAACCTACAAATAATAATCGAAATAAATATTATTAGCTTAAAACTTAAAAAATCTATTTACCCTTTGGCATATATCAGTTTTATTCGAAACTGCGCTTATACTCTTATTTGATACAGTTTCAAATTCCAAATTTTCCTCGGGAAAAATATTATAATAATCGTGATATGAACCTTTTGTTGTTTGATTATTGTCATCAAATAGAACTGTTGAATTTAATTGAAGATCTTTTAATTCTGCAGATTGATTCTTAAATAAATTCTGGTCAATTAAAATTGTTGAATTTAATTTTAAAATATTTAATTTATTTGTTTTATTTTCTAAAAAAGAAAAAGAAGAGCAATTAATTTTTTATCTAAAAATCTTTTGCATATTATATTTTTTTTTCACAACCACAAGTTTAAATTTTACAATTATTATTATTTGAAAAAATACTTACCAAATCCATAAATAAAACTCTCATTTGAATCAAATAAATTTAAATATTGATCTTTTAATAAATTTTCTGTTAAATTACAAAATTCTCCCTTTTCAAAATTATATCCTATTTTTTCTTTATAAAGCGGAACAGTGAATATTACGTTAATGGAAGCTATTAAACAAACTATTACGATACCTTAAGTAAAATAAAAAAAAAAAGTTTCTCTCTTAAGTCTTTTGTTAATATTTTTGTTGTTTATTTTTTTTACATAAAACAGTACATCTGGCTGCAAATTTTGTATTAAATTTATGTTTTCTTAATGGGTCCTTTATAGCAATATAACGATCTATTGTGAAACTGACGACAATCAATAATGAAATTAAAGCTTAAATTTAAAAAAAAAAAAAAAAATTATATAAATAATTTTTAATATTATATTAATTAAATAAATAAATATTTTTTGAATATAAAACTTACGTGTAGCTAATCCAAAAAATGCTACAAATCTTCTAATATGCCAAAAATATGGAAAATTAATATGAATAAAATGATAATATTCTAAACTTTTTATATTCGAAACAATCAGTCGGATTAAATCAGTAAAAAATATTGATAATAAATAAATATTTGTTGTTGTTGCTTTACGTCTAGAAAATTTAAGAGTATTATTATTTTAAGTGTTTTTTTTCAATAATAACTAATAATTAATAACTATTTAAAAAAACTTAAAATACGTTTTTAATTTTATAAATATTTATATTAAGTAATTAATATACTATAGAGAAAATTGTAAATAACTGTATTACTAATATAATATATATATGTAATTGCTTTTTATAATTCTTATTAAATTAAATATGTTTTAATATCTGCAACGAATATAATCATTCTAAGGCGATAAGGATCTTATATAGGAGATCTAGGCACACTATATCAATATGGTAAAAAAATTAACCAAGAAATCTTAGGCTCATTATTTGAGGAGATAGATTTATCTATATATAATTATGTAGGGAATATTATTTGGTTTCTATATATGTACATAACTTAAAAATTTTCTTGGTCTTAATTAAATTAGTATTATATATTACACAAAATTTCTGTCTGACTAGAATTTATAATCAAATTCAAACTGCATACAAGCAATAATTGATAGTATTATTAATTTAAAACTCGCATAAACTTTCATATTTCTCTAAGATATTTAATTTTATTTTTACTTAAAAGATAATATCGAAATTTATCCATCAGCATTTACATATATATATATATATAAGTTTTAAGTACATAAAAAAAAATAAAAATAAAAGAAAGTCATATTAATCGAGATACATAATGGATGCTGTTCCGTTTATTATAATCAAAAGTAAAAAATTTTAATTAACTAATTAATATTCAAAAACTAATATATTCAATAAACAGCTTTAGATGTATATTATAGAAAAGAATTAGCTATTCAGTTTAAAATTTTTTCATCTCTTATATAAAATTCAATCTTATAATTTTTTTTTTTTTAATTTTTTAAACTGAAATACACATATCAACGTAAGCAATTATAACTTTCATTTTTTATTTTATTACTAAAAAATTATAATAATATTTTTATAAAAAAAAAAACTTACCTAAATAATATAAAAATTGTTAAAGAGTTTCCTATCAAACCAATTATTAATAAAATTGGTTTAATTAAAGCTTCTGCAAAATGATGATCCATATTGCTTTTAGTAATAATACAAACTAACTATAGCATATACTGATATTATATATATGTACATATCATGCCATTTAATTTTGTTACAATAAAAATTTGTTACTTTTCAAATTTTTAATTATTGCAAACGTTAGTTTTTTAACTGCAATTAAAAATAATTTACAATTTTTGGTAATGAGAATTAATATATTTTATAAATAATTTTAACTACTTATCTATTTTTTTACATAATGTTTTTATTATGTAATTCTGATTAATGTTTAAAATAATAAATATATTATATACTCGAAAAAAACAAGTTATTTTTTTTTTCTAACTTAATTTGTTTAGTTCATAGTTTTATTAAAAGAATGTTTGATTAATTGTTTTAAATATCTTTTGGTATATAATTTATAAATTGTCTTTCAAATTATTTAATTTTGTTGAAAGTTCTTGGCTTTAAGTTTAAGAACATTAAATCCAATTTATTGTGAAGTAATGATCCACAACATTTAAAGCTTTAAAAACAAATTTACAAATAAAAAAGATAATCATACGATGATAAGAAGAATAGTTATTGGTTTAAATTACATAAGTTAAATCATATATATATATATATATATATATATATATATATATATAGTATATTACTTTATTTTTATTTATTATATGTGTATGTTCATTTGTTTATCTAAGTACTTACATCAAGAACAACCGTCAATTCTAAAGTATTTGAATATTTTATGCAATATAGTTGGAAATCGTGGTATGGAAACGTATTTATTACTCCAGAATTATTTATTACACCAAACAGTTATTTTTTGTATTATAGTTAATTATTTAAAATTTAAATTATATGTGAATAATGTGATAAGATGATTTATAATACAGAAAAATTAAAAATATTATGTTATTAAAGTCTCAATTTATTCAAAAGTAGATGGTTTTTGTTGAAAAATTAAGGCAACAGTATCAAATTATGATTTAAGAAGTTCCGTGATTAAAGAAAGACTTCGTAACTTAAAGAAGGACTGAAGATTGAAGATAATTAAGAAACTTTTAATAATTTTATTTAGAAATAAGATTAATAAATTACAACAATATATTTTTAATGTATTCTTACATATACACATAATTTTTAATGTAATTTATGTATTGTTGTTTGTGCCACATTTGTAAGCATGTGCCATCCTATAATATGTAGTACTATCAATACTTTCTATAAATTTATAAGTAATATTATTTAATTTTTTTATATTATATAATTGAAAATTTTAAATTATGTTTGGTCATCAAGGGTATTTTTAAAGAAAAATTTATTTTACAAAATATTTTCAATTAAATATTTCGTGACCGGTATGGGAATAAAACCCGCTCACCATTGGTTAGTAAGGCAAATGCTTATCCACTAGTCCACGAAAGTCCCTTTAATTTATATATAAATTTATATATTTTTTAAATATTAAAATTTACATTCTTTAATTGTTTATTTATACACAATTTATTTATTAGTTTTTAATTTATTTTTCTTTATTTATAACTTTTATGTTTTACATATTTTTTAAATAATGTTTCATTAATGTTATAAAAATTTAAATATTAAGTTAATTGCTTATATTTAAATTGAAAAATTAAATTTTAATAATTTACAATTTCTTAAGAGAATATAAGAAACAAAAACATAAACAAAAACTTATTGAATATATATATATATATATGTATAAATGCGCGTATAGTTTATTTTATAATATTTTTTTCAACTATGAATAATATTTTTATTTTAAAATATTTTATACCCATCATTTTTTTTTTGTAATTTAATTTAAAAAAAAATTTTTTAAAACAATACAGAATACAGAAATCAGTGCTTAACCTTCAAAAGGTAAATATAAACTCTCAAAATTTAAAAGTTTTACTGAAAAAAACAAAATTTTCATTTTAAAATATATATCTATATATATATATATATATATGAGTATATAGTAACTTCTATAGTAAACTTTTTCGATAAATTAATTCAAAGATATATGGTAATTATTATATTGAAAAAATAATTTATTTAATTTTTTTTTGAATGAATTTGTAAAATAGTTTTGTTTCAAATATATATATATATATATATATATATAGTATATAAACATATAATATGTACCATTTATTTGTACTTTTTTGTACTACTTATATACAAATATTTAAGTTTTTTTTAGAATACTTTCGAAGATGTATATATTATATATATATATATATATATATATATATATATATATGAGAGAAAGATAAAAATTTAAAGATTTTTTAAATACGAATAATAACACTAACATGTTATCATATCATTTATACTATATAAAATAATTAAAAGGTATGAAAAGCCTGCTTAGTGCTTTTATTTTAAGTGGGAAATACAGTGGGAAAAAAAAAATAAAACTTAAATAATAAAAAATTTTAGTAGTTATAATTTATTTCATCAACATATTTAATTAAGCATATGAATATTTATATTATTAGTATTAATCTATTGTTATTTTAACAGTATCAATCAATATTATTGTTTTAACTAATGAATTGAAATAATTAATGAAATAATAGTAAGTTGATGCTACAAGCTTATGTGTTTATATTTCTACTTTCAACTTTATAAAATTATCAAAGGTAATATCTTTCTTAGTTACGGAGACATACAACTATTTTATTAGAGAGTTCTTCTGTTACCTGAATTAAAACAAATATTGTGAATACACCTGTATCAAATTTAAAATTTTTATCATTATTAGTTTCGAAGATGAGCTTGTTTAGCCTTGAGTGGAGTGTGGCACTTACTCAAACCACCTGCTTGACTTTTTTTTTCATTTAACTCAACTTTCAGAATCGTAAAAAAAAATATATATTATATAGTTATGTACAATAGAAATTAGACCAACATCCTACCAAAGCTAGCATTACTCTATACCTAATTAGATTTAGGGAAGGCATTAAAAATAGTTATTTTATTAAATAGTTTGTACTTTAAATTTTTTTACGATTTTCAAAAGTTGAATTCGCTTTTTAGGAGCTTCGGTAAGTTAGCGGGTAAGCATTTGGCTTGCCAACTGAGGAAGTTTGATTCCCGTACAGGGCATGAAATATTTAATTGAAAAAATAATGTTTCTTAACAAATCTCCATGGTGACCAAATATAATTTAAAATATACAAATATATAATATGAACAAAATAAATAATATCACTTATATATTGATAGAAAGTATTGGAAATGGAATGCACACTGGGCTGAAATGCCTACGTGTTAAAATGGTACATGCCCCCATAACAAATACAACAACGATTAAAAAGTCCATGGTTCAAAATTAAAACGAAAATTAATCAAATCAAAACCTAATTAAACTATGAATATTAAATATATTTTATTATTAGTGATTAATCAAGATTTTTTTCAAGTAGTTTTTTTTTTTTTTATAGTTAGAATCTAAACGTAAATTTTAATTATTTTTTGCAATTTCATGCAAATTCAAAACTTAATAATTATTTAAGAAAAGAGCTTTTAATTAAAAGTAAGTTTATTAAGAATTCGTTATTACACTAAAAATTTTATAAGTTTATTTGGTTGTTTGTATATCGTTTAAAAAAACTGATCTATGAAATTAATTTTTTTTTTTCAATATTTGAATGTGTAGTTTAAATGTCAATTGTAATTTGTGAACACTACATACTATATAAAATTAGTTATATTTTTATTTACACACACACACACACAATGACGCTATTATTAGAAAGTTTTAAAATTTTTTTTTTGGTTTCTCATAGCTCTTCAACTCGTAAAGAAATACAAAAATTAGTCCTGAGGCAATTACAAATTTACTTATTTTTTTTTGCTTAAGATTTACTTAGTATAAAAATTACTAAAAGTGTTTAAATGACATGGAGTTACGAAAATACTATTTTAAAAAATAATTTTAAATAAATTACTTGGGCAGTATATATAAAGTGAGACAAATAATTGACATGCTTTTTAATAATAAGGATATTTTAGCTAAACATTTAAATATGAGTTCAAACTTCAACTATAGTATAAATTTAACTTTAAAATAGGTAATTAATAATTAATTTTATATTATTAATAGGTAATTAATAATATTAAAAAATATATTCACAGAGGTCCCTAAGTTATTCGTCCTTAAAAATAAAAAAAATTTTAATTTTTTGGGCTATAAAAGATCTGAGGATCTGAAATTTTTCGTCCGGGACCTTATTTTAAAGTTTTAACTTAGCCCTATTTTAAAGTTTCTTTACCCTTTCAAAATACGCAGGTTCTAGGAATTATATATGTATTGTGTCCCAAAATTTGGAACTTTCTTTTTTGAATTTCATTGTAAGAAATCAATTTTTCTATTTTCAGAAAGCTCTTGATAATTAAGAAAAATTGTTAAAATTTGTTAAATTAATTTTGTGACAATTAATATTTTTTGGAGACAAGTAAAAATTTGAACAGGTATTCAAGTTGTAGACGATTTTAATATTGCAAAATATTCAATTTTTAACCCATTACAGATTTTCGCCCATTTACGATACAAAAATATTTTTTTTTTAAAATAATTCATGCCAATGACTATTTCCAAGGACTTCTCTCCAAACTTTCTAATTTAAACTGTTTGATAAAAATTGAGTTTAGCATAATGGTAAATTTAAATACCGTATAAAGGTATGGCAAAACTATATGTATTTATTTTATACATATATATGTATTTACAAAGTAACAGTCGTTATTGAAGATATATTTTGTAGAATTTGTATATCTTCATAAAGAACTTTTCTGAACTTTACCTCCGTAGCGACTAAAAAAAAAAGTTGTTCAACAAAATAAATTACAATATTTACAATACCTTTATCCATTTTTAAAAATTGTATTACTTTAATTTCAAACCCTATAGTAGGTTTGTTAAAAATCCCGAAGACAAACGGACAGAGTTAACGAGAGTTTTGTAAATGCGTATACTAAAAATATTGAAAATATATAACTCAGCTTTTTAGAATAATTAGTAAAAGTTGTGGTTAAATTATAATAAAATTAAAATTAATTTTATTTAAGTTTAATTTTTATCATTTATATTTTTTAGTAAATGTTAAATTAATAAAAAAATATGTTTTGCTCTAATGAATTTAGAAAATAGCTTATGTATAACTGTATATATAATATTTAATCGGTGGCGATCTTTTATGCGTCATTACTTTTAAGATTCCACCTTTTTCTTATATATAAAAAAAGTTCTAAATATTATTAAATTACAATTTTAAGTCTTATAAATTCAAAAAATATTCAACTCAATACGTGTTTTAATTTCTTTTTTTTTTTTTTTAGTGTATGGGAATCCCCAAAACATTTTTTTCATAGTGAATGAATTATAAAATGTATTGAAGGTCGTTTACCAGATTTATATGGTGTTTAATCAGAGCTTCCTGGTGTGAATGTTAAGAATTTTGTGGTCAGAAATTAAAACTTGTTAGTGCTTTATAACGATACTGCAGATGATAAAATGTGAAAGACTTAAATGTTAAATTTTAGTCTTTAGCTTGTACATCATTGTAAATATGGTTCTGCTAAAATTATTTTTTTATTTTTTCTTAATTTTAATAATAATTTTTTTTCAGAATTAAATCTCTTATAATTTTTTTAAAATTTAAACAAAACTAAATCAATACAAAAGATGAATACATATATGAAATACACAACTTCAATTTCATAGTATAATAAATTTTTATTTCACTTAACGCGTTTAATGTTTTTCTGAATCTTAACAATTTCTATAACATATGCGTAGTATACAAAACAGAAATTAGTCTTCAGATTTTGTAATTTACATAATTTTATTTGATTTTAATGTGAATACGCCATTGACTATAGTCTATGTATTATTTAAAACCAGTTATTAAGTATTATATAGTAAACAATTTCGTCATTATTCAGGACGTCCTAAAGAATACAAAGGAAGGGAAAAAACTTTATTTATCTCACAATTACTAAAATATACTATAAAATAAAACTTTGTATGAGTATTAAAAAAAAAGCAATTGAAGCTTTTATTAGTATAGTGTTTGTATAATTTTAATTAATTAATTATTTTATTTCTTAAAGTGATTTTAAATTCTTAGAACAAACAATAACATGACGTTGATTATTTCTAATTTATAATTAGGTATTTTTTTTTTTTTTTTAAACGCTAACTGTTCAACTGTTGTTCAAGCCTTTCTATACCATAAGTAATAAAACTTTCTATACTTTAGGTTAATATTGGAACAGGGGCTCATATTATATTCGTATTATTAGAATTCATCTTAATGAATTCCACTTACAATTTAAACATGAGATTTTTCTAAGCCTTATAACATGTAGAAACGTCTTAGATTTTCAATAGATAGAATTCTATTTTTGTTTATATTGTAATATTTTGTATTTGAGTTATATGGTATTCTATATCTGTGAGTTATATTATTCAATTAAATTATGAATAAAAATAAATATAAACAATTTTGCATTTTTTTATATCATTATATTAATGTATTTTTTATTAGAGATATATAATTATTAATTATTCATTAAGCCATTAATTTGAACCCAATGGCGAATGGTAGCTCAGTCTAGTCGAAATCCAGAAAAGACTTTCACTAAGATTCGAATCCGGGTCTTTTGCATGAAAGGTCGGCAATCTAACCACTGTGCGACCCAGCCGTACATGGTATGTATGTAATTATATATTAAAGCATTACTTTTATATCAAAAATTTTTGGACAGTTTTTAATACCCTGACGAACGCAGCTTAAAGATGATGTGACGCTGTATGTGATACTAGATAGAGAAACATTTAAAATATATTCGAATTTCACATCGGAATCTTAATGGTAAAAAATCTAGGATTTTTATTTCATACAATTTTTTACATGAAACTTTCTTATATTGGAATAACTTTACTTCATTAGATAAAGCTAGGAGTCAAAGGAATGTTGTTGAAGGATAAAAGGTTGTCAAAGGAGTAAAGTTTTATATGCCAACGACTGCATAAAATTGAATTAAAAAAAAAAAATTGAAACTAAAACCGTGTCAAAACTAAAAATATTCAATCCAAAACCTAACAAAGTATCTGAAACCTGAATTAAAGTTAAGTTATAGATGAGCAATTTCTAGCAAATTTATAGTTATAGAGATGTGAGACAGATTCATATAACAGTTATATGAAATAACTATGAAATTAATTTAATAACTAACCTAAACCTTTGAAATTTTGTAAAAAACAATTAAAAAGGTTCAAGGTTATAAATTTTTCGAATTATTTAAAAATTATTTTTAAATAATTTATAATTAATTTTATTAAACAAAATTTTTGAATATATCGATAGTTTTTTAAAATGATTGAAGGGTGGATCTATAGTATTTAATTATCTAAAAAATAAATACCCATATTTTAAAATTAAAATTTAAAACAAAGATTTTTACTGCCGAATCTTAAATCTAGTTAAAAAATGGAAGTTTAAAGAAAATTTGAAATTAATTTAAATATTATAATTATAATAAAAGAATTGGTTTAAAATAACACTGGTTCTATATTAAATTTTTTCTTTTAATTTCAATTAAATATTTTTATTAATTTAAATATATTTTAAATTATTTTAATATATATTATATAATTTTAATCTTAAATCCTTTATTTATTTAATATTCTAATAATAATTATATCAGTTAAATTAATTATATTTTATTTAAAATTGTTATTAAAAAAAAAAAAAGACCTCGTATACATTTATTTTATTTAAAGGGACTCCTTTATTATTATTTTAATTATTATTGTGACTATAAAATTAATTTAGGTTTATAATACTATTTTATAATTTAAATTGATTATTGTTAAACTTTTGAAATTTTCCAGGATGTATGTGTTCATATACTATATATATAAATCACTTTCTTGACTTGATCGAATTTTTTCATTATTTTTATTTTCTTTTTTACTTCTACAACACAAATTCGACATTGTTTTTATAAATTGATGACGATTATAATCTGATAAAAGACAAAATAAGAAAAAATTTAATGCAGCATTTAAATCCAATGAACTTGATGATATTTGTCCAATAATTCGGTATATATTTTTATCATATGATGTTATAGTTGGCAAGAAATACATTAAAATAAAATATGGTATACGTAAGAATGCAACAACTGCTTTAATTATAATTAATTGTAAAATTAAACGACTTTCTTTTGATATCAACAATGGACAATTATTATCTGATGGTGTCTAAAATAAAATATAAAATTATTATTTGATTATAATTAATTATTGATTAAAAATATAATATTTACAATATGTTTTTTTGAAACAACTGAATTGGCTAATTCTGTTCTCTTTTCTTTGTTTTTTCTCAATAAAATTATAAATTTTGTATTAAAGAATATTAAAATTAAAGTTGGTAATAAACCGTAAAATGTTACAATTGTAAGTCGAAACCATTTTGCTGGACGATTTTGTTTTCTAAAAAGTGCTGTGTAATAAACAACCTATAAATAAAATTAAATAAATCATAATTAAATTTAAAATATTTATTTAAAACATATATATTTTATTATAATATACCTTTTTACAATCATTTGTTTCAAATTCCATTGAATTACGACTTTCATTGTCATCATTATTGTTATTGTTATTTAAGTCGAATGTATTGGTTTCATTGTTGGGATACCTTTGCCTTGAGGATTCGGAACTTACATCATATTTATTATTGTTTGAATCTTCTCCTATACCAGAACTAGAATATATGCAATTGAATTTGTTTGTTTTTGCATTATAACCAACAGTTTCTTTAGATACAATATTCATTGTTAAAGGTATTCTTGGTAAAAAACATATTATAACAATAACTATTAAAGAATAAACATTATTAAATAAAATTAATGTTTTTTAAATTTGTATTAGACTATATATACAAATATATATAAAATAAAGAAACACTTACATATTATTATATATTTGGTAGTTGTTCGTTTATTAAAAAAATGTGTTTTCAATGGATTCTTGTATGCAATATAACGATCAATTGAAAAGAATGTTATAAAAAATAAAGACATTGCCTCTGAAAAAAAAAATTTTAATTATTTAAAAATGTTGATATAAAAAAAAAAAAAGAAATACCAAACAAAATTTAATTTAAAGTTAAATAAATAATAAATTAACTTATTTTTAAATTATTATTAATAAGTTAAATAAAATTAACTAATTTTATATTTGTAAAACTTAATATTTTATCTAATAAAATATAATTTAATTCTTTTTAAAATTTTTTAATCAATAATTTATATTAATACAAATTTAAAATTTAAACAGATTTTTAGAATCGAAATTTTCCTTCCATGTAATTTAAAATTATATTTTATAAAAGATCATCCCGAAATTTTATAGAAACTTATTTATTATTATTTACCTTATAAATTAATTTGGATTAAAATAAATGCACTATTCTCCAAATTTTTATACTTTACTAATTAGGTTAGTAAAAATAAAGGACGCCTATCGTCTTTATTTTAGAGAAAAAAACTGATGATAAAGTCTTCATATAAAATGTAAAAAACGGAGCAGCTCCCAATTCTGAACAGATTTTAAGAAGAGTTAGTAAGTAAAACAACAAAGTTTGAATTCGAAAAGTAAAGTTCTCTACATAATTCACTTTTCAAAACAAATGTAAATTAAATAAAATGCTCGTAGTAGTATAATCTAGCTTATAAAGTTTTTAATAATAAAGTAATAAAAATAATAAATTAGTAAATTAATCAATTGATTAAATTATCATTCATTAATTAATTAACTAATAACACCGATTTTATATATATAATAAAAGTATTAAAAAAAAAAACTGGCAAAAACTTACGTGATGAAAATGTAATTAAACTAAATATTGGTCGAATTGTCCAATAATGTTCAAAACCTATATGAATCCATTGAAAATATTCTAAACAATTTGTTATATTTCCTAATAATCTTATCAGATCAACAGTTGATATTGCTACTAAATATAATGATGTTGTTGTTAATTTATTTCTAAAAAAACAAAATATTATAAAATTTTAATATAAATTAAAAATTAAAAAAACAAATTAAAATTTTAGAAAAATATAAATAATTAATTTTTTTAATTAAAAAAAAAAACACAAAAATTCGAACCTTGTTAAAACAAATAAATTTAATGCATTTAATAAAACACCAACAATAATAATTGTAAGTTTAATAACAACCACTAAAACATAATCTTTTTCAATTAATATTAAATCATTTTCATGAACTTCAGTCATTTTTTATTTATTTTTATATTATTTTTAATAATAATTTTTTTTTTAATTTTTATAGTAAATTAATATTTAATATTTTTTATATTAATGATAATAATAATAATAATAGTAAAGTTATATTTTATCAATTGATTTTAAATTATTTATTAAAATTTTGATAACTGATTTTGTTCCGAAAAAATCGATCAACTGTTGATGTCATCAATAAAGTTATTTGAATATGAAGACTTTAAAATGATTATCAACAAATTTGTATATATATTTATTTTGTTAGCTTTTAAAACAAATTAACCTGTTTTTTTTTTTTTTTAATTTATTAATTGTTTAATCTTTCATTAATTTCTTAAGAGTTTTTTATACAATCAAATATAACAGGGGATTTTTTTTTTTTACATTTTATATTGTAGTCTTTTGACTGTTTTTTTTACGATTCTTATTTTATTTCCAATTTTCGATAATCAAATTAAAATTAGAAAAAAAAAAAAAAACAAATCAAGTTTTCACGTAAGCATTCTTTCAGAGACATTGTATTTTAGAAAAAAAAGCTTAAAAAATATATACGAAAAAATAAGAGAATACGCATTTATAATCGAAATCTAACCACAAAATTCAAAAGAAATGCAAACAAATAAATTTAATATAGAATAAGGACGTCAGTTCATAAGCAGGGGTGAAATGAAGTCGAATTAAATGAAATTAAATTGTATTTTTTTATCAAAATCTGTTAAGGGATTAGTACCTCAGACACGATCAATATTAATTGGCAACATTCGTTGAATTTAATTAGTATTTGATCGTTTGATGAATGCTTTAAGCAAAAAGTTTTATCTATCAATTAATGAGTTTAAATTGTTTAGAGTCAAAAATTTGATAATTTTCATTGTTTTTCAATTTTCTTAATTGAGTTTGAAAATTTTTATTTATCATATTCACACTACGCAAAAAACCTACTAAATAGCCTAGTTTTAAAATCAACCGTTCAAACTATCGTTATACATGAACCTAGTATTGTTTGACGTTTCCATAACAGCAATATTTTTTAGATTAAATAAACAAATAAAAAATATTCTTTTTCTAATTATAATTGTCGACAACATTTTATTAAATAATAAATAAAATTTTTCTTTTAAAATTCAAAAGAAAAAAAAAAACGGTTATTTGTTTATTTTCAAAAATAAATGACAATTACATTTTACAACAAAATCACGCAGGGATGTAAAAAAATTCAAACAATAATCGAATATATCAAAAAATTTTAATCAAAAACCTTGTTATAACCCTTAAACTTAACTATTACTTTCAAAATCCTGGTTCATTTTGACAGCAATTTTAAATATGAAAAATCTTGTTAAAAATCACGCATGTACCTGGTTTCTTCCAAGATCCTGGTTCTAGTTCATAGTGTGAACATGGTATTAGAAAGATTCTCAAAATTCAGGTTTTGTAGTTTTTACTTTTGTGTCATATCATAGTCTAAACAGGACATTTTACCTGAAAAAAGTTATTACTTTTTTATTACAAAGAGCTGTAACTAACTAAAATTAGAGTTACATATTTCCTCTTTTAAGAAATCTTAAACCTAAAATCCGGTCCATAAATTTTGTAACCAACACCTCCTCTTCTAATACGTATTTTTTTAATTTTCAAAGCATAAATATATATCGCCTAGCAGCTAAATCTCATTTACGTAATAATAGATCTTTGTTGAACTAAAATTCTGAATAAATTGAACTCTTTTATGAGGTGTACTTCGCCAAATTGTGAAATGCATTACCAACATATTTGTTCCCAACACTTATGTCATTTTGAAAAATTCCCTCTGAAATCACTATTCCTACTGAATTTCCCATTTAACCTTTGAAGGGCATTTTATGCGTTTCATAAATTTTGTTCAGCCATTATATTGCTTAAGGGGGTTGGGTGCTTATCGTATTATTTTGATATGGAGAGGGATTATTTTTGTAAGTTTATAGGAATTTTACAGTTGTAGGAGTTTTAGCATTCCAGGTGCATTTTGATGTTTGTTCCTCTCTTAGCAGAAAAAATATATTATGTTATGTAACCTCTCTAAATATAATTGTTTCAAAATACATAATAAGCTAGTTCGATTTTATTTAATTTTTTTGGCATTCTATAAACTATGGCTGATTCAACTTTATTTCGTTCGACGTTATTTCAATCCACCAGTTTATAGTGTAAAAATAAAAATACTATATATTTTTTTAAAATTTGCGTTTTAAGTTTTATAATTAAATTTAAGATAATAAAATTCTAATGACTGCTGACTCAATAATAACATTTCTTTTTTTTTTTTTATTTTGTTTTTAATTTATTTTAAATTTTTTTTTCAATAAACTCTTTAACTGTTCTTATAGTTTGTAAAAAAATAACATTTATCTTCTTGTGTAAAGCTAAATCTAAATAAAGCTGAGGTCTATATTATATTATAAATAAGAGCAGAAACTTGGGTTTATATTGTATAGGTATTTCTTATTGATCTTTTTTTGAAAAACACTGTTCAAAGCTGTTAAATAGTACACATATAGCATCCCTCTCTAAATTTATTTAAAACTTGTAACTTAGGGCATATACAAGGGAAGTCTTCCCAGGGTTAACGGAATGTTATTATCCATCCCCCTCAACATTGACCTTTCAATGTAATATATCAATATCAATTTTCCTTAGCTTTATATATACAAGTTAATTTGATTAAAGTTACACAACGGTCAGTTTTGGCTTTCATTCCGAAAATTGCCTTTGTTGTATCGGAGTCATAGTTTAAATACACCATTTTAAATGTTGTATTTTTCTCCATTCAGTTTATATTTGGTTTACAATAAGTTTTCTAGATGCATAGGACATTGATATTCTTATCTGTGAAGATTTCTTTAACGAGTACGAGTGGCAGGAATGATTTTGACCTGGAGACCGAGGACATGTGGTTTAAAGAAGATGGTGTAATATTCTATAAATCTCGATCGCCATGCTATTTATTGGACTTTTTCTTTGAATTTTTTTTAAATCATTGATTTACTCCCTTATTAACTAAACAAATTACATATTATATCTAAATATAGCTAAGGACTAACAATTAATAAAATTAATAAATATTTTGAACTTTTTAAAAAGTGATAAAATTTATTCAAACAAATTGAAAAGTCCCAGCGGAAAGTTATAATTTCTATTTTTAGTTTAATTTTTTTTATTTTGTTATATATGCAAATTTTTAAAAATTTAAAAATTTTCTCTCAAAAAAATTATGAATTAATCATAAGATGTTAATGAAACTTTTAATTTTAAAACATGCAAGCAGATTATTGTAATATATATGTATTCTATAATTTAAAAAAAAATGTTTCTTATACTGTGAATGTGTATTATAAATAAAACTGCAAAAAGTCGATGAAAGAAATTATTTAATGTAGTAAAAAGATTGATTTAATAAGAAATTGTTATATAAAGTATTTTCATCCGATGCGATGCCCAATACATATTTACAGAAGTCTGTACACAACAGAATACAGTATAGCAACATAATAACTTTAGTTTTTATTTTTATTTAAATTCTGCAAAACTTTTTTTATTTGGACAATGGCATATAGCTATATAATATACATATGTAGTAGTTATTATCTCTGATAATCCCAGAAGTACTGCTGAATGGAGTCCAAGTACTTTTTACCAAAAGTATATTATGATAATAAGTCAAAAGGGTATACAAAGTTTGCCATTACGTTTGTGATGCAGAGAAGGAGAGGGGGTAGATATAGACTCAAAGGTATAGATCGGATCAGAATCGAAAAGTACTCGTAAATAGATCTAGCTATGTGTTTCCGTCCGTCCGAAAACTCAAAAATAAAGGAGCTAGGATTTTGAAATTTTCACAAATTCGTTTTTATGCAATAGCCGTCATCGATATTGAAATCCAACTAGTTAGCACCATGGCTTCGAGTACTTGCCATACTATTTCTTTTTCATTTGAGAATAACTATGTACTTATTGCAGCTGGGGATCTGAAATTTTGCCAAAAGTAGTTTAGTTATGTGGCCAAATTTTGAATAAATTTGGTTGGTCAACTGCAGTGGGTTCGAGTATCTGTCATACAACTTCTTTTTTATATGAACATTACTCTATACCTAATAAAAATGGATGTTTGAAGTTTTGTCAATTACTAACTTTAATGACCAACGTCTGAATAAAGTAAAGTTGGATGATATATGAATTTCTAACCGAATGATATAATGCCAATATTACAGTCATACGGATAACTGCTGAACTTAAAATATCATCAGGATCAATTTTATATATTTAAGCGGAACACAACTGAATTTTGTGTATTAGTCTTATGTCAGTTTCTCCTAAATAATAGCAATAAAAATAAAAAAAAATAATGAAAATATAAAGCTTGTTATACTTGGGGGTAAAAGTGTTAAATATTTACCGTTATTTTTTTTTTTAAATTTTAACAAGAAGAAATGTTTTTATTATTTTAAAAACAAATGTTCTTTACAAATGTACCTTTGTAACATCTACATTAACAAATTCTAATTTAATCCAAATTAAAAATTTGTTATTGGTTGCAGTTTTATTTTCTATTTTTTAAGGAATTTTTGATTCCCTAAACGATATAAGCTAAAAAATTAATATTTTGTAAAATATTTCTTTCCTAAAGAAGAGTGAATTTCTTGCTCTTCATAAAAAATTTCAAATCAAAATTTAAATGTTTAATAATTCATGTCATGCTTAAGCAATTGTGCAGAAATTTTGGGTACATGCAAGGCCAATTGAGTTTATTTCATTATAATATTTGAAATAAAGCCAATTTGATTTTATTTTAAAATGGTTATTTTTTTTTTTAATGTGCAAAAAATTGAATTGTTATTTTTCAGAAGTTTTGTGAAAATTACATTTGATATTGGTTGTATTCAAGAGCAAGGTTGTACGCTTTTTCCAGAATATTTGTGTATATGTGCATGTGAGATTCTGAATTAGGATGGATTTTAGAGTTTATATTAATATGTATATATATACATATAGATTTGGATTCAAAATCAGTATTGCTGATTTCCCAGAATATTTATATACGTGTATATGTGGAATTTGGAATTAAAGAGATTTTAGAGTTGGATTGAAAATCAGTGTATTCCCTTTTGCCAAAATTATTATGTACTAAAAAATCCCTCCTGATTCAGAATTTGGTATTTTCGCATAATTATAATCTGGATTTGTATATACATATAAATATTCAGGAAAAAGCTGCAATACTAATTTTGATTTATCTCATGCTTAAAATATTTTCGGCTTTATTTCTTTTTCATAAATTTGTAAAAATGAAATAAAACCGAAAATTAAGAAATTATGATTTTGCTTTATTTATTTAAAAAAGTATATTTTGGCTTTTTTTTTTATTTGGCCTTATTGCATGTACCCGAAATTTTACCATAAGTTAACACATCAAGTTGATAATGATTCGTCCATCTGTTTCAGTTAGTTGACTTGCTAAAAACATTTTTGCGAATGTGCGCAATACTGCCAAAAACGACAGTATTTTTTGTATGATGATTATTCTATTCATTAAATAATTAAAAATATGTTATGTTGTTCAGTTTAAATTACAATTTGATCCCCTTATGAGAGATAACACCTTTTAATTTAAAGTCAAAAATAAATATAATATTTTTTTAATTCTTAAAGTATTTGGCGGTTTCCCGCCGTCTTAAAAGCCGGTTAATTTTAACAAAAAAACACTATACAAATTGTTCTATTTTAAAGTAAAAACAAATCACTTTCAAAATATATTTGCACCTTTTATCAGTTTCATCCTTACTACAGGTTTACTAAATAGAGTTATTAATCTGAAATTTTGTTAAACTTTAATAGTAAGCTTTCTTGTAAAAAAAAAACATTTTAAAATTAAATAAAAAAAAAATTTTTATAAAAATAAAAATTAATAATTCAATAATATAAAAAAAAAAATCCATTAAATCCAGATAATTCCGGATAGTCTCAAATGGATGATTTCACCAATTTTGCAATTCAGGATAATCCTGTTATAGTTTATTAATTTAACTTTTATTTCTAAATATATCCGGTACCTTATTTAAATTTTTTCAATCCACAATGTATTTATGTATGTATATGTATTTTTTGAAAACGGTCCCACAAAAAAATCGCCTTACTATAAAATAAGAAACTCAACTAACTATATATTTATAAGACAAACTAATAAGTTTATTATCAACAAAATTCAAATGTTCTAAAATTAAAAAAGGTAGATTGAAGTTTCCTAATTTTCATTGCTTCCGTATCATAACTTATTATCAACCATCAGTAACATATGGTAGGAGGTATCTTTGTTTTTTATAGAATTTACTTATAATATGTATTAATTTTTATTAACAACATTTTATTTATTTAATATGTACATATATATTTAATGTATCACGCGTATACTTTAACATAATTAAACATTCAAAACATGTTTAATATCTTAAACATGCATATTTGTTTTTATTCTAAAAAAAAACTATAAAAAATAAAGTTAAAAAAAAATTAAATTTATTCTTAGAAAATATTGTCATCTTTATTGCTATTTAACAGGGTGTCTTTTTGCATAATATTAATTTTAATATATAATATGTCTATTCTTTAAAAAGTAGAATAACTTTACCAAAATTTAGAATTTAAAAAAAAAATTATTAATATAAAAATTGATATAGGATCTGAAATTTATAATATTTATTAGGTTATTTTAAGATAAGATATTTTAAAAAATGTTTAAATTAGTTTTTTAAATAAAAATTAAAAATATTGCAAATATTATTATATAAAAATATTCAAATATATATTTCTATACATACATAATTTTTAACTGACCTAATAATTTTAGTGATTTATTTTATTATTATTATTTACTTTATTTTTTTATATACAATAGGTGGCACAGTGGTTTAGGTTATGATTTTAAATTAAAGATCACCAGACTCTAATCCCATGAAAAATAGAAGAAATAAAACTTTATTCTTTCGATGCGATTCAAATTAATGACATTAAATTATTATATAAACCAAATATAATTTCATTAAATAATATAACTCATAGATACAGAAATACCTTATAATTCAAATATAAAAAATATTACAATTAATAAAAAATAGAATAATTGTAAAAAATCTAAGACATTTTTATATAATTCTTTAAAATCAATTCTAATTATAAGAATATACAATTTTCAGTACAATCCCTCGGGCTCCAAAGTTATTGATATGGACAAGCTTCTTAGTCTAACAGTTAAATAGTTAGCGAGGCCTTATAATTAAGGTTTACATTTTTACCACAATTAATTCTCAATATGCTTTATAAAATTTACATTATTATTCGAATTTAACTAATAAATACAAACATTTATTTATTAATACTCGAATAAATTCTAACAATTTAATACAAAAATTTAACGGAATATACATATATCATTTTCCAAAAATTAAAACATGTTTAAAAAATCTTATCTTAAATATTACAAATATTATTACTATAAGAATCCTGTTTTACTTTAAAACATTAACAAATTTCAAATTAAATTAACAAAATCTATTACAAAAATATGACTAGAAACGAAATATAATTATTAAGTATCATTTTATTATAACAAAATTCTCTATATTAAATTCATTGTTTTCAATACACTTAATTTAATTATTTCTGAATAAAAATGTTTTTTTAAATAGTGTTATAATTATAATATTAAATTATTTTTATAAATTCTAAAATAAAAAAAAATGTAAAAAATTTATTTTAAACCACCCGGTATAATGTTTGCATATACATACAATATACGCTTCTGTGTTTTTAAATAACACTTGATTCACTTGTTAGACTCATTTGACTTGTTTGTGTTTGTAATGTACTATTTGATGATAAACTGGTAGAACTGTTAAGTCCTTCTAATATTCGATGTTGTTTTGCTTGTTGTGGCAATTGTTCACCTGGATTATTACTAACTGGTGTTGGAATTGATATATGTGAATCACCAATAAATGCAATATTATTAATTCCATTATTACTAGCAATAGAACTAACTTTATTTGGCAATTGTTGTTCCTTAGTTTTACTTGTTTTTTTAATTTTACTCCTACAACAAAATTTTGACATTGTTTCAATTAATTGTTTACGATTATTGTCTGGTAGGACACAAAATAAAAAGAAATTTAGTGTTGCATTAATATCAAGTGAAATTGATGATATTTGACTAAGAGTTTTAAAAGCACTTTTATGTGTTACTAAAATCTCAAGAAAATACATCATTACAAAGTATGGCATACGTAATAATGCAATAGCTGCCTTAATTGTTATCAATTGTAAAATTGCTCGATTTTCTTTTGTTACCAATGGTGTGATTTTACTCACCTTAAAATATAAAGTTTAAATTTTAGTTTTTTAGATTTTATTTCAAAAAAAAAAAAAAAACCTACGGATTGCTGTTGTAATGCAACTGAATTAGTTAATTCGGATCTTTTTTGACTGCTTTTTTTCAATAATATTATTAGTTTAATATTGAAGAACATTAAAGTTAAAGTTGGTATTAAACTGTAAACTGTTACAATACTTAATCGAAACCATTTTGGTGGACGGTTCTGTTTTCGAAATTCTGCGGCTCTATACACAATCTATATAATTAAAAATAATGAAATTTTGTGATAATTTATATTATATGTATATAATATTTTAATTAATATTATATTTAATTACCTCACTACAGTTATCCATTTTAATATTTGTTAAGTTAAAACTACTGTTATTATTTTGATTTACAATTGTGATAATTTTTGTTTCATTCATATTATCTTTGGTTAATGTTTTATTTAACAAAATAGGTCTCAATTTCATTATATTAGAATATTTCATAGAATTATTTTGTATTATATCATAATTAGTATTATTAAGTAAATTTTCTTTTATTGTAGAATTTTCACAGAATTTATGTGTTTTTTCATCATATTGTACATTTGATTTTAATACTATTTTTAGAGCCAGAGGTATTCTTGGTAGAAAACAAACTATTACAGTAACTAAAAATCAAAAATTTAAAATTATTAGAATAGAATATTTTATAAAATAGTGATTAAAAATAATTTTTAACATACTTATAATTATGCATCTACATATTGATTTTTTATTTAAAATATGCCTTTTAAATGGATTATTAATTGCAATATAACGATCAATTGAAAAGCTAGCTATAAAAATTAGTGACATTGCTTCTGAAAATATAAAAGAGAAAAATTATATTGAATATTAAAATTTTTATGCAAAAATATATTTTATAGAAATTAAATGTTAAATTTAAATATTTATCATATAATGTTTACCCCCGAGATAGGAGATTTTCAAAAAGGCACCTGAACCTTCTGGTATATTAAGATCGAACGAATTAAATCCCACCGGCTGGCGACAACGCCAAAATAGTATTTCGATAAATATTCAAAATGCTTGCACAGTGCAATAATTATTAAATTGTTATATGATTTAATTCATTAATAATAAATAGATACATATTTAAAATTTTTTTAAAACTCTCACGTAATTATTTATATTCAAAAAAATGTAAACTTAGATCGATTATGGTAACAACCAAGATGAACTCAATTGAAACCATATGAAAAATAATAAAATTGAATATAAATATAATTAAAAAAATATCCCGTAAAAAAATAAATTTTAAAATATTTTAAAAGCCCCTTATAATAGTACCCCGCTGTACTATTTCCAAATTTGCAAAGCTATTAAAATGAAATAAAGCTATAATATTATTATAACTATGCTAATAATATTTCTAACACTCCTATATATCGTGTTTCTTTAATTGTGGCACAAATTTTTATGTAAGTGAAAGTCGAAAAAAATTGGTGAATGGTGATTTATAACGAGCACCCAACGATTATAAATCTAAAAATTAAGGAAAACTTTTATCAATACATTGTCTACAATGATTAGAGGATATTAATATGCAATATATTATATTTATTATTTTTTATTATTTTGTTTTTAAATTATAGGTTACTATAAAACTATTATAGGTTTGGATATTATTATTAGATTATGCCAATAATAATTATTATAATTATTTAATTATAATATACTATTATTATATATTTGATAGCAAGAAGGAATTGTATTCATGTTTTGATTTCCTTGAAAAATACTTATGATCTGAGAGAGATTCGACCCGAGAATATTCGATATATATTAAAACTTTTAGAAAAAAATTTTAGTATACTAATGGTAATATTAACTAATTGCACGTTTTGTTAAATTATTTAAATTGTATTTTTAAATTATTAAATTTCATTGTAAAACAAATGAGATTATTTAATTTAACTATTATTTATTTATTTATTTATAATTAGTACCAGGACAATAGTAAATATTGCCTGTTATTATTATAGTCCTTTGCCTATTTGGCATTCGGGCTTCTTAAATTAAATACTTTCTATTTATTTATAACTACTATATTATTTATTTTGTTTATATTATATATTTATATTATATTTGGTCACCATGGGGATTCGTAAAGAAAAATTATTTTTCAATAATTTTTTTTAATTAAATATTGTATGACCTGACCGGGAATCGAATCCGGACCCCCTCGGTTAATAAGCCAAATTCTTACGCACTACACTACCGAGGCCCCTTTAATTATTATAAATAACTATAGTTTATTTCTAAATAATTAAATAACAATTTCATTTATAAAAATTTCATTATCTTTTATTTCTAAACGGCTGAGTGACATAGTGGTTGAGTGCCCACCTTTCATGCGAAGGCCACGTTCAAATCCTAGTGAAAGTGGAAAAAACTTTTCTGGTTTTCGACTTCACTCAGCTATTTTTTGGCATTGGGTTCAAATTAATGGCATACGCATAATCAATTATTAAAAATTATATATCTTTAATAAAAAATACATTAATATAATAATCTAAACAAATGCAAAGTACTAACATATTTTACAAATATTTTAATTGAATAATATAACTCACAGATATAGAATACCAAATAACTCGAATACAAAATATTACAATATAAAAATAAAATAGAATTCTAACTATTGAAAATCTAAGACGTTTCTACATGATATAAGGCCTAATACTATTTCATGTTTAAATTGTATGTGGAATTCAATAATACCAATTCTAATAACGCGAAAATAATATGACCTCCGGTTCCAACATATACTTATGGTATATAAAGGCTTATTAGCCTAATAGTTGAACAGTTAGCGATTAAAAAAAAAAGAAAAAAACAACAATGATATTTTAAATTTAAAAGTATCTATAGTATAAATTAAATTTTTCACTTATTTTATTTAAATTTTACATATATCCTTAATACTTTTGCAATAAAACAATATTTAAACTATATAATAATATTATTTTATATAATTAGAAAGTCGTTCTTTATAAAAATTTTATCATCTTCGGTCATAATGTTAAATAAATAAATTAAACATTTTTCACACTTGTGTTACTTTCCATTTAAATTAAAAATTTTTATTTTCTATCACATTTTAACTAAATGTGATAAATACATAAAATGCTTAATCTTAATGAAATGTAAATAATATACCTATAGATTTAAATAAAAAAAAATATTTAAGACTTACGTGCTGAAAATGTAATTGCTGTAAATGCAGGTCGAATTTTCCAATAATTTTCGTATCCTATATGAATCCATTGAAAATATTCTAAACAAATTGTTATATTACCTAATAATCTTAAGAGATCAACTGTTGATATGGCTAATAAATATATTGATGTTGTAGTTAACTTATTTCTACAAAATGAAAATATTCATTTAATTAAATATTTTCTTTGGATTTATTAATATATACAATAATTTTAATTTTATTTAATATTTTTTTTTTAATTTCACAACCTTGTTAAAACAAAAAGATTTAATGAATTTCCAGAAACACCAACAATAATATTAATAAATTTGATAGTAGCTTCTAAAATTCTATCATTTTCAATTAATGTTAAATCATTTTCTTTCATATTTGTTTTTATTTAAAATAAAAAAAAAAAAAATTTATTTAGTAAAGAATTATCATCAAATTTTACTTCATTTTAATTTTTAATTTTATTTTTTGATTTTTTTTTTTTTATTATTTATTTTGTAACGGTTCTTTAACGGCTTTTATTAACCCCGCGTATTCCAATCATTATTTAAATTTTGTTTTAGAACAATCCTTCAACTTCAACAACTGAATCAATACTTAAATTCATACTGATTAAATTTTTTATTTTTAAAAACCACCTTAACATTTTTTTTTTTTTTTTTTTTTACAAAATAATAAAATTCAAAAATATATTTACATACACTATAAAATGATGTTACCCTAAAATAAGTTTATAAAACCGTATTATAAGATATTAATATGTATTTTTTTACATATACATGTTTTTCAGAATGTCTTGAAGAAATTGTATTTATGGGAGAAGTTCAGCAAATAAGTTTTAGATAATTCTTATGTCTGGTATATTAGTTAGAATTCTCAAGATCAAGCATCCTGAGCTGCAATACCAGTAAAATTTCGTATTCAACTATTTTTTTTCACTGGATTTAAAATAATTATAATCCAAATATATACACTAAGTAGCAAATAGAGTTATAAATACTCGTAATTCATTCAGAAATAGTCGGATGTGGAATTTATTCCAATCTAGCCGAATCAATATGATAGACTAACATATTAAAACAGATTTGTTTTAGCAGTCTAACTGTTGAATAATTATTACACTTATCCAACTTACCAAAGCCAATTAGAAAATGAGTGGTGACTTATCTTAAATATAATAAATTATTTTTCATTATTATTATTATTACTATTATTATTATTATTATTATTATTATGATTTTTATTATTATTTTATTTTCCCCGGATATTAAAAACTAGATACCATTTTCAGATCTGTAAGGATTTCATTATTTTAATTTTTAAAATTAAAATTATATTATTATCAAAATTTTTTGTGATTTCTCAAAAATTGAAGATTCTCTTTAAATATAGGTTCAATGACAAATTGAGACTTAACAATTTTTAAATCAATTAGGAAGCAAACGCGTTATTTTATCACTATATTTTTTTAAGTACTCGCAAGCTTTTAACATTAGGCAGTGTTGCCAGGCTAATTTGCTAAAAAATCCCTTTAAACACTTGAAAAATCAAATGTTTAAATTATTTTTAGTTCGTGGTGGTTCTCATTAGGAAAAAATTTAAACCAAACTCAATCAAAATATTTTTTATTAATTATAAAAAATTATAAAAAAAATAATTATAATTTTAAACTTCAATAATAAATTATAATCAAGAAGGAACATATATACTTAAATTTTTATTGAATTTATTTCTTTTCCAAATAAGTAAATATCGTTAGACATTTTATTGACGAACTCTGCTGAAATTGACAAAGGTGAATTGCTTCTAATAACGTAAATGGAATTTAGTGTTTTATTTGCTAAGCGATTTCTTTTTTTATTCTTAACGTCTGTTATTATACTAAAAATTCTTTCGCTTTTCGCTTTTAAAATATTTTGTGAAATTTTTCAAACTAATTTAAAATATTTTGTGAAAGTTTTTCCCATAAATTTAATTCTTAATTAAATTTTTAAAGTTTTTTCCCTAGATTTAATGGTTAAATCCCTACCTAGTCTCTAGATTTACCGAAAAATGCTTTATTTTTCCCTGGACTAGGGAGAAATCCCTAGGTCTGGCAACACCGACATTATGTACATTGTCGCTATTATTTCAAATGTCAACGCTTACTTGACTTTACGATATTTTATAGATGAATTACGATACAATTTTTAATCGAAAGCAACTAAGTTTTTATGTACTACATATTATAAACGAATAATTAAGATCTATTACATTACACACGTATTAACTATAGTTTATTATAAGCATATTATGATAATAAAAATCTTGTTTTTATATTTTTTTATTTCACTTTCATTCTTTCTTTTTCTTTTGTATTTTTTAAAGTGAGCGATGATGAATAAATTTTTAAACCATTGAATTACACTATTTTTCTTTTACTAACTTGTGTTATAGTATATTTAGATTTATCCGGTTAATGTTATAGGCTACTATCATAGTACGAGTATATGGGTTTTTTAAATTTGGGGGTTTTTTTATATATATATATATATGTAAATATGTATACATAAATATATAAATTTGATTAGGATACGATGATTGCATATTAATTAGATCGTCTTTTTTTTATTATAAAATACAAATTCGAAGTACAAAGTATTCAAAAACAAAATAAGAACCCGTTTATTTTATTAGAAAAAATTAACAAAGAATTAACATTTTATTTGAATATTTTTGATGGTGGTTTAATAAAACTTTAGTTTATATAATAAGAAGATTCATTGTATCTTCACGTGTATAATGTTAAAAAAACTTAAAATCTATTAAAATTATTTTGACTGTTTTTTTTTTCAAATGTGTGAAAAAAAATAAGTTAATGTATACATTTGTAATTATCACCCCCATATAAATTTTGCATACTCATGTTTATACTTAAATTCCGGTATTTGTTATACTACTTGTATTTAATTAAGTAAATTAAACTTTTACTTGAGTTAATCATTAATTTGTTTAACATTTGAGATGCTTTAAATCAATTCAATTTTATTTAAGTACAGATATTTTTAATTCATTAGAATTATTTCAGATTTTACATGTATAAATTTTAACAATTGCAATATATACCTATAACATAATTGTAATGTATAATATAATATAATATTTGTTACTAGACTATTTATTAAATTTTTTTTTATAATATAATTATGTTCAATCTTTTTATATGGTCATTATCAAAAAACCCTTTATCATAACTATAAAGTTGTATGAAGAACAACGAGAGAGAACTTTAATAAAATTAACGGTTAAACAAATGTTTAACAAAAAGTTAACAAGTAAAGTATAATTAGTAGGTATTTTCAATTATCTAACAAATAATAGAAAGATAACATGAATACAAAAATAAATAAATACATAGTACATACCATAGAATTACTAGTTCTAGAATGGCAAAAGGATGTTCCCGACTCTTTTCTTCTAATGTGATTTCCTATCCTGAGGTATTCAGACAAAAAAATACATATGCAATTTCGTATGCGTATACAAATGGTACGGCTACTTCATCTGTCATTGCTTATATTTAAGTAAATGAGAATGTTTATTAGGCAGTTTCTTATTAGTTTTTTTGTTTATATTTTACATAGAAATACATTTGGATTGGGCAGTTTGTATATTGTAAGTTATTTCGAATAAAGATATTTACTATTTTATTTAATTTACTTTTATTTTAAATATTTACTTTTTAATATTAAATATATAATTGAACAAAACATTAAGAAAAAAATTTGAATAATATTTGAACAAATTGCAGTCAATTATTTTTAAAATAATGGAATCTCCAACAAGTATATTTTTAGTTTAATTTTAGTTAACTTACATATCTATTTTGATTTATCTTAAGGTTTATCGTAGGTTTATTTATTCATCGTGGAAATGAAAATAAGTAAATCAAAAACAAATCATAATTTTTTGAACAAAACAAAAAGTATTTATAGTCTTGTGAATATATAAACATTTTTAGCCATTTTTAAATATGAACGAACCTTTTGCAAATATGAAATCTACATTTATGTTAACCGTAAGGAGGGTTTTGATTTCTGTTTCAAATAACATAACGTTTCCGAATAAAGAATTAAAAGGTTTTTTCTTTACCCTTTTTTTGTTCAATAGGCCCGGGCCGGGTTCGAATTCTAGTGAAAGTGAAAAAACTTTTCTGGTTTTCGACTCGACTCAGCTACCATTCGCCATTGGGTTCAAATTAATGGCATAATCAATAATTAATAATTATAAATCTTTAATAAAAAATACTTTAATATAAAAATATAAACAAATGCAAAATATAAACAAATAATTTAATTAAATCATATAACTCGCAGATATAGAATACCATATTAGTAAAATATAAAATATTACAATATAAACAAAAAAATAGAATTGTAAATATTGAAAATCTAAGACGTTTCTACATGTTATAAGGCCTAGTACTATCTCATGTTTAAATTGTATGTGGAATTCAATATGACCAATTCTAATAACACGAATATAATATGACCCCCTGTTCCAACATGTACCTATGGTATAGACAGGCTTATTAGCCTAACAGTTGAACAGTTAGCGCTTAAAAATAAAAAAAAAAAAAAAAAAAAAAAATAAAAATTTTACTTATTATTTAAAAATTTTAGCATTACAATATGATTTTCAAATTGATTCTATTCAAAAATAGACAATGTTTTGGTAAATTTACAGAACTGTCACTTTATAATAATGAAAAATGGAGAGCAAAAACCAAAAGGAAAATACCTTTAAAATAATTTAAAAAAAATTGGCTGAAATTTGTAAAACCTCAAGAAATAACAAAAATTCTTTAAGCAACACTTTTTTCCCCATCTTAATAATCCTTTATTTAATTTAATGTTTTTTTAAAAAACTTCAAAAAGCATAACAACACACAAATTTTTTGAATATAATTTTTCTAATTTGTTATCATTTACTTTTAACTTTGAAATCTTACTTGAATCGTACTTAATAGTTTCTTTTATATTTCACTTTCAAAATGAAATGAATCGCGGAGAAACTAGTAAATACATACAAACGGTACACGTACCAAATTTTGAAATTTGTCTGAAAATTTTTTCTCTATTGCCATTCTAGTACTAGTAATTCTATGGTACATACATATCCTAATATATGTATATAATAATAGGGTGTATCCTAATTAAGTGCACTGCTATATACCACTGCATAGATACTTATGAGTAGATAAATTTTGTGTAAGGGAGCTAAGCTAGGTCTTTTTTAATTTCCAAGATATGGGGGCTTAAATAAAATTTCAATATTTTTTTTTTAGTTTTCATAATTTTACTCTTAACTCTTGCAGGTACAATTTTTTAATTTCATATTTTTAATAAACTATTTGTGTTAATTAGAAAAACTTTTAAAAATAAATGGAGCACTGGAAGAGGTGGGCCGAGGTGAGATTACAAAAATCTGGATTCAAAATCCGTCACGTCAGTTGGTTGAGATACATGATTAGATTTAATAAATGATTGTAATTTAAATTTTGTAATTTGAATGTTATTTAAATAGATAATAAATTAATAAAAAATAAATAAAAAATTATTTCGTGGGCCACAAGTATGAAAAGGTTAAGAGCCACTGCACTAGAATACCCATTAAAACCCTAAGGAATTTTTCAACTAATTTTAGTTTTTTTCTTTAAAAAAACGTAATTTTTGTAACTGGCTTAACATGTTATAATTTTTGTTAAAAACAAAAGTTATGATAAGTGCATAAAGGTACCAAATATTTAAAAAAAAAATAAAACAGTTTTATATATTCAAATTTAAGGTTTTAATGTTTTATAAAAAATGCATTAAATCGAATTTTTCAAAAAAAAAAAAAGTTTTTTCAACCTCCACCATACCTTGACTATAATTGTAAATATCTACTACCTATTAAACAAATGCCAGTTCTGTTATTTTGTGGAATTTAAATTTTAAAAAGCTCCAAAAATAAAATTTTTGTAAAAAAAAATAAATATTAAAAAAACTATACTTTTAAATAATTAATCTTTGTTCAGAACCTGTTACGCATACTTTTTAGTTCTTACTTTACACAAGAATTTAAATATTTTGGAATTGCTGGAGAAGATTGGGAGGTAGCACTGAATCGCAAAAAAAAAGTTTTCTTTATTTAGGATTTGATATTTCACCATAGATGTCACTTCTACAATTTGAAATTATTCGACACAAATGTCAAGGAATCTTTAAATGACATAAGAAAAAATTGACATTTCTGTCTCGCCTATAGTGCTAATTTTTGGGCGAAAGAAAATTTCATTTTAATAAAAATATAAAATGGAAATTATAGCAAAATTAAAAGACCAGGGCTGGTAAAAATTATTAGTTTACAAAGTTTTATTTAAAAAAAATATATTTTTAATACATTTAATTAGGTACCTAACCGATGACGGCATTAAAAAATTACCGGAAGATGTTGATAAATCTGACACAAGAAAAATTATTCAAGCCGCCATGGATGTATGTTGCATTGCTAATCAATTTAGTTTACCTTCTATTTTCGGAATATTCTGAAGATTTTTATTTTAAAGACGTTTTTTTTAATTTCTATTAATTTTTTTCAGGTGGATTTCCGTGAAATAGCTAGAGGTGCCTTACCAACTGATTTATCAAAAAAAGATGAAACAATGCCAGGTCGGATTGTACTTCAAATATCAAAAATTCGTAATATCGCTGCACCAAAAGCAGACGAAGAAAATCGTTATGCTCCAAGATTATTTCAGTTAGATTTAACGGATGGCGTAAATCAAGTACAAGCTTTAGAAATTGAAAATATTTCAGCTTTAGATTTCAATACACCACCAGGAACAAAAATTTTTTTAAAAAGTGAAAAAATTCCATTATTGCAAGGAGTTTTAATTATTAGACCTAATGACATACAAGTTCTTGGTGGAAAAGTACCAAATTTATTTGAAAAATGGGAAATGAGTAGAACTTTATTGAAGTATGCAAAAGGTGGTAGAGTAATGAATGGCGGAACATCTGGTCCACCCCCTTGGACACCATTTGGTAAACGTATTCAACTACAAAATGTTAATGTTGGAAATGATAAAAATTTCAAAAGTCTCGCTGCTGCTACAGAAAAAGAGGGAAAAGAAAATAACGAATTTGATGCAATGCGTAATGAAGCTATTGCCGAAGCTGCAAAAGCTGGTTCCAAAAAAGTTTGTTGATAAATATTTTTAATCAATTTTATAATATTGTTATTTTATTAATAGATTTTTGGTGGAGGCAATCAACAAATTGTAGATCATAATGTTAAAAAAATCATGGAAAAAGGTTATACGGAAGATGAAGCAAAAAATGCTCTAAGGTCAACAAGGAATAACTTAGAAAAAGCATTATTCAATCTTAAACGTCGCGATGATTATAAAAATAAAGATGATTCGAAAAATAGTGGTTATGATAAATCCAAATCGAACATACAATCAAATGATAGAAATGCATCTAATAATAATAAGCGCAGTTTGAACAGCAGTACTCGTGATAACTTTTCAAATAAAAAAGGTGGGAAGGATGATTTAGTACCAACCAAACCAGCAGGAAATGTCTCTCTATTTGATTTCTTAACAGATAAACTGCCTTCAGTAAGCTTTAATTTTTAATTTCGTAGCAATATTTATGTATTTATAATTTTTTAGAATTCAAATGAAATCGAAAAATCTACATCAAGTTCAACACAAAATCAGCAACAATATGGAACTTCGTCTTCATCAAACCAGCAACAATCTTCAAGATATGAGTCAAGGTCCGAACGACCATCAAGAACAACAGATTCATATAATTCATCAAATTCTAAGCCTTCATATTATAACAATAATAATAATTCACAGCAACAGCAATCATCTTCATATTCTGATAATAGAAATCAAAATAATCAACAAAATCAACAACACCACATTCCAAATAGTCAGTCTAGTAGAAATTCTGTGAATCAAAAATTTGAAAATAACTTGTCATCAAGTTTTCAAGCAAATCGAAATTATTCTCAGGATAATGATAGATCCAAAAATCGAAATAATAGAGAATCAACTGATAGATCTGGTGCATCCTCAAACAATACGGGCTCCAATAGAAACTATCAAAATTCTTATCAAGGAAGAAGTGGTGGCAATGCTAATGATCGTCAATATGACGAACAGAATTCTGATAGACACTATAACAATAGAGATCAAAGAAATAATAATTATAACCAACGAAATCCCAAATTACAACAAGGTAGTGAAAGGGAAGGTAGCAGTCGGAGTGGTGGTAATGATCGTAATAATTATCAAGGTTCAAACACTAGTCATTTTCAATATCATCAACATCAAAACAATAGTGGAAGTACCTATGACAATAATAGGAATTCCAGAAATGATAATCACTCGTATCGTAATGGTTATGAAAACTCTCGAAGTGGTGGTAATAGTGGAAATTATTCATACAAAGGAAATCATTCCCAAATGTCATCATCCCGTTATTCTCAAAAAGATAATTCGTCTAATTCTTATCATCAAAATCAATCACAGAATCATGGTTCAAACAATTCAAGAAGTTATTCAGATAACAGGCAGCAATCTTACCACCAGCAGCATTCAAATCAAAACACTGATGCAAAATTAAATAAAATTATTGAAGATACTTCTAAACTGAAAATTGATTCACAACCCCAACACCAACAACAACAATCCCAGCAACAAATACAACAGCATCAACAACAACAACACAGCCAAAAATCTCGTCATATTCAGAACACCAGCTCGCAACGTAATCAAAATTTACCCTATCAACAACAGCAACAACAACAACATATTGCTTCGCAGCATCAACCACAAATTATGACTGTGGTTTCACATCAAGGGCCCCCACCAAATCAGCCCCAACTTTCACAACATGCAGTTCAATCGAATCAACAACCACATTTTCAACCACCACCACAAGTTCATTCAGCACAGCATTCCTTACAAACAAGTGCATTCACACAGCTTCCAAATGGCTTTGCCTATGATCCAAATAAAATTATGGGTTTTCAAAATAAAGAAACTAATGAATTCGCTATGACATTGTTAAAAAGTCAAGGAATTCCAACCGCACTAACACCAACAACTGCTTTAGCTCCACCCCAACCTCCCCATCCACATCCTTCAGTAACACCAACTGCAGCCCAACAGTCTGCAACACAACATCCTGGTCCTGCTGCTTATTCAACAATGCAAATAGGTCATCCACCCCCTACAATTAGTCAGCATTCTTTTGCGGCTGCTGGTCCCACTTTTGTGATGCAACCGACAAGTATGGCACCGCCACCACAATTGGCAACAATGGGATCCCAAGTTGCTCATACACATACACCAGTAGGAGCTGGTCTACCAGGTTCATTACAAGGTCCGCCACAGCCCGCTCCAGGTGCCGCTTTTAGTATGAATTCTGGTGAAAGCTGGAATTGGAAAATTGGAGACCGTTGCTTAGCAAAATATTGGGATGATGGAAGAGTAATTCAGTTTTGTTATATATTAATTTTTGTTTTAAAATTATTATTTTTCCAGTATTATGAAGCTGAAATTACAGGAATCTCAGATAAAACTTGTGTAGTCTTTTATCTAGGCTATGGAAATCATGAAGAAGTTTTAAAATTAGATTGTTTACCAATAACAGATGCTCAAAATCGTGCCATTAATTTCGGAGCGACCCAAGCTGCAGCAGTTGTTGCAATACAACAGCAACAACAACAACAACAACAACCACCACCACCACCTGCCGCAATTCAGTTAGCTGGAGCATCAAGAGGTGGCTTACCAAACCGTTATCGTGGTGACAGGCAAATGTATGTACCACCACCAAAACGTGATGGATAATCTAAAAACTTTTTTACAAAATGATAATGAATTAATTTTTTTTTTTTTTTTTTAATTTCAAAAAGATAAACAAAAAGGAGTAGAAAAAAATTATGAAAAGAAATATAGCAGAACAAATAAATAAAACGTAATTATTACTACAACACATAGAATGGCATAAAAATTCACCACACTTTAACGCAAGAAGTTTTCAAAAATATTTTCAAAAAATAATATATCAAATACAAAACATTGGTTCTAGTCTAGATATAAGGAAAATTGAAAAAGTTTAAAAAAAAATTTTATTAAATTATTCAAAATGTTTTTTTTTTATTTATTATAGTATTCCTTTTTTTAATGAAATTAAATTATTGAAATTAAAATAAATAACATTCCAATTGAATGTTCAAAAAGCAAAATTAAATTTTTTATAAATTTTTTTAATTTTTAAAATTGAGTTTTTTTTTTTATATAAATATTTTTTTATATTAAACTTCTTGCATTATTGTTTGTTAATCCAAAACATTTGTTTTAAAGTAATTTTATTTACTATTATTCGTATTTAAAAGAAAAAGAAAAAAAATAAATCAAGATAAAAATTTCAATGGTTTTTTTTAAAAAAATTATTTATTTATTTGATATTTCATGAACAATTTAAAAAACAATATTGTTAATTTAAAGTATTTAATTTTGAATTATTTTCTAGTACCAAATTGCTAAACATTTTCTATCTTAAAAAATTTTATTTATAATGTTATAATCGTTCTAAGTTTATTTGTTTTATGATCAAACTAAAAATCCCGTCACTTTAATAATAAACTGAATTAATTTACAAATCACTTCCTTTTTAAATTATAGTAAATAATTTAAGATTGAATATTTGTAATTTTAAATTTAATAATCTCATTTTTTAAATTAATTTATTTAACTTTAAAAAACAAATATTGGAATTTGAGTATTATGAAAATTTTAATTTTTCTATTTGATTCACTTATAAAATTTTTTTAATTTATTATATTACTTGCATTTTATTTAAAAAAAAAAAAATGAAAATTTTGCAAAAAATAACAAACGTATCATTATACATAAACCATAAGTTTTCTTGCAAATTATAACGATATTAAAATAAATTGTTAACATTTATATTTTAAAAAATACTGTTGCTGTCAAAACTTAAAAAATTTATTGAAAAAATTGAAAATTAAAAAAATCCAAGAAACTTTAAAAAAAATTTAAAATGTTATTAACTTAAATTAAGATTTTTTATTTTTTAATTGAAAATATCCCGAAAAGATGCAAAAAGAAAAATATTTTTCGAGGCCCATTTTTCTAATCAAATTGTGCAAATAATTTTTTTGAGTATATAATAAGTTAATTAAATTAATAAAATAAAAAAAAAAAAAAAATGAATAATATTAACACTTTTTGGAAGAAAAAAAAATTAAAAATCAATAAATGTCCCTAAAAAATGTTTAATGGTAAATAAATAAATCGAAATATACACATTATTGGAAAAAAAATTTAAAATAAAACAAAAATAAATTTTTAGTTAAAAACTAATTCTATAATAAAAAAAATTTTCATGGAGTATTAAAGATAAACAAAGAACAAAAGCCAATTTTTGATTTTAAATATTTATTGAAACAAATCGTGAACTGTTTTGTTCAAAAATAAATAATATAATTGCACTAATAGTATTTAGATTTTTTAACCAACAGTTATTTTTTAATACGCTATGTGTTTTTTTTTTTCCTATTACTCAAACTAAAATTGTATTCGTGAAAGTTTTTAAAATTTAAATTATTTGAATTTGTTTTTTTTTTGTATTAAATTATTATGGAGCTGTTGTGCTAAAAATTTTTGTAATTCAAAAATCATATTTTGTTCTGTTTCGTTATTGTTTTTTTAATTTAATTAAAAACTTGAATGTAGAAGAATAGAATTTTAAAGAAAAATTAGGAACTCCTTTTCATAGTTTTTAAAGTATTTTATTATTTAATTTTTTATTTTCTTTAATTATTTTATTTTTGATTACTTCTATTTATTTTTTTTAATTTTAGTTTTTTTTTTTGTTATTTTGCAAGATATTAAATATTTAAATAAAATAAGAACATATTTTTTTTCCAAAAAAAAAATGAAAAATTAAAATAATCCATTGATTGAAAAATAATTAAAATTTGAAAATGTAGAAATTTGTATTTATTTAATTAATATTTTATGTTTCTTTGATTTTTTAAATTATTTTTAATTTTTTGTTTGTTTTTAAGTTGTTCAATAGAACGTTTTTTTTTTTTTTTAAATGGTAATACACATTAAAATTTTTATTTTTAAAAACAATTTTTAAAATTTTTTTTTAAATTTAATTTAAAATTTTTCTCTAACCTTAATTTATATGCATTCTATCTATTTTTACTAAAAAAAATCATGATTATATTAAGATAAATTTTATCCAGACGTTGCGTTATGGTAATTTAACTCTCCCTTCACCTAACTAGAACTTTTAACAAAATTTGCGGAAATTTGAAATTCGGTTAATCCTATATTACAAAAAGAATGAGTGCATTTCTCTAACAATATTCACTTTGTGTAGTAATTTAAAGGCACGCAAAGTAAAAAAGGTCTGTAGTCTTTTTAATTTTGTAGGTGTTGTGTGAAACGGTAAGTAAAGTATTAATGAATTAAAAATAATAGGTTAAGGAGAAAAAATATTTAAATTTTTATGTAAGTTTAAATTCAAGGTACCTACCTATTTAACAGAAAATTAAAGGTAAAGAACATATTTGATAAAGAACAATATTTGTTGGCTAAAAACATAAAGCTCAAAAAGGTTCCTCTAACACAAGGGTGGGCAACAGCCGGCCCGCGGGCCAATTACGGCCCGATTTAATATTTTATCCGGCCCGATAGCAAAAATAGTACATTTGAATTATGCAATAAGAATTCACTTTAAAAAAATATTCACTTTAAAAAAGGAATATTCGAAAAAGAAAGCATTTTGTTTGGGCTGTTATTACATCTACTAAATTACATTATCTTACATCTACTATAAAAATCGTATTTTACATCTACTACATTTCAAAATGATACAAATATAATGATGAATTATAGGTATTTGACATTTCAATAAATATTTGAACAGTTGCCGTTGATTGGAGATATATTTTGAGTTCACTATAAAAATAAATTGTTATTAACAATTGTTAAAATATTTTAAATAAATTAATATTATTTTAAACTGTTTTATTTAAATTTATAAATCCAATTATAAGTAGTTAAATTAATTTATATTTAATAATTTTTAAATGAATTTAATAAATAAATAATATTATTTAAATGAAAATAGTTTACTAAAAAAAATCAAGATTCTATCGCTTGTTTATACTTAAAAATAAATGCCTAATCTTACATATACAGATAAAATGGCCCGCGACTTTCTTTTTAAGAAAAAAATTTGCCCTTTGTCTCCAACTGTTGCCCACCCGTGCAGTCTAACACTTCGCTAAAAACAAATTATTATTAAAACCAAAAAATTCCTTCTTAGAAATGAATTTTCAAAAATTATTGAGCAGAAAAACTTATCCCCACAGAGCGAAGGAAAATATAAAATATGTATGGCTTATTGTAAACCTAGTACTTAACCTATTTCAATTTATTTTTGTTTTGCTCAAAATTTTTTTTTTGCTTTATTTACAAAACATTAATTTTTAATTAGTTGACTTAAAAAAATTTTTTTCTCAAAAGCAATATCTGCAAATTACAATTATTAGGTTTGTTTATTAGTTTTCACGACAGAACAGGATAGCACAAATTTAAAAGTCGTACACTTTAGAACTAAATAGAACAAACTGAAACACAAAAACTAAACGCTTTTTTGTACTTTTCTGTTCCGAGTTTTCAGTTTTAGAAATTGAAAAATAAATGTTTATTTATTTTATTAAATTTTCAGATTTTATTTGTTTTTATGTTTAATTTTTTTTCAAAAATATTTAAAGTTTTAAAATTTTTACCCGAAAAATAAATAAAAATTTATAAACAATTGTCAAAATGAAAAATAAACAGCAACAATAAAAAGTTGTCCAACAAGGCGATTTGCAAAACTTTAGAGCAAAAAAATAGTACAACCTTAGAACAGTTTTGAAAAACTAATGAACTCCAAAGTAGAACACTTCGGATGAAAAATATCTGTTCTAAAACTAATGAACTAAAAAACCTAGGTTTTCTGTTCTAGGTAGTCCTAGAGCAAAGCTATCACAAATCTTATTTTCTTCTAAATTGTTCTAGAACTGTCTAATAAACACACCTAAATTTTTTCAAGTTTGTCGCTTGATTTTTTATTTGTTCACAAAAAAATCGGTTTGTTCAATCAAAATGTTCTAGAACAAATTCGTAGAAAATGGATATTGGGGTAGCTTTTGGTGTCATCACTTTCAGAACAGTAATTATTTTGTACGGAAATGTTTTATAGATAATTTTGTTCTAAAAATCTAAAGTATTGAAAGCTTTTGTACTGTACTTTTCTATTCTCGAGTTTTTTTTTTTTCAAAACAAATTGGTTTGATTATAAGTTTTTTTTTAAATATTTTTTAACTGACAGATGTACTTATAAAAAAACGAATGAGTATATGATATTTTCCTGAAAAATATCGGATATTTGAAAAATAAATTTTAATAGGTATCTAACTATTTAATATTATTTGTATTTTTATTATAATATTTTTTAAGTGTGAACTAAAAAATAAAAAAAAAACAGTTAATTTTCTTCGTTTATAATTTTGGGCTTTAGTTTACTTGTCAAAAAAATAACTAACAAAATTTTACCTCTTTTTTAAGTTTGCTTACATATTACGAAAACTAAATTATAAATTTAATACTTAAATTATGTCTCAAAACTAGTTTTGAGTTAAATATTAATTTATTGTACAATGATTTAAACATAGAATGCATTACCTTAACAAATTAAAATACGTAATTGGCAGTTGAAAAGTGAGCTTATTATTACGAAAAATTATTGTGAATTATTCTATTGTGAATATTTGAAAAATTTTGTTTATAAAATGAAAATGTCAATTGACATTTTTGACAACAATCTACAGATTATTATACATACATAGTTAGTCACAATTCACACACAATCAAAACAACGTAGAATACAAACGCAAAAGCAAAAGAACAGATTACAGTAACAGTTTACAGAAACAGAAGTTTAGTTTATAAAATACGGGTGGTGTTGACGCATTTGCTCATTCAATGAAAAACAGTGGAGTATAAAAGTTAAGAATATAGTTTTATTTAGCGGAAGTTTTGTAACGTAATAATAATTATTATAAAACGAAAAAAAAATAATAGAAAACTTAAAAAAAACAAAATATATTTAAAATATTTAATTGAAAAGCATATTTATACTTAAAATAAAAACGTTCTTTAAAATTAAGTTACGAATTAATACAAAAAAAAAAATATCGAATTGCGGGAATCGAAACTATTATTATTTGCTTGCTAAAAATACAATAATAAAATTAGTCAAAAATTAAAAAATATAAATTTTGCATAAAAATTAAAAATAAATAAAGGAGAGCGTGTTAATTAAAAAAAAAATAAAATATTTGCAAAAAGTTTTTTTACTTGTTTTGGTAATTTTGACAGCTGATTTAAAGATTCACAGTGTAAAAAAATCAAAAAAAAAAAGGATAAACAAAAAAAAAAAAAAAAAATTAGCTGTGCAGAAATATTTATAAATAAATAGAAATTAATTAGAGCATAACAAATAATTATAAATTAATTTTTACTTTCATTTTTAAAATAAAAACAAAAAAAAAAAAAACTGATTGAATTGTTTGTAAAAACAAAATATAGAAAGTGAAAAAATTTATTTTAAATTTTAATTAAGAATTTTTTTTTTTTTGTGAAAAATAAAAGATACTTTCAAAATGAATTTATCATTTGCCGGTTGCGGTTTTTTAGGAATTTATCATGTTGGTGTTGCAGTATGTTTTAAAAAATATGCTCCACATCTTTTACTTGAAAAGATTGGTGGAGCATCAGCAGGTGCATTAGCAGCATGTTGTTTATTATGTGATTTACCGTTAGGTAAGTTTAATTGTGTATTTTATTAGTAATTCTAGCGAAAAAATGATTTAGAAGTTTTAATATACACTTTGATGAAGATTTACATTATTTTAATATTTTATAAATGATTTTTTTCTTCATTTCACAACTGGATACATTTTAAAAAAAAATTATCTAAAAGAATAAGGTGTATTTTATAATACTTGCTACATTATTAAAATAAAACTGCTTATATACATACCTACATATTTAAAATATGTACATAAGACCAGATTAAAATTATTTTAAGATTATCCTTATTTTTGTGTTTTTGCACCACAAGCACTATGATTTTAGGGTTTTTTTATGTAGGTACTGTAGGTAGATAAGATTTTTTATAATTTAAATAAACAATAATCTTTAAAGATCTAACTACTTATCTACCTCATTCTTGCTCATTTTAATTTCTCTTGCAATTAAGATTGAATTGGTTTTTTGAATTTATTTTTTATTTTGAATTGTAGAAACGAATGAAAATGACTTGTGCGATTCTTTTACAAAAATCAGGCTTAATTACATTATATATATACCATAAAAAAAAATTACATAGGTATTTGATTCTATTATTTTTAAAATATATTATTTTTGTTTGTTAGTAACAAACAACTAAAAATAATATAAAATAATAATGTGAATTGGAAATTACAAATTATGGAGTAATCGACTTATCAAAATTTATATATGTATATACCTATCATAAACTTTCAAAAAATTAAAATTTTTTTATCTATCGAATTAAAAAAAAAAACAAAGAACTGTATTATAAATCTTTCCAGAAATTGATTTTAAAGATTAAGAAAATAATTAATTTTTTATAGGTATTAAAATTTATTTGTAAAAAGAGGGTTATTTTAATAATTTGCAATTTTATTATTTTATTACTTTAAAATAGAAAAAGATAGAAGTATGTATAGATTATTTTGTAGCAAATCGTAATATTTTAGATTATTCAAAAGAATTGAAAAAACCAGCTTAGACAGTTTATACCTACCCGATCTTTAAAATTTTTCTTTATACTTTGACACAAAAAACCATTTAGCGTAGCTCGTTATGTGCCATAAACAAAATTTGAATTAAAATCTTGATTTAGGTTAATTTAAACATGAATTATTAATTAAAACAATACTTCTGATAACTTTCACTATATCATTTTATTATGTAAACTTATGCAATAACATATTTTTATGTTAGAAAAAATAAGTTTTAAGAAATTATTTAATAAATTATATAAATTATCAAATATTACTAATATTTAAAAAGTTATTTAAATACTTATTACTAATATTTAAATACTTATTCTAAAGATTAATTTAAATTTTTTTAATATTGTTAACTACAGTTAATAATTTATACATATAATCGTTTTGAATCATATTGAATTGATTATCAATATAAATCATTTACATTATTTTATATTGGATTATGATTTAAACTGAACTTTATACCGATGATGTCGCAAATTTAATTGCGAAAATAATTATTTAGATAATAGAAAACATGTGTTTAAAAGTTTATTAATTTAATATTAACTAACTAAGTAACTATTTTATAGTTTTAAAAAATCGTAAGATTTTCGAAAATCTGATATTTTTTGAGGTGCAGGGTCAGAACTCCCAGGGTCATAAGTCTTTTAGGGAATTATGACCTGCTTAGTAGGACCTAAAGGACTTATGACTTTTAGCCGTGGGCTATAATTTCCTAAGCGACTTATGACTCTGGGAGTTTGGACTCAGCGTGGTGCGTCATAACTCCCTTATACAGTTCTCAGCTTAAAAATTATTAGTAAAATAAAAAACAATATTAATTTTAATTATATAATATCAGTGACGGGTATAGGTATATTTTGGAGTTGAATTCAAAATCGGAGTATTCCCTTTTTTCAAAATTCAGAAAACAACCATAATTTTACATTTAAACCACATTTTGAAAGGCTATTTTGCAAAAAGGGTAATCCTTAATTGTAATCCACTTGTCAAGGGACTTATGTCCCACGTAAATATTTTAAAGTGGGTCATAAGGGAGTTCTGACCTTACACCATTTTTTGCTTCTTCGGATGACGTTGCTCTTATAATTAATAAAAAAGGTTTAACGTTCGTCTATCTTTTGATATTTCAATATATATAATATGTACATATAATATTAATATAATGCAATTTAATATCATATGAATTTTAATAATAAAGAATCGAAAAGAGAGCCCAAAAATATATTGTCATTCGTTCGTGCGTTTGGGCTTAAGGATGTCCAAAAAAAAACTTTAAATAATACACTCTTGATGTTGCAAGAGCTTTAGGCAATTAATAAGATAAATCTAATAAAAATACTAATAAAGATAAGAAATGGTAGAAAAAACAATAAAGTGGTAGAAGTGTATTGTAGGTAATAAACCATTGAACGTTTGATAAATTACCAAAAAACCGGTGGTTTAACAAGTTACAATTAATTCTACAACACAAGTGAACATTGGGTTGTTTGGTTGTATTTTTATGTATCTAATATTATTAGTAAAGATTTTTTTAATAAATTTCGCTTATAAAATTAAATTATTTTTAAATTCTAAAACGTAATTAACTTAATTAAGAAAAATTTAATAAAATGCAATATAAGGTCATCTGTATTTTTTTTCAAAATATATTAAAAACAAATATGTAAAAAAATTTTGTAATCTAAAAGTTACCTACTTATAATCTAATATTTAATTTTAATTATAAAATATATATGTACATATTCCAAAATATATAAACGAGTGTCACTAAAATAATTTTGAAGTAATTATCATTTATATTTTTTTTTTTACTTAAATAGTCATAATATACTTATTTATAAAAAGTAACTTAAATGTACAATTTTATAAACTTATATTACTTATATAGTAGAAAAAAATAATTTTTCATTAATTTTGTTGAATCCAAAGTCCTAAAATAAAGTTTGTCAACCTGTTGAGGAGAAATTGATTATATTATTTTATATAGATATTTATAATTTTATATTTATACTTAAGTATTGCTAAACATTTTCTATTTTATAAATTATTAATAAATGTATAACTAGTTATATTACATATGTATATACATCTGTCTAGTATATGTACAAATGTTTTAAAAAATTGCTACGAAAAATATTACGAGTAAAATATATGTAGCACTTCTGTACCTATAGAATAGAGGTATGTTTATATTGAGAACAAATTGTTTATATATATACAGATGAATGAACCAACCTATGGGTCAAGTCATAATCAAAAAGATTAAATACTTACATATTATATTTGTTTTTTTTTTTTTATTATGGCGTAATTATTTTTCTAGTGGGAGGTAGTGATATTTGTTTAATATTATTTATATTTATATTATATGTTTATTCCTACCATATGTCACAAAAATATTATAAATTTTTTATAAAAATAAAATTTGAAATTAATTAAAATAAGTAATTTACATAAATTACAAACTAAGTATTAAAATTTATTGAATAATTATTAATTTTATGAATTTTTCAACAGAATTCTCGTAGTAGTTAAGTAAGTAGTTATTTAATAAATAGTTAAGTAATAATATTAAAATTTTTCACTGAATACATACCGACATACCTACATTAGGTATTCAGTTAACTTAACTCTCAGAAATTATCTCAAAAAATTGTATACAATATTAAAAGTATAGTTAGGAATATTAATTAAATTATCAGAATAAGTTCAATGACTTTTAAATTTTATACGGTTTTTCTTCTACTTATATTTACTTTAGTTTCTTTCTACAATACGTTTTTCTGTTTATTTGTTTTAGGTTATAGTTGCTTTTTATAAGTTACCTGTGTAGTGTGTAAGTACATAACTACATACATATTTTTTAGTTAATAAACATTGTTTGTTTTAATTAAAATAAAATATTAAATACAATAAACAAAAAGATTCTAATTTTAAAATAAACAATTTTTAACTAATTTGAATCAGATATTGGTAACACATTAGGTAAGATAAGAAAGAATATAAACCATGGGTTAAGATACTTTCCTCAAAGAATTTTATTAGCTAACAGAACAAGATTTATACAATTATTAAATTAAAAACTAGGTACTTTTAATGACTATCATATATTATGTACATAATTTTTATTAAATCAGTGAGGCCCTTATAGTTATTTAGTGTGTCAAAAAGTTTTATTTCATTTATTTTATATTAAAAGTATCTTCCCAATTTTTTTAATTTAAATTTTCCTTTTCTTATCTTTAAGTACCAAAATTTTTCAGGTTGATAAAATACTTAACCAGTTTAATTCTACCTTTCTCTTATTTAACAACATATTTAAATTTTCAATTTAAAGTTTTAATAAAAGTTTACCTGTTTTGTTTTGTATCTTTTTCTCAAAATTTATATTTTTAGTTAATTTTATTTATTTTAACCATTGTTTTTTTGCAATATTGTTGCGAAAATAAGTATTGGTTTTATTTAACAAAGAGAAACTATAATGTTATTGACTTCTCTAAAAAAAAATCGCAGTACAACTTTATCTAAAAGTTCAGTGTCAATGTCAAAATGCCGAAATAAAGATGAAATATTTTTTAATGACTAAAAAATTTAAATTGATTAAATAATGATGTTATTAAATTATTTAAAATATAAAGTATTTTTTGAAAAGATAATTTTTGATAAGCATGATTATTAGGACATCTCCTTAAGGGAGATTGTAGATTTGTTTGCTGCTAAATTGAGTTGTGTAGTTGTACTTCGCTGGTTTTCAATGGTAAATTTAAAGTCCGCATTTTTTCTGTTCTAGGAGCTACACACCCTTTTATTTCCTTTCATAAGAATTTCCTCAAAACAATCTAAAAAAAAAAATGCATAATTTAATTAATTTTTTATTTTTTAAATTCTTAATAATATTTACAAATCCCATGTACTTATGTTTGAATATTAAGATATTTTTTTTTAAAGATTGTTATTGTACAGAATTGATTAATTTTTTTTTTATTGTTTAAATTTAACTTTGTTTGTTGATTTTGTGTTATTAATATTATCAATTTTATTTATTTTTAAAGATCCTCCATTAAAATGTAAATTTTAAATAAATAAAAAAAAAAATAACAAAATTTAAATTGTGCTAAATTACATTTCGAATATAAAAAGAAAGTAGAAAAACATTAATTTATTTTTTTATTATTGAAACTAGGGGGCTTATCTGATTAACTAAAAACGTGAGATGTTCTATCGGAAGTTATTAAAAAAATTTTATTTTATTTAATTAAATAAAATATTTGAAAGTAAATATTTTTGACATAAATAAAGAAATTAAATAAATATAATTAAAAAAATTGATTATAAAAGATCAATAAGTATAACATTATTATATTGTTTTTACATTGGGTTTTTTGATATTTTTTATTTTTTTAACGCATTGGAAATAGAATATTATTTCTATTTAATATTTAGTCAAATAGTTTTAAAATAAATTTTAACGTCATTGTATTAAATATTTAATCAAGGTTTTCTTTTTACAAAAAAAAAAAAAAAATAATATTTTTCACTGCTTATTTTAATTATCGAATGTACATTTCAATGACCTGATATTATTTACAAAAAATTTTTTTAAAAAATAAATATATTTAAAATAAATACGAGATTAAAAAATTCAAATTAAATATAAGTATAGTTTTTCTAATCTGTTTTTTTTTTTATATTAAATATTATTTTCTAGTTGTATTTAATTTGTGCAAATAATTAATTCAGTATAATATGTACATATATATATATATATATATATAATGTACTATTTTACTTAGAAGGTCAATTTTATTTTTTTAGGAAGATATTTTTTTTTTGAAATAATGAAATTTTTCAAATTATCTTATTTAAATTAATTTTTTATTAAAATTAATGAATTTTGGTCTAACAAATATTTTTTTTTAATAAAGTTATAATTCTTAAAATTAGAAACATCTAAAGTAAGAACCAAAACGGCCGTAACGAGACGAGAAGATTTTATATACTTGAAGTGCCATTCTTTAAAATTATTTGACAATAAATATTAAATGTCACTTAACTCTTCCGTAATTGATAACCTTTTACAAAATTTGTGAATTAAAATTTTCATTTAAAATTTGTAATATTAAAAATTTTAAAATTAATATTTATTTGTTTTTTTTTTTTTAATTTATTAAATTATTTAAATTTTTGCTCAATTTCTAACCTTAAGATTTTATCATCACTTGCGTCTCTACTTTCGCATAGTATAAGTTTCTATTTAAATATACGTCTCCCAGTTTATTTACGTCTCATTACGGCTATTTTAGTCTAACCCTAAAACTATTTGTTCACAAATTGTAAAAGTTATCTATGGTGAGATAGTGACCAATTTCGCATAATTTTAAAATATAACTATATTTTGGTTTAAATAAATTTATCAAAATTTGCTATTGTTGAAATCACAGATCTTAATGTATTTTATTTTATTTTCGATTATACTATATTCAACTTTTTGTCCTAATTTTTAAATTCTTTTCATAATTTTCTTTTCATCGTTTATTTTTTATTCATAAATTTATTACGTGTACTTGAAGACGTATACAAAATTTAATATATGTACATATACTAACTTAAATTAGTGATTTGTACTTGGAATTAAACTTTTATATTTACGGATATTAAAAAATTTCTTTAATATTTTGAATAAAAAATTAATTTACTTATTGTGTATTTAAGTAATTATTCATAAATTTTAAACATAATTTACATGTCAATTAATTTATTAGGAATTAAATAAATATGAATTAATTAATTTACAAATAAATATTTAATTACTAGTTAAAGGGAAGTGAGAGCTCTGAAAATTATAAAAAAATATTCAAAAGTTTATTAAGTAAATAAAAATTTTATCAGTTTCGGAAATACAAAATACGAGTAATATGAAAAATAAAATATACAATTTAAGTGTACTTTAGCTTTTATAAATTTAAATTGTTTTTAGGGTTGTTGTATGGTTTATAAGATGGGTGAATTAGGATTCATGAATTACAATTTTTGGTTTTTTTTTCAGAGATAAAAAACCAAGTTTGTATAGGAGGTTTAAATAAGCTAAATCTTAAAATAGTATAAAATACTGAAGTAGGGCTAAACATGATGAGGATTGTCTAAAGGACTAATATGCATGCAAATAGGACGAGAAAAATCTGATTAAGTTAGATTTCAGATAACTGCGCTGAAGGGTTGTCTAAAGTGCTAATATGCATGCAAATAGGACGAGAAAAGTCTGATTAAGTTAGATTTAGATTAACTGCGTTAATTAACTAGTACTTCTTCATTTTTATTATTCCATAATAAAATTATGTTCTTTGTTGCGGGTTTTTCAAAAATCTAGAAATTTATTATTCTTAATCTTGATCTTTGTTGTAAGACAGTGTACTTTATTCATTCTGTAAGACAGTGTACTTTACTCATACTCATTCATAATATTATATATATATATTAATACGGCTGATTCATATCGATCAATTTTTAAAAAATATACGATAATTTGTAATAAAAAATACACGATAATTTAAAAAACACAAAAAAAAAATGTTTGGATGGCAACTTTAAATTAAAATAAAAAAAAAGAATAAAATAACATAATATATCTAGAATCACGTGTTAATTCACCTGAATTGTATCAGACTGCAAATTCTCATATATAAGTATTCGTAAGATATTTGTACATACGAGTATTTCTGAATTCTGACCCATATAACGTGAATAAATTTATGGAAACTTTAAAAATAAATAAAAAAAAAATGTTTTATATATGTATTTTGTTACCATATTCGTTCGTAAAATTTAGAAAGGTGTGTTTTTTTTTGCAAAATAATCTCTCTCTTATTTTATGTTGTTTTTGTTGTTAATTATAGTTTTAGAACTTATTATAATGTAGATATTGGTAAGTCAATTTAGATATTGGTAAATTTATAATGTAGATATTGGTAAATTAAAAAAGTTGAAATTATATCAAGTGAAAATTATGTGGGATATAAAGTGGTTTTTCATAAGTTTTCCCCGATTTTATAAACCCCCTTTTAGAAAAATATCCAATTATTAAAATCTATTTATATTCTATTTGAAAAATGATATGATATAATAAAAAAAATGCTATACGATATTGAACTTGAATATTATTTTAAAAAAAACTTGTAAATAAACTTTACATAATTTCTCTGAATTATAAATATAAATATTTTATATTTATAATATATAACTATATAGTTAACTTAAAGATTCACAAAGCTTTTGACTTTGTATTCATATCGTATCGTAATTAAATGATTTACGCAATCAAAAAAAAATAAAATAAAATAAAAAATGTTTTATTTTATGACAAGCCTCCATTAGAAAAACAATTTTCAAGGTTTTTAAATAAATAAAAACTAAAAACTGAAAAACAAAAGAAAATAAAAACTAAAATTGGAATTATTTAATTTAGATAAATTAAAAATGTACTTACATACATACTTGAAAATTTAATATTTTTAAATATAGATAAGTATATTTATATGTATGTAAAAATTTAAATGATTCATATAGAACTTTCAAAGTTCTTTATGTTAATAAGTTAAACCTACATACATATATAGAAATTAATAATAATAATAATAATAATAATATTGTAACATTGTAACTTAATAAGTACTTTAAACTTTAATTAATTATTTACAACTTGTTTACAAAAAATTTTTAAAATTTTTTATATGTTATCTATTAAAATTTTAATACATGTACTTGCCTTAGTACTGTTACAAGGGTTTTCCATATTTAATTTTATGTATATATATTTAAATATATTATATATACGTACATAATTGAAAATTTCGGATTAACATAGCAATTAGCAACACTGAAGAATGTAATCCATGTATGATTATAAGTAAACTTTAATCTATAACTACTTGTAGGATTAGGTTTTTTTTCAATTCTTAAAGAACAAAAAGACAAATTATATAATATGTTATTCATACTTATACTTATTTTGTACAATATTTTATAAAAAGAACGTTTAATTTAGGTACAGATTTAGGTTATACTGTTTATAATGAAACAAATATAAATTCTAATGATCAAATATTGTAGTTAAGAAATATAAGAAATATTAATGAATTTGATAGAAAATTTAGAATATTTAAGTTATAAAAAGTACAAAAATAAATCTTAAGAAAATCTAAAGAAAAATTAGTATATATAAGTAAAAGTATCTTATTTAAATAGTATCATTTAATCAATATTCCACAAAAGAAATAATTAGGTAGGTACTTAGTTACAAATTTTGTTTTTAATTTAAAAGAAATTATTAATGAATACCTACTATAAGTTCAAATGTATAAATACTTTTTGTAATAGTAATTAACTTGAAATTGAAAACTATCTGTTCTAAAAATATTCAATATCTTTTAAATATTACAGTTATTAAATGTAAAACCTAATTAAGTACTTCTTACCATTAACATATTTTTTATAAAATACTTAGATCTTATAAATTATAGGAGTCTTAATCACATTATTGTTCAATAATTGGAATCTATTCAAGTAGAACTTTACGAATTCTTATCCCTTCCTTTTCTGTAGCTTAGTCACTGTACTTTACAAGCGTTTTGAGTTTTTAGGGGAATTAGGTTTTATAAGTAAAAGTCCGACTATTGCAATTGAGCTTCCTAAGGTATCTTTTAAAAGTTTTCAATCATATAAAGAAAAAACAAACAACTATACATTTTAGTATTCATACAGTCGTATAAGTTTTCTCATGATATTGCATTTAAAAACCACTTATCATTTTTATCGTTATAATTTTAATACCAATTAATTAGTAATTGCACATATCAATTATATTAAGTATTTACTGACACATTCCCTTTAATCTCTTTTTTAGTTTAATTCGAATCCAAAGTTCACCGATACTAAACAAAAAAAGTAAATTTTATTTCGTTTAAATTTCTTTTGTCGCAAATTTAATTTTTTTTTTTTATAATTAATTAAAGATAAAAACATTAAAAAAAAAAATCATTTTAATTCAAAATAAAATTATGATTCAAATAAAACAATATTAACGTATTCAATTACTTTATATATATATATATATATATATATAAGTACTTTTATTATTATCGATTTTAAATAAATATTAAGTATATTCATATTAATACTATAAGTTTTAATTTTAAAAGTGTGCAATAAGTTCTTATCTAAAAAGAAATAAATTTATAATTATAAATAATATTTAATATATATATTTAATATATGTACATATGTACATACATGTAATGAATGACTTAATAAAAAAAAAAAGAAAAACACAAAATATGATCGAACTTTGGCCCTGTTTTTTTTTTGTCATTGTTATTAAGAATTATTATAATTTGATTTAAGTAATTAATTCTTTTGTTCTGTATTAGATTAATTACTTTTTTTTTTTTTATTATTATTATAAGTCTTATAAATTTTTGAAAACCTTTTATTTTTGAATAAGAAAATTGGGGGGTAAAATATAGGTATTTTGAAGGTAATAAGGGTTACATTAAGAGTTATGTATTTGGGTGATTTTTTTTTTTATTGCACATTTCATGTCCTGGAATCAATTTTTTTATAATTTTTTAAATAAGTAAAATACAGAAAAATTAATAATTAATATTAATTTTACAAACGATTCCTTATTGCCCCCATTTCATTTGAAAATTCTATGTTAAACAGTTTTTCTTAAAAATTAAAAAAGCCTACGGTACCTATAGCAAAATGCTATGTCCCCGAGCTTAATTTTTTGACTTTTGGATTAATTTTTTCTGTTAATACTGCCTTTGGTATAAATTGGGTAATCAAGACTCTAAATTATAGTTATTATAAGTTTAATTTTTTTATTTAAGAAGCGGTACAAATTTTGTTTAACCTTTTTTTTAGCAAAATAAATGATGTCCCTAGGTTTTGTCCATTGTGTTACCGAAGCATTACTTTTTAAATTAAAACGGTTTGTTTCTTAAATAAGTTGCGCGGCTCTTGTTATTTGTCAAAAACTATTTATTATTTTTATTCTGTTGTTGAAAAGTTTTCAAAAAAATAGCTATAATTAAAAAAAAATTAAATTTTCCAAAACGTATAAGTATGTATTTTTATTAATTGTCCACTATGTTACCAAGTTTATCTCGACTTAAATACAAATTAAAATATTTTATTATATAAAATATAAAGTAATAAAAAGAGCACTTTTAGAAAAAACTAATTTTTATATTATGTGTTCAATAAATTATGATATTTTTAAATAATTCAGTAAAATTGTCCATTGCGTTACCTGTCCATTGTGTTACTATTAGCGCGGTAACGCAATGGACAAATTGGTAACGCAGTGGACTTATTGGTAAGAAATTGGTATAGTTCTAAAAAAAAAATGCTATAATATTATTAATTGTTAATAGAATATGCCCAAACCCAATAAAAAAAATCTTTCCCACCTGCTAAAAAGCAGAGGAGGTAGAGGGAAAGACGAAAACTTGATTTAAAGACGGCTATAAAAAAAAAGGCTATAAAAAGTGAAATATTATCACAAAAATAAAAATCTGATTGAAAAGCAAGCTCCTCGCCAATTTCTTAACATTTTCTTTATAATTTTCAATGCTAATGTATTTAATTAATTTTTTTTTTTTTGACTAGAGTCCCCTATGTTACTTTTTTGTCCACTGTGTTACTTTTGTCCCTGCTTACAAAGACTTTATTTTTATTTTCATTTAATTTTAAGATACTTTATTTAAGTTTTGTTTAATTAAAATGATATATAAATATTATTTGTATTTTAATGTGATATGAAATATTCTATACGTGCTTGCTGTAACAGCGAAATTCAATATTTTTTGAAATTTTTTTGATAAAAAGTAACACGACGGACATAAATTTTCAAATTTTTTTAACTTATATACTTTTTTTTATTAATTTTTAAATAGCAATTTTCTATTTATAATAAATAAAATACGAAAAGCTGATTACTTCTTTTCTTATTTGTTTTTTTTACATTTATATAACATTTTACATTTTAGTAACGCAATGGACAAATCTGCGGAGCTCAGTTTACTAATTTTGTTCTAAAATTCGTAATTTTGACAAAAGTGTACAGCTCTCTTCAGAATATTGTAGCGAAAACTATAAACTTTCTTAATAAAATACCATGGCTCATAAAAAAAGAAAAATAATTTAAAATTTTAAAATTTTGAAATGTGCACTAAAAAAAAAAATGACCCATTTATTACAATTTCTTTTAAAATCAAGTTAATTTATAAGTTATTGTAACTTTTTATTTCGGATTATTGATTTTGTAAAAGTTCTAAAAAATTTTTCAATTACTCATCCGTAATTATTATACAAGCAATCTCACACATTTTCAAAGCCCTTTATTTTTTAGAAATTTATTTACTTGCATACTTAGTTAATATATAAAAAAAAAAATTAATAAATTCAAACAAAAGAACAAAGAATTTTGTATTTAATTGCTGATGATCGCAAAATATAACTAACTATTTCATTTCCTTAATTATAAGTAATTAATATTTATTTAAATAAATATAATTAAAATAATTCAATTGACGTTTTATTTTACTTACTAAGTCTTTTTTAAAATCTATAATTAGAAAAACAAGAGTATTTTTACTGATTATTTGATAAGTAAAATAAAAACTATATATAAACTTAATAATATTATATTACAATGATAACTAAATCAGAAGGTATTTTTATATATATACTTAATTATGTACTTATAATTTGCATATATATATACTTATCTTACAGCTATAAGATTTTGGAAAAATAAAATATTTTCACTTATGTATAATTTTTTTTTTAATTTATTAAGATACTTTATAAATTAATATTAAAATTTATTTATTTGATATTATTGAGTTTATATTAAAATTGAATTTTTCTAATCTTTGTTTAATACTTAATATACTTTAATAAAGCGTTATATTATTAATTATTACATTCAGTTTCCCAGGGTTAATGATAATCTTATTTGAATTTATGTTATTTTATTTTATATACTTTTTTATATTTACTTTGAAAAAATGATAATTTATTTCAATATTGTGAAAAAAAAAATATATATATTAAATTCTCAATTAATCAATTACTTAAGAATATGATGAATTAAAAAAAAATAATGAAAGAGATATATATATGTATATATATGAGATTAAATTAAAACATTGTTCATACATATGTGATGGACAAGAAATAATTTAAAATGTCCTATTTTTCTGACTTTGATTTTGATAATAATGAAATGTGTATCTAAAATTAATATTTAGAAAAATTATTAAAGTTAAAAATATATTGTAAATTTAGTTCTTAAAATCTAATAAATTTAATTATTACAAAATATATTTTTGAAATTATATAAATTATAAATATCTTATACAAATAAATAATTTAAGTTTTAAAAAGACAATTGGGTTAATTTTTAGGTACAAAAACTTATTTTTTTTTTTTTTTAAGCGATTAACTGTTAGGCCAATAAGGCTGTCTATACCATTGGTACATGTTGGAACAGGGGGTCAAATTATATTCGTATTATTAGAGTTGATCTTAATGAATTTCACATACAATTTAAACATGAGATAGTACTAGGCGTTGCTTGTAACATGTAGAAACGTTTTAAATTTTCAATAGATACAATTCTATTTTTCTTTATATTGTAATATTTTGTATTTGAGTTATATGGTATTGTATATCTGTGAGTTATATTATTCAATTAAATTATGTATTCGTTTATGTTTTGCATTTGTTTATATTGTTATATTAATGTATTTTTTTATTAAAGATATGTTATTAATTATTGATTAAGCTATTAATTTGGACCCAATGGCGAATGGTAGCTGAGTTGAAAACCATGTAAGTTTTTTCACTTTCACTGGGATTCGAACACGGACCTTACATATGAAAGGTCGGCAGTTAACCACTGTGCAACCCAGTTGTTTCAAAAATTGATTACTTATACTTAGTTAAAATGATTTAATAGATCTATTTTTTAATTATTTTTTTTTGTAAAATTAAACAAAATATTTTTGATTTTTATTACTTTTTGACTTAATATATCAATTAAATTAACAAAGTTCTTTGTCCCTTTAATAATAGCTGAGTTTATTACTTTGATTACTAATTTCTTAAAATCAAATCAAAAAACAATCAATATAAGATTAATTATTATAACTGTTTTATTACTTATGAATAATAATATTTTTTATCTATTGATTATATTATTAAGTTATTTTGTTTAAAAACAAAGTTTAAATTATTTAAAATAAGTGTGTAAGTATATATGCACGATATAATCAAGTTTAAGGTTACCCTTTGTCATTGTAATGTATTTTATTAATAAGCTGTTTTGTTTTTTTTTGAGGTTGTTGTTGTTTACATTTTTTTTTTTAAACCTATTAACTAAAAAACAATTGCATTAAATTCCAATTATATTCATATATATTTATTTATTTACATATATTCTAAATTCAACTATATTATAATGAATATTATTGATTTCAAAAAGCAAATTGTTGTAAACAAAATTTTTATTTATTTTCTATTTTTTAAATTTTAAAAGGTGGAAAAATTGCATTACAAATACTTCGTAATTTGTAATATAATAATTTTGCATATTAAAAGTTTTTTATTAGAATTAGACTGTACATATTTGTTTTTTATATTCTGTTTGGTGACTCGACGTGTGGTGTGACATTATGTTATTGCAGTATGGCAGTATGTCATAATTTATTCATAATCCATGTTTACATAATTGGAAAATTTTATAAAGAATTTCCGTATAAAGAAGTATTGAAAATTTATTATATACTTTTATATGAATTTTAAATTGAATTGGTTTGGTTGCTTCTGCTCTTGGTATATTGTTTTAACTGAATTCTGTGATTTGTTTTTATTTAAACTCAATTTTGAGTTCTTGATTTAATTTCTTTTGAAATGTTTCAGCTGTTCCAAAACTTTAATTAAAATTTTTTATGGCTATATGAAATAACTCCCAATGACATAAATTCGAATAACTTCTAATTAAAAAAATTTATGTAAAATCCCCATACGGCAATATGAAACAACCCTACCTAAATTAAAAAATTAAAATAACTCTCAACAGTTGTGGAAATAATTTTACTAAGTGTTGATAATATTTTCAATAAAAGTTAATAAAAATGAATATTATCCAAAATATTTGTCATAGACTTTTATTTACACATTTGTAAAATTTATTAGGTATAATTGTAATTGCATTACTCAATAATAATAATTGTGACTAATAAAAAAAGTTAAAAAATTTAAAAATCTCTAATCGCATTAACCTAAGAATTAAATTAATTTTTTAAAATATTTATACCTAACAAATTAATTTAGAAGTTTCTAGATTCTTCAAGGAAGATTTTATTATATACCTACCTATTCTACTATAAATTCTACTAGAATTAAAAAATATTGCAGTAAACATACATATATAAATAATTGTTTGTAATATGATCTAAATACAATACAATATACATACATATTAAAAAATATGTAAAACTATTTAAGATGTAAATGAACTCCTACCTTAAACTTGTTTTTTTTTTTTAATGGTAACTTAATAACTAATATATGTATATATGTATGTATTATATGTTATGTATATGCTATTCCTGTTCTGGAAACTTCTATAATTAAAAAAAAAATAGTTTAGAATTAGTATTTTGTGTATTTTCAGAATTTGTACATAAGAAATAATAGTAAATAATATATTATATCAAAGTATCTTTAAGTATGCACATTTATACATAATGTAAAATTTAAATGGACAATGTGAGTATCTAATTAAAAGTAACTAAGTATGTATATATATAATAAATAAGTAATTAAAGGTAAATACCTATAACGTTTGATTTTATTCTAACATCTACACCTTTTACAATTGTAATTCAGAAAGTATCAGTTGTAATTCAGATTAGTCAATTGTAATTCAGAAAGTATCAGTTGTTATTCAGATTAGTCAATTGTAATTCAGAAAGTATCAGTTGTAATTCAGATTAGTTAATTGTAATTCAGAAAGTATCAATTGTAATTCAGATTAGTAAATTGTAATTCAGAAAGTATCAGTTGTAGTTCAGAAAGTATCAATTGTATGTAATGCAGATCGTGGAAGAATCGTGAATTGTGCCAATAAAGGTGATGATTGGGTGTCCGTAGCTGCGACGTTGGACATCAAGTACAAGACCGCGTTTCATTGGATTCGATCTGGGCAACACAAAATGTTAGCAAGAGGAGGTATAAAACATCGAATTTTGAATGAGGCACAAATTGATTCGCTTGTTTCATGGGTAGAACAGGATTGCAGCTGTACATTGCAGAAATTAAAACAAAAAATATTGACCAAATTCAACATATCGATATCTGTGTCAACAGTAGGCAATTACCTATGTACATAGAAGGCAGGCTCTTCACTACGAAGAAAGTTCATAATGAACCTTGCACTATGAACTCTGACATAAATAAAAGGAAAAGAGCAGAATATGTCCAAAGTTTGAATAACTACATACATATTTCAATGGCAAGTTGTGTTATCTTCCGCAATCTCTAAAAACCTATCAAGTGTTTCTTACCTAAAATTCGCTAACTATGAAGTAAAATAAAATATTCGTTCAATACATAAAATTCCTGTTGTGAAATTGCTACAATTCGACGAATGTCGAAATGTTCTGAACTGCAATTGATACTTTCTGAATTACAACTGATACTTTCTGAATTACAATTGACTAATCTGAATTACAACTGATACTTTCTGAATTACAATTGACTAATCTGAATTACAACTGATACTTTCTGAATTACAATTGACTAATCTGAATTACAATTTATACTTTCTGAATTACAACTGATATTTTCTGAATTACAATTGGAAAAGGTGTAGAATATTTTTTTTTATACAAAACATTTTATACACGTTTCAAAAATTTTATTTTTACGTTTTAAATAAATAATAAAAAATATAATAAAAATTAATATGATATCATCATCATCATATCCACCCTCTGACCCTCTCAGCTCTTTTCTCAAACAAAAAAAAAAAAATTTAAAAAAAATTGTCATACCTAGGTACCTAAGTGTTCTAAATTTGAATAAATCGTATGATTGAAAGCAAAATAAAATAAAAAGCTTCCTATTTATTTCAATAATATAAATGATAAATAAAAATAACTTTAAAGTTTATATAGTAATGTAGTGTTGTTGTTGTATGTACAGCATAAAATTAAATTGCTCAATATATTTTATACTAACTATACTCAGAATTCAGAAAGATAAAAAACATAAGTTATGTGTACTGTACTGTATATAATTTTATATTCAATATTTTTTATACTTATAGATACAGTTAACAATGTCAAGCTAAATCAAAATTAAGATTAAACTACTGAAATGGAATGAAATATTTTATATTAATTTTATACCTACTTCAATTTGTATGTTTTTTATATTTTTTAATACTTATATACTATGTTTGTACGTTTGTACTACACTATCCCATTACAATAGAGTTTAAGAACTACATTTAAAAAAAAAAAAACATTGAAAACTGAAAACAATTAAATTAAAACTTTTACCAAAAAATATATTTTATGATTTTTTTTTATTATCTTTACATACCTACATATATTTGTTTTTATAATTTGAAAAGGGGCTCGTCTTATATACTTTTTAAAAACATAATTTTCTATAATATGTTTGTGTGAGTATAGCATTTATTATAAAATAGTTGTTACACATGTTTTATAAATATTTTTCCTTTTTTTCATTTATCTGTAAAATACAAAAAAAAAAATGCTAATACTTCAGTAAAGTATATATAGGTAATATTGTTTAGTTTTTTTTTGTATCTGTATCTATATAAAACTATGCAAAATATATATATTTTTTCTTATAGTAATTTGTGCGTTATATACATCGTACGCTACCTTATGTTTTTTATTTTTATCTTAAATATTTCCAAAGGTATTTAAAAATAAGTAACAGAAGATAAATTCTTACATTACTTGTTTGTAATTAATATATAAAAACAACTTGTTCCTATATCTAGTGTATATATATATATATATATGTTAATATATGCAAACATGTTACACTATACTTATGTATATATTATATTCTAATCTAGTTAATATTAAATAACTTATTTTGTAATACTTTAGATACATTAGCTATAATTCTTTTTTTAATATGTACTGTGTTTTGCATTTTTGGAATGCCAAATAACTTGACTAATAGTCAAAATAATCAACATTTAAAGCTGATAATATGAAATTTATTTTTAAAATTTTATTTTAAAAAAAAAATTGATTTTAATTGTCAATTTTTATAAAATATTTGTTTAAAAATAAAAAGCTAGGAATTTCAACAATTTTTTCCTAAAATTTGAAAAATATGCAGTATTTAGTCATTGGCATACTATAAACGTATGTAAGTATGTATGTAGATAATTTATTGATTTCAACAAGTTATGTTCTGGAACTTTGTAATTTCTGGGTTATTAAACACAATCTCGAACGAATTTTAAAATACATAATGTAAACATACTTACATATTATACATAATATGTATTTCTATTTTAGGATTGTTTATACTTTATATTCATAATAAATTAAAATGCATTAAACCTTTCTATTCTAGAAACTTCTTGCTGTTTTTCAAAACTATGTTTACACGAGTACATACATATTATATATTATGTTTCTTATGTTCTGTCTTATCCCTTATGTTTATCTAACTATCGAACCCTTTTTAATTGTTGGCTTTTATTTTGGACTAAGTAATAAATTTTTCCAAGGTTTTTAAAAAAAAAGACTATATTTATCTCTAACTTTTTAACTTTATAGCTAGACCTAGTTATTATACCTAGTGATATCTAATGTTATTAATTGTATGTGGAATTCATTAAGATCAATATTGAATAACAAGATTATAATAATTCAAGTAACTATAAAAAGACTCAAAAGATGGTAAACAAGTCTACGTAATTATGTACGTATTAAATAATTATATTATTTATTAGTAAGTATAAATACTTTAATTATAAGTATTTATTTACTTTATGAAAATTAAATGTACCTATACTAAAAATCCACTCCCTGTACTAATTGATAAAAATAAGCGAAATAATTAAATAAACATACATATATATTATTATATATTGTATTATTGCAGAATCATTAAGACTTTTACTCTTGCCAATTTATTTAATAATATAATAGTATTTATAACTCGCCTAGTCAATTTATGTATGAATAAAACATTTAAAATATTCTATCATATATAAAAGATTTTCAAAATAGGTATAGCTATATATATAGTTCATACATGTATATGTTTATTTATATTATTAATATTTATTTATTTACCGTTAAAATATCATACGTAAATAAAATGTTACGCAATTTTCTTTTTCATCCAAATATTTTTATTTAAAAAAAATTAATATAAGGTACGATTCTAGCTAGATAGATTATAGTATATAGCAGCTGTAGGGTTGTATGTTTAATCGTAATAATTCCTAAATAAATAAATAATGGAAAATAATGGAATAATAAGATCAATGGTACAATAAGGAATGAATTACGAATTTTCAATAATAAAAACTTGGAAACATGTAAAAGTATACATACATACATATGTAGATATGCATAAACATATTATAATTTAAAAACAAATGATTATTAGAGAATTGTTAGAAATTAGAATTGAAATACTGTTTCCAATACATTAGATAAAACTTGTCACAAGTTCCCAAACTAAAATTATTCCGTAGCAACATCGAATATCTAAAATACTATGCAACACAATATGTCGAATTCGTATGATCTTTTTGTTTATATTTTGTAAATAAATATGAATTGAATAAACAAAAAAAAAAAGTCTGTTTCATAAAATACCTTAATAAAATCTGCTATCAATACTGCCTTTTTAGTAATAAGTATACCTGAAAATACCTGAAAATAATTAAAAAAAAAATAAAAATGAATCAGCAACTATGTATAGCAACAAAAAACTAAATAACACGGCCAGTAGAGTACACTGACATTTGAAAAAAAAAAAAAAAATACAAATTGCATTTTTAAAAAGTTGATTGAAAAATATAACATTTATTAGATAGAAAGAGATAGAAAATATTATTTTTATAATGTTCGTATAAAATGATAGTGAAATTTAATTTAATGAATTTGTAAGAAAAATTATAAGAATGTTTATAGAAATTAAAAAGTGAAGGGAGTTTAAAGAGTTTTTAAAATATTTGAAATTGTTTTGTAGGAAGGTAGGAGTCAAGTTGGCATTTTATGTAATGAATGATGCAAGAATGCAGAAGTTAATTATTTTCATTAAATTATTGAATTTATAGAAAAAAAAACACTTTCTCTTAAAAAAATCAATCTTATCAGATGTATTAATACTTGTATATGTATTATAAAGATATTGAATGCAGTACAGTTACCTTTTATGAAAACCTTAGTGCAGAAAACAATTTTTTTTATAAAAGAATATCTAAGAGATAAAATTCTATTACTTAAAAAAAAATTTAATTTAATTAAATAACACCTACGTCAGTAAAACACCATATGAATTACAACAAAAATTTAATAATATTTTGTTAACCCACCGTCATAATGACACGTTTTAATATTTTTTACAATATTACAGATTTAAAATATATAGGTATTAAAAAAAAAGTATTATACCTATACCTAATAAAAAAAATTTACAAAGTAAATGCACATGCTTTGGTTTTAATAACTTTTAATAGGTACCTATATGATAAATATATATCTATATGATTGCATTTTAGTATAAAATGTAACCTAATTCTTAAATTAAATATTAAACTAACGTATGCATTATGCTAATATTTGATATAGGTAGACTGGTTGCAAGTAGGTACTGATTAATTTAATTAAATTTAAATAACAAAACATTTTATTAGTTCTTTATTAAAATAAAAATATTTTTGACTTTTAAATCAATAAAATGTTTAATTATTTGTTTATTTATTTTTTTGATTCACCATATTACATAATAATACTTTTATACTTAAAATGATTTAATAATTATATCTACGGGGGGTTATTAATATATGTATGTATATAATAAATTTCAAAAATCCAAACCAGTTAAATTTTTGTAAAATACGGAAATATTTTCAACAAATAAATGTCATTTCAATTCATACTAAATGCAAATTAACTGTTGTAGGTACTTATAATTATAATTTATGTGTTAAAAAAATTCTTGTAATTTACTATAGTACTTATTTTATTGATACTTTCTTATATATATACATATTATGTAGGAACCTTAAATATTTAAGTATGTATACATATGTACAAAATTAATTATTATATAATAATTTATGTACTTACTTCCTTATATAATTAATTATTTAAATTAAGACCATTAACCTTAAGTACCAATAACTAAATAACTTCAATATAAATGTGCATATTATGAAGGTTTTAAAGAATTTAAACTATGTATAAATTTTCCTGAGGGGAATCCACAGGGAAAAAGAAGTGTAGGTAGACCTAGAATAACTTGGAGAAGGTCAGTCGAAGGTCAGTCGTCAGTCATTAAATTGAGAATAGCGGCAGAACGTGGGCAGAAGTATAATAACTAGATCACAATATAGCGGGAAACAGAAGCTTTGTGGAATCCCTATGTTCCTCCAGGTGTTAAAACAAGAAAAAAATTCAAATAAAAGCATAATTACTTTTCAAATACTTATAATTTAATTTGTTCATTCTATTTCCGCATATTTGGTATATTCATGATTTTTGTCCTTCAATGAATTTTACTTATAATTAATAATGCATGTCATATGCATAGATTTATATATCTACATATATACGGATAGATTTATTAGGTATGTAATGTTTGTTACTTTTCCCTGGGCACATCCGAGTTTAAAAAAATTCTTTTGAATTGTTGGTAGGTACTTAATATAACAGGTTTTTGAACCTAGATATTTACATAAATCAAAATTTAATTTTAAAATTTTTTAGTGAAAAGTTGTAAGCCAAGTAAAATTTCATTATTGTTTTTATTTTCCATTGCAATTCAGAGTTTTACAGGTTGACTTACTTATTATATTATAGTACATAAGTACATATATTTGTATTTTTCCCTTAATTTTTGTTTTCCTTACCCTATATATTACTTTTATATATCTATGTACAATACTGACATAGGCATGTATTGCATTCTAAACCGGTTTATAATATAAAAAAAAGGAAATATATAATGTACAGTTAATGCAAAAACAAACTTTGCACAATTCACACACCTTTAAGAATTTGAAACTGAATTCAAAATTATCATAAATATTAACTCTTCATCTTCTGTTGCAGTTGCAGAAGATGATGCTGAATAAATTTTTCAACACTTAGGTACAAAAAAACAAAAAAAGTAAACAAAACAAACTAAAAGAAAAATTAAAGTATTTTAGTTGCATTGAACCTTTTCATATCTTGGAAATTTCAAAATTAAAACAAGTATATTTTAAATAACAAATACATATGCGTGAAATGAACGTCACATAGGCATAAATGAATGAATTTCGTTCAATAACATAGTAAGTGTTGCCGTTTATATTTATAGAGAGGGAGTAGTTTGCTTTTTAAAATAATTATTTTAAAATTAAACCGAAGAATATAAGTCATCATTATTATCATCATATAAATTAATCGGCTTATTTAGTCGCAAAATTAACAACATATTGGTATGTTGCAGCATTACAGCCGATATAAATCTAATAAATTAGGTTTTAAAAATTAGTACCAAATTTTTAGTGTTTAGAGTTCGAATCTGTACTTAAAATGTTTTAAAAAATAGTTTTCAGAATATTGAGTACCTAATATTGAGTAATTGATTGCAGCTTGGAGATTCTATAATTCGAATTATGCTCAAAATTTTAATATGTTTATTGTTTTTATCTTTTCGTATGAATATTTTTTTATAAACAATTATTAACAGCTAGGTTTGTGTTGTATGCGTGTGTTATGTTGAAGTTTTAATTAAAATTTATGATTTTTAGTTTACTTAAAACATTGTTGTAAGTATCACACAGCTATACTTGTTAGACTGGTATCCACCAATCCGAATTTCACGTTAATCCGAATAGGAGTATGCAATCAATTATTCTGATTATCGAAATATAACTGTATCTATTTTAATCATATACTCTGTTACATAACAATTAATAATAAAAATGATATTACATAACAAAATCAGATAATATAATCTGAGCAACATACAATATTCATTCAACAGTTCGTTAAATTAAGGTCATGATAAATGTGTTGTCAAAATATGACATTTCGATTTAAAATAAATATATGTATATGTAGGTATACCATCCATGTAATAATTAACAATATTTCTTAATTGTACTTGTTCGATAACAGTGGCAGAGTAGGTCTGCTTTGCAAAACTTTTTATTTTTAAAGAAATAAAAATGTTATCAGTTATCACTTATCAAAAAAACGATATGAAAATAAAGATTTTTTGATTTTTGAATGGAAATGTCAACAATGCAATTACAGATGCAACGACAATTCCTTTTTTTTCAATTATAATTCGTACACTATTATCGAATAGGTAGTCGTGCGAATATAACATAAATCTTAATATGAAAAACCGCGCCATACATACAAACACATACCTATATTACATTTTGTTTCTGTTCATTCGGGTTTTATTATAAAAGTAAAAGCGCGTAGCGTAGTGTTTTTTTTTTATTTACTTAATAATTCTTATCTATAGATGTTGGTATGTATATATGAGTGTAGGAAAATATCGTGTGATATGGCGTGATCTAAAAAAAAAACAAAAAAACAGAAAAAAATAAAAAATGAAAAAGTCAAAGAGAAAAGTAACCAAATTTCATAAAATAAAACATCTGTTTAATGTTTTTATATTATTTTGAAGAATTTTGTATTTACAAGAGTACAAAATGTTGGGAAATGGGAAGAGATAAAAAGGAGAATTGGAAAATAAAAAATGTGTGTTTAAAGGGTCATTTAACAGATTATGTTTTTTTTAAAGGTATTATTAGAATTTCTTGTTTATTTATCATGTATGTAAAAAGTATATATAGGTCGAATTTTCTAGAACAAAACAAAAGAAAGAGGAAGAAGAATACATACAAAAAATATAAAAACCTTTTAAATTAGGGTTCTACTACTTTACGGTTCAAATTGGAAAACAGTTGGAAATAGTTTTGTATGCATGTATACATATATGTATGTAGGTAGTCATTATAATTTTTTTTTTAAAGAATTCTTGAAAATTTTATTCCAGAAGTTATCGACACTTTTTTTTTTTAGCAAAAGTTTAGATAATTATTATTGTTATATCTAAGTATTTTATTCAATGATGAGTGAATGAGAAAAGAAGTTTAATTCCAAAATTTAGGTTTAATAAAAAATACCTATTGTTTTTTTTATTTTTAGGTCTATTGTCACAACAGAAGTTAATTTTAAAAATTTTCCGATTGACTTAATAACTTAGGTAATGATTTTTGTATTAGATTTTTCTAATTAGAATTTCATACCTGAGTTTTTTTTTTTTTGTTTAAAATCGACAATTATAAAAAAATTAGAAAGTTTAAAACAACTGAACCGAAAATTCAATGTACATGTACCCACATCACATGTTTTGTATTTAAGTATTTTATAATTATCGGTTATAATTACTTTTAAGTTTTTAAGTACAAAGAGATGAACTCACTTTCAATATTTGATAAAAATAAAATGTTAAAAATTTCCAAAGTTTGTTGGAAATTACTAATATTAAATTATAGTAGATACCGAATTCATTCAGATAAGAACAGATTAATTAAAACTGAAAATTTGTTTCACATAACTATTCTGCCGTGCTAAGAAAAAAAGTCCTAAGAGCCAAAAGCGAATTTTCGGGATAATGGAATATTTGACATCAGATAAATGTCTTACAACTTTGTACTAAGAAAAAATGTCACATATTTCTTTGCAAATTCATTTAAAACTAATAACTAATTTGTCGCATCTACCTCTAAGTCGCATCTTTGTGTAAGCTTTAATAAATTTATAAATCTAGTATTGCTTAGCAAAAAAAAGTCGTATGTCCAAATTAACTATGAACGCCTAATACTATTTTATCTCAAGTAAGTTCAAAACAATAGTTTTTCTTTATTTAACATATTATTTGTTTTTCAAAAGTTCAAAAATAATTCAACATAGCGATGCGCGAATATAAAACACTAAAAGTTAAATTACCTAAAGCCAAGAAAATGTAGAAACAACTTTCTTTCTTAGGACGGCAGTATCAGTGTCAAAAAGTTTATAAACTCAAAAACTTTTAATTTTAAATGTATGGTATACCTTTTTACTGGATAATATCTTTCCAAAACTGGATAACCCATCTTTCTAAATAATTATGAGATGCCAGAAAACGCACTGATTGCGACTTTAAATAAACATTAATTTTACTGGAAATTATCAATAACGCTGCTGCATCTGTGATTTTATGTTTTAATAATATCTCTTCTAATTGTTCATATTATTTAGATTTCTATTTCCGATATTGAATAAATAATAGAAAATACAATACGTATAATTTTGTTTATACCTATTAAATTTTAATTGTAATTTAATTCTTACATAAACACATTTTTTAAATAAACAACTTTAATAGATCACACTTAAAATAATATATGTAAAGTAATATGCATTAATTGTTTTGTTTATTTAATACGTAATTTGTTTAGTTTAGAAAAATAAAATTCTATTCAAACGCATTTCAATACGTACATATATTATTTCTAAATACTCTTCTATAAGATTGGTTCTAATTTGTAAATATAAAATGATATCAAATAAATAATAAAAATAATAGAGATTTATTAAATTTATTTTATTTTCAAAATAAATTGTAAAATAAATCTAAATATAAAAATAAACTTAAAAAAACGAAGAATTTAAATGCATATTGCTTTATATTTCAGTATAATTGTTAGTCTAAATTACCTGGGCCCAATTGCACCAAACAATTATCAATAATCAAAAAATCAGTTTTTGATAAGTGAATCATTTCTTCTAATCAACAATCAGTTGTTTTAGAACAACAAAATATTTGATAATTTGATTATAGGATTAGTGATAAGTTGTTGGTGCAATAGGTCTCTGGTTTTATAATTAATTACAAGGTTTTAGGTACCTACTTTAGGTTTTTATTTTTTAAAACCAATGTAATTAAAATGGACTGTAAAGGATTATGAAAGATTGTTGAACATAAAATCAATAATTGTTCATATTTTTTTTGGAATTGATTACATCAATAAATATCCTTGCATTTAAAATATTTGCTGATTACTTTGAAATTTTTGAATACCTTGAGTTTTGTTCCCGCTTTATCTTACATGCAGCTTCATCGATTTCAGATTTTGAATTTCTCTTAAACAAAATGTATAGTTTATTTCAAGTGTATCTAGATTGTTTATTTATAGTACATTCAACTTATAGATACTTACGTGCGAATTCACAAACAAATTTGAATACAAAAAAAATTAAGTGCACAACACAATATTATCATAATAAAGGCACAAAAAAAAAGTATCTAAATCCTTCCAAATTATTTTAATGCGATTCATTTTTGATAGTTAAATCCCATTTTTTTTTTTTATTAGAACTAGTAATAAAAATATCAAGATTAATTTTAAGTACTATATAAATATATACTTATGTTAGATTAATTAATTATATATTTAATCAAATTAATTTAATTTTTTTTTTATTTTAAGCTAATAAGTAATAACGTGTACTTTTAGAATTTATTATTAAACATTTTATTGTATATATTATGTAACAAATTTTAAAAGACCACCAATTAAGTGTTAATCTTCAAAAAACTATTTGAACTATCAAAAAATATCATAAAATCAAAAATAAAAAAAAAAATTTGATAATGATAAGAAATAACTAGTATTCTTATCAGGGCAAAATACATGTGTATATATATATATATTTCTATTAAAATTTTTATCATTCAAGGTCGGATTATGTGTGCGTTTTTTTTTAAGTAATACAGTAAAACCTTTTTAATAAGGATACATTTTGAAATGAAAGGAATGGATTATTAAGTTCAACTTTAAGAAAGGGTGACATCGTAAATGTCGTTAAAAAAACCTTCATATAATGCGCAATTAAGAAAATGTAAAATTTCTGAACACATTGTGTCGAAAATACAATGTCTTTTGTTTACAATTCCGATTGCGCCAAAATGAAATGTCAAAAATTTAAATTACAGAAACAATCTTTGAAAAGTATAAATTAATATTTACTTACTTTTCTTCCATGGTTTTTTTTTTTTTTTTTTTAAATTAGGGACTTCTCCAGCCCAAAAGCAAAATTCAACTGACCAAAATTCAAATTAAAACTTCAAAATTCAAATAACTTTTAATTTTTTTATTTTTGTATCCAAAAAATTTTCGATACTAAATTTAACAACACGGGTCGTTATAATGGGTCGCGAATACGGTATAAAATGAATTTACGATCATGAGACAATGAAAAATTTTTAAAGTTTACATTTCCGATCATGTGACATTGTATTCACGACCTCGCAAACGCATTTACGATGTCAGGAAAATTAAGTTAACTGGTTCGTTCTTAGTTCCCCACATTAATCTTTGTCGATTTCTTCCCCATTCCTTACTCTTCAGCCAACAGTGTGAGTGTTTATTTCACTAACATGGCTTCGTGATTTTTGTTCGTACAATTGAAACTTTAATCGATTCAAATATAGGTTTCACTGTATTTCCTTCTTATTTCAATGTAAAATTATTAAAAAAAATTCAATTAAAATAATATATTATATAATAATCAAATAATAGTTTATAAAAATGACGATTATTTAAAATAAAAATAAAAAAAAAAAATAAAAATGACGTGAGTTAAAGATTTTAAAACAAATATATATATATATATATGTGGATTTAAAACGCGCACTTATTCCTTGATAAGTTTTTTTTTTTGATAAGGTACGTTTATTCTGCAACATTTAGTACTTATAATTTTGAGGATTGTGTTAATTACCCTTCCGTTGAAGTTGAGGATCATAAAATATTTTTTTTTATAGGTACCTATATTATCTAACTATTATTATAATTTATATTTTATTTTTAATTCGCATTATAATTATGTCAAAGAAATGATACCCCCCATTGAAATAATCTAAGAATTTTTTTTTATTAAAAGGTGATGATAATAAAAATTATGATTAGAGTACAAAATACGCAATTTTTTTATAATATATATTTTATCTCAAGGACGCCAAACATTCATATATATGTATACTAACTTCAATAGTATTCTAGAAAATCGTTTTTTTTTTAACTAACAATAATAAATTCCTTAAAAATTTGTTTTTACAAACAAATTATATTCTATGTGCATGAAATTTTTAAATTATAAACTTATTCAAAATTTTATTTTGATAAGAAATAAGATTTTTTAAGAAAAATTATCGCATGATGTAAAACGCGATGAAAAAATTTTTATTAAATAAAGAAAATATTACACATGCTATATTTATATTTATTATGAAAAATTTGTAAATTTTTTTCTATTGTTTGATTAGAAAAATTTAAAAAAAAGGTTTTTTTAGTGACGTTATTGAATTTAATTTAACTTTTAACATTGATTTTGAATATTTTATGTATGGAAATTGATCATTATTATGTACTTATAAGCATTTAATTGAACTTTATAATTAATTTTATATCAGGAAATATAAATATTATTAAGTACTTACTTGTAAAAATATTTAAAACAATTAAAAATAAACAATTAATTTGTAATATAAGATATTATTAATTGAACTTTTCAAATGAAAAGTTGCATGCGTAAATATTATGAACTTGAAATGATGACATGCATACATGAAAAGGGAAATCAATTTTATTGTATTGTAAGTTTGATTAAATTCTTACAGTTTTTTTCTGGTACATTGACTTTGACTTTGATATTGAATTTTGATTAAGATGGGTAGCCAAACCCCTTATTAATAAAATTTTGCAAGGTTAAGAATATACGTTAAGAATATTTTAATTCTTCAGCTATTTGTAAAACTATAAGATGACCATTCAAAAAGTTTTTAGTCATAAATTGATTAGTTATTTTGAATTTCTCTGAAAATGTCCAAAGTAAAAGAATATTAAGTTTTTTAAATGATTATCTGTGTTAGCTTAAAAATTGTATTTAAAAAATGTACTTGTATTTAAATATTTTTTAAAGATTTAAAATAAAGAATTTTGTAAATTACATTTCATGAATTTTCTGAATATATTAAATATTATACAATAATGCTGAATTCAAATTCGGAATTATTGTATAATAATAAAAAAAGAAAAATTCAAATTATTTTTTATTAATAAAGCCAAAATATGTAAATTGATTTAAGTTTAAAACTTTTAGAGAAGAGATGGAATATCTTAGATTAATTTGAATATTATACCTATAGTCAATATTCTAAAATTATAATTTTAAAACCAAAGATGAAAAATTAAAAAAAAATAATTTGAATTTAAATAATGAAGAACAAATGTATGGATTTTGAAAAAATAATTTTAATATGCGGCAATTTTTATATTTCATAAAAAATTTATAAAAATTACAACAGATATTTTCTGGCGATATTTGTATATAAAAGTCTCTTCCTAAAATAATTTTATTTATTTATATTGATAATTTAATCGTTCGTTTTAAAAATACTTTTAATTTTGATTTTTAATAAGAAGTCAATTTTTTATATCAGGTATTCATATATTAAGCCATGCCCTGTATATAAAGTTTTATTGTGAATATACTGAATACAAATATTTTTTTGCATCTTATTGAAATACCATATTAATTTTTTAAAGGAGTGGACGGGAGACTAAAAATACACTAAAAGTTAATTGTTCTTGAATTGGAATTTTTTGTTTAAAAAATATTTAGGTTAAGTTAAAGGTTTGGTAGTTTTTAAACGCTGCCAAGTAAATTTATATAGTTTTTTTCCTTTTAATCGCTAAAAATTTTAAAGTTAAGTTATAATAAAAAAGTCTTAAAATATTTCAAAATTTAATGAAAATGTTAAAGATTTTTTTAACATATAATTTGGTTTAAAATTAATTTTTTTATTTTCATTGATAGATAAGCAAAAATCCTTGAAATATTATGGAGTTTAAAACAGATTATTGTGAATTTGATTTTTAAAGACAATGCAATTTAATTAGTAGTGCTTATATATTTTTTAACGTTTGAATTGGGTATTAACTAAAATTTTGAAATTTACAATTTTTCTATAGGTTCTGTTAAGACCGTAATTAACTGATAAGTTAAGTTACGATAATAGAATAAATAATTTGCATACAATTAGGCGCGAAAGAAATAGGGTTTCTGCTTTGTGAAAACATACATTGCATAACTTTAGGATGAAATAATTTATATTTATATTTTATTGAAAATAAAAATATAATTCATGGTTTTCACTTTTCAAACATACTGCAAATGATATACAATATATTTTAAAATCATTGTTCGAGTATATTAGGTCCTAAAATCCACTACTGATTTTGTATTCGTATATTAAAACAAAACCTCTTATAAAATAAAATAACGTTATTATAGACTAATTAATTTTAACTTTTTCTTTTTTTTCAGGTGAAATGACTTCGGATTTCTTTCGTGTTGTAAATGAAGCCAGAAGACATTCTTTAGGACCATTCAGTCCATCATTTAATATTCAAACTTGTTTATTAGAAGGATTACAAAAATTCTTGCCAGAAGATGCACATAAACGTGTCAGCGGACGTCTTCATATTTCATTAACCCGTGTTTATGATGGTAAAAATGTTATAGTATCACAGTTTAATAGTCGTGAAGATGTTTTACAAGCATTATTATGTGCTTGTTTTATACCTGGTTTTTCTGGAATTCTTCCACCACGTTTCCATGGTGTTCGTTATATGGATGGTGCATTTTCAGATAATTTGCCAATTTTAGATGAAAATACAATAACTGTTAGTCCATTTTGTGGTGAAAGTGATATTTGTCCAAGAGATCAAAGTTCACAGCTATTTCATTTGAATTGGGCTAATACATCAATTGAAATTTCAAGACAAAATATTCATAGATTTGTTCGTATTTTGTTTCCACCACGTGCAGAATATTTATCAAAATTTTGTCAACAAGGTTTTGATGATGCATTACAATTTTTACACCGAAATAATTTAATCAGTTGCCGTCGATGTGTTTCTGTACAATCGACATTTGTTGTTTCTGAAAGTATTAATGATACTCAAGATTATGATCCAGAATGTAGAGAATGTAAAAAGCATAGAAAGGTAAGTTAAGTTATTATTTTTCCAAAATTTTTATTAAAAAAATAATTAAATTTAGGACGCTTTAAGGGCTAATATGCCAGAAACTGTTATGGATGTAATACAATCATATTTAGATCAAGCAAACAAAGGATTGGCTAATTGGTTATTTAAAAATCGTGGTGTTAAAATTATTTCTTTACCAGCTACTGTACCTGCCGAAATTCTTCTAGCGGCTATTGCAAAGTAATTTAATTTTTAAAATAATTTTCAATTTAGTTTTAATTTAAAAAAAATGTAATTTAATAAAATTAAATAATTCTTATTTATAGACTTTCTACTGCGGCTCCAAAGATCTCAAATCAATTGCGTTACTTAATTGAATTAATATTAGCACAATTTAGTGATATTCTTAATACAAAACTTCTTAACAAATTGAGGGTAAGTTTTAGTTTTTATTTTTCACTTTTTGATAACATTTTAAAATTATAATTTTGCTTTTTTTTAGATGGGTTTAATTGAGATGCCAGAGTTCGATACAATGGGTGGTTTATATCATAGGAACAGATGTGATTCTATAGCTTACAATGAGTTGTAAGTATAACGTTTTTAAATTCAATTTTACTTTTTAGAAAAAAAATTTATAATTTATATAAAATTTTTAAAAGGTGTTAAAATTTAAAGGTTTATAATTTTTTCTTTTTTATTTTTAAGTGCGGAAAACGAAACATTTGAAGAATTTTTACAAGCGTCAACACATCAAGATGCCGTATATGCGTATTATTATACTGATGATTCAAATAAAGTAACTGTAAATGAAATATTTGATTTAACTGAAGGTAATATGCCAGTTGATTTAACAATAATTGAAGAAGCTGTCAATGAAGCTGCTAATTCTAATCCAGGACATCAAAACTATTTAATTGAATGTGATTGGAACGGTGTTGAAGCAGGTAAGAATCGTTAAATAATCTAGTAATATTAGTAACTAGGAATAGTTTTTCTAAAGCCAACTTTTTAAGTTAAATGCAGATATTTCGAAATGAATTACTATTAATTTTAAATTGCAAAATTTTTTTTTTTTAATAATAATTGGTATTTATCATTCGCGTTTTAGATTTTAAATGATGATTAAAAGGTAATGATAATATTTTATTATCTAAATATTTCGAAATCTCTTTGGAAAAATTTTCCAAAAACTCAAGAATTTTACGAAGATGTGTAATATAATTAATGTGTTACATTTAAGATGTGTTCCAATTATCTGTTATGTAAAATTTTTTTTTATTAAAATAGGTAAATTCTTTACTCATCCGTAAAAAATATTTTAAATATAAATTAAAGATTTTAAAGTTTATATACTCAATACCTCTATTAAATATAAATTTTTTTCTATTTTTAGATAGTGTATTTATTACAAATCCAAATGATCACTATTATAATCCATTTATATATGAACATAATAATAACAATAGTAACAACAATAATAATAATAATGGTAATCTTCATGATATTATAATTGATAATAGTAGTTTAAAAGAATATGATAATACATTAACTGGATCATATAGTGGTAGTAATACAGATAATGAAATTGGTAGTGATTATAGTGAATCAGAAGCTGATCATCATGTTAAAGAAGAAAATTCAAAAAATTCAACATTTATTCAAATACCTGAACAACAATCACATCAACAAATTAATATGAATCGACAATCATATTTTAATAATTTGCAGCAACAAGAACAACAACCTTTAAATTCAAATAATGAACAAAAATCCCATAAAGTTTAAACACAATACAGTAATATAGTAAAATATTAAAAAATATAATTTATATTATTTAAATGTCAAAAATTATAAAAGAAAATTGTGTTAAAAGTATTGTTGTAATAATTGGTTCTGAATTTTTTGTTACAACAGTTCTTGTTTTGAAATAAAAAGTAAAATATAATTGTAATTTTAATTTGAAAAAAAAGTCAATCTTTGTACATATAAATAAAAATTAGTAAAACGAGACATTTAAAAAACTTAGTAATAATTAAAATATAACATTTTACCAAATATTTTTATTTTAAAAGTTTTTATGTAGTTTATAGTTACAATTTCGTTATTTTTTTTTAACATTTTTAACTGATTTTATTTTATTAAAATTAATTCGTAAAAAAAATTGTGTCAATAAGATCTAATTATTGTTTTTGTACATTATTCAAATAAGTAGAACAATTATGTATTATCAGAAAATGTAAAATATTTAGATTTTATGTATATAACTTTATTGTAAATAAGAAAGATAAAAATATACATACACATTTTAGTGGATATTTTTTCTTGTAATTTATTTTTTAATGCGAAACTCTGATGTTTCTTAATTAAATTTTAGTTTTAAAGTTGTATTTATATTTCATTCCAATATCCAATTATATGAATTATGATTTTACTTTAAAAAAATACGCTTAACAAAAACTATTAGAAAAGAAATATAAAATTAATATATAATATTGAATATATGAGGTGTAAAAAATTGAATTAAATATAACTTATATAAAACCATATAATAAATTACTATAACAAATCTTCTGAATTTAATTTTTCAATATACATACTTTTGAAGTAATATGTTGAAAAGTAATATTTTAATGTGTTCAATTTTGTATTTATAGATAGACACAAAGATACTGATCTATAAAAATACGAGTTATTTTCTAAATCATTAGGATATTATTAAAAAATAGGAATTAAATCTTTTATAATAAGTTTCAAGAACAAAACTAAAAATGAATCAAAAGGCTGTGTTTGTTATATATTATAATATTAAAAGGTGTTTCATTTTAAAATTTATTTGTTGAAGTCTTAAAATAATTGAATTAAATTTAAATATTTAAAATTAAAAGATTTTTCAAAAAAATACATTGAAATTTACTTTTTTCAATTAAATGAATAAAGTTTAGAAAAAAATTATTCTTTTTAATAAGAGAATTAAAGTATAGTTGTAAATTAAAATCTAAATGAATTTTTGGTTCAAAAATATTAAAGAAATTTTGAAACGACACAGTTTGGTATAATTTAAATTAAGAATTTAATGCAATACAATATTTACAAGTTAAAGTAAAAATTTTTAAAAAGTATTTAATCGTGAGTTTTTTTTATATTAAGATTTTTTTTAATAACGTACCTTTTTTTTTAGATCAATTAAACTAGCTTTTAGAAACAAACAAAAATACATTTTGTTCTTGCCTGATAAATTTAATTATTTTATATTATTTTAATATTATTTAATTTTTGTTTTAATTATGACAAAAACTAGAATATATGACATTTTTTTGAAAGAAAAAACTTATTATTAGAATTTAATAATTTTAATAAAAACAGTAACTAAATATTTAAACGTCACAAATATTTAATAACGATATTATAGAAGTAATGTACACATTTATTTATATTAATACTGTAGTTTTTATCAAAATGTTTACATTTTTTTAAAGTGATTGTGAACTTACAATATATACATATAGGATTAGAAATATGTAAATTATTAAAAAATTGTTTAAATAAAAATCGCATGAAAATATTTTATGTCTTTAATTTTTTCCATTGCGATTATTATCCACTCGTATTTTCTAGGTGCATTATTACATAGACACTGCGTATGCTTTTATATTAGCTCTAGCAGTGTCTGAAATGAATGTTTTCATCCGAACGAACTTGTAGTTCGGTTGTTTTCTTAGACAAAATTATAAGCAACTAATTTTTTAAAATTAAGTTGTGATAATTTTTATATGATTTTTTCGGAGAATCAGAATATAAATGAAAAATTGCAAAGTTTTTAGAGATCTATTGAAGTTCAAAAAATAAATATAGAGTATATTGACATATGTTTTGTGTAAAATATTTCTTTTAAATCTATAAAAGATTTACAAGGATAAGATAAAAAAGCAATCACAATTTCTTTTATTTACTTTATAATAGTTGTAGTAACAATTAATGCAGTCAGCTAAAACTTCATCGAATGTCGTAAAAACAATACTTTTATATTTAATTGCAAATACTGTGTTGTAGATTTAAGATAAACTAATTAACAATAAACAACAGGTTTATTACAAATTTAAGGTTATAAAAGGACAAAATTTTGAATAAATTTTTTGGCAGTACGGCTATTTAAAATTGCTTTAACGTATGTACAAGGTTTGGTTTTATAAATTAAGCTTAAATTTCATTTGAAAGGCCCGGGTTCAAATCCTAGTGAAAGTGAAAAAAATTTTCTGGTTTTCGATTTGACTCAGCTACCATTCGCCATTTGGTTCAAATTAATGGCTTAATCTATAATTAATAATTATATATTTCTAATGAAAAATACATCAATATAACAATAATTAAAACAAATAAATAATTTAATTGAATAATATAACTCACAGATACAGAATACCATATAACTTAAATACAAAATATTATAATATAAACAAAACTAGAATTGTATCTATTGAAAATCTAATATCGTTTCTCTGTTATTAGCCTAACAGTTGAACAGTTAGTACTAAAAAAATGGTCTAATTAAAATCAACCTCAACTTTAAAACCAAAGTTCCTTTCCAAAACTATTTCAGTATGTCAACTTTTTTTTTTAAAATACAATGGAAAAGAAAACACACATTTTTTTTTTCAGCAGTTACTCTGCCTTTTATTTTATTTTTTTTTTAACTTAAAAATATTAATAAATTTTATTTACTCGGAAAAAATATTTTAAAAATATTTACATACAAATATTTTATATAGATATGCATATACATATGTATTTATATTTATGTACTTCATTCTTAATATATTTAATATTATGTTTTTTTATTTTAAAAAATTGTTTTTTTTTTTTTATTTGTTTAAAGAAAAACTTACATAAGGCACTTAAATCACATAAATTAATTTTTTTTTTTTTATTTTGTTTATAATTTTTTAAAAAATAAATTATTAATACATTTATTTTTTTTTTTTAAATATTTTTAATAATTGTTTGCATATTTATTTTGCAAAAATAAAATTAATAATATATTGAAAATCCATCACCGCGTACTTTTAAAATAAATAAAGTCAAACTTTAATAACAATAATGATAAAATAATTCTTAAATTTTATTTTATAATATTTTAAATAATTAATTAATTTATAAATATGTATAAAATATGTAAAAAAAAAAACTGATGTAACAGAGTCTTTTAAGAAAATTATATAAAATTTAGTTTTTTTTATTTATTAAATTTTATTGAGCTCGAGTTGATGTTAAAAAGTTAAATTAAATAAAAAAAACTAAATTAATTAAAATTCTCTTAAAAAAGCCTGTTCTATTAAATTATTAGTATTAAAACAACATGTTGCTTTAATTAATATAGAAAAAATAATATATATTTAATTTTATTTTAATAATAATTATTTAATATCAATTAAAATATATAATAAATTTTTTAATTAATTAAGTATTTAAGTGCTTAAAAAGTAATATCTAATACATTTTATATATATTTTTTTTTTATAAAAAAATTTGTTACAGTAGTTTTTATTTTTTTTATTTATAACAACAAGTAAAACTTTAGTCTTATTGGACCTTATAGTCGTTATAAATGAAAGCTACTCGTATTACAAAATACAAATATTATTATTTAAAACAAAACAATTCATTTTATATAAAGTGCAATATTTAATTTTTATAAAATTTTCGAAAAACAAATAATCATTTTCGAAAATTATTTCAAAGCAAATATATAAAACAAATTCTTTTAGTTTTTTTTTTTCGAACTTATAAAATTACTTTTTAAAAACTTTTTTTAAGTTTTTAAGGTTGCAAACCAATTTTATATAAAAGCCAATTCTTTTCTTGGTAAAAAAATTATGAATTTTGCTGTTTATTTTTGTTTTTATTGCTTTTTATTCGTTTAGCTTTCGTTTAATTTTTTTTTTCTTATTCATTATTTAAAAAAAAAAATTAAAAAAAATAAAAAAAAACAATTGTTTGTGTTCATAGAACTTACCATAATAAATATATCATAGATATATGGACCAAAATTACCGCACCACATTTTTTTTGTTTTTTTGTTTTAATAAATTGAAATTCGAAATTTATTTTCGAAATGTTTTAAATTATACAAAAATTTGTTTGTTGAAAGTAATTTGAAATTAAAAAATGGAGCCAAATATACGATATTTAACAATAGTTCTTTAATTTTACAGAATTCAAATAGATTTTTATTTAAAATTTATTTTATTCTTAAGTTGGAACACTGTGCTAAAAATAGTTATAAGTCTCAAAACCAATTCAATCAATCAAATACTTTCAATTATTTAAATTCTTGTAAAATAATTAAAAAAAAAATAAAAAAAAATGGGTTTGGTAAATCAAAAAAAATGTTTAAAATAAAAAAAAAAATGAAAAAATAAAATAAAAATATTAAATAAAAAATTAAAAAATGATAAAATATTTTTATAATTAAAAGTTTTTTTAGCATCATTATTTTATATACCGTATTATTTGTTTATCGTAATTTTGTTTTCGAAAACTTAATTTTTAATTAAGAATTAAAAAAGAAAAACAATTAAAAATAAAAGACAAAATCCTCCGAAATTACCTTCGCTAAGGAAATTTGTTTTTTTTTTTAGTTTTTCATTTTTTTTTAACAAAATTCGAAAACTTTTTTTTAATTAAATTATGCGAAAATATAATTTTCTAACTGAAAATTATCATTTGACATTTTTAATTTTTTGTATTAACGGTTTTTTTTAATGTTTGTTGTTTTTTGATGCTAAAATTTTTGTTTCACGATCATTTGGGAAATTTTCTCTTGTTTTTGTTAGAAAATTTCCTAAGAGTGAATTTAAATGTCAATTTGTTGTTTTTTGATTACATAGAAATTTGTTTATAAACAAATTTTTGACATTTTGTAATTATTTTTAAATTAAATTTTATTAAATTAAAAATTAGTAGCGCGCGCAATTATAATTAAATTTTTTTGTTTTTTTTTCTTAATAAATCTAAGCTTATTTGGGACATTTTATGACACATTTTGGGGGGATCATCACAAAAAAAAAAAAAAAATTACGAATTTAAAAGAATTTTTAACACATTCACACAATAATTACGAGATACAAAGGAAATCAAATAAATAAATTAAGAAAAAGAGATATTATAAATATAGATATTTTGTTTAAAACTTAATTTAACTTAAAGTTATTATTAAAAATTAAGTAAATGTGTTTGTTTGTCATTTTTTAATTGTGTGTTTTTTTTTGTTTTGTTGTTTTTTTTTTTTTTTTTGTTTCTTAAAGACTATACGGATGACAAAATTGATAAACTAAACGTTGTGAACGTTCAGTTTTTTTCATTATACCTTTTTTATAATATTGTCGTATTGATCTTGATAATTTGTCATAATTCATTGCTGGTCGATTTTTACGACGTCCCCATAATTTTGCAACACGTACTGAATCTTCAATTTTAAATACACCTTTGTTACGATCTAACCAACGTATTGCTGTACCATGAACTTGTGGTGTAGCCAATAATTCTTTCAAAAATTGCCATAAATGTATATGAGAACCACCGGTACGTGGTGCCTTAGTTGTTGTTGTTGGTGTTGGTGTTGCTGTTGGTGTTGTTTGTTGGGCATTAGTATTATTTGTTGAAGCAGTAGTTGTGGATAATGTTGGTGATGTTGTACCAGTTGTTGGATTAATTTGTTGTTGTTGTTGTCCAATTGTTAATGGTGAAACAGTTCCTGTTGTATTGTTATTATTATTATTATTAATTGTTGCTGTTGTCGTTGTTGATGTTGTTAATTGACCATTTTCATTATTTGTTGGAGTTGTTGTTGGTGTTGTTGTTGGATTTAATGCGGTGATTGAAGTTTGATGTTCCATATCATCATCTTCATCTAAAATAAATTATTTTCAAATATTAAATTTGTTTCAAATGTATTTTATATATTTTTTTGAATATTATAGAATTGAAAATATCATTAGGAACTTACCATCAGTAAAATCCATATTAAAATCATTTGTTGACCAATTATTTTTAGCATTGTTGTTATTATTATTATTATTGTTGGTGGTGGTACTTGTTGATGGACCAGCTGGAAACATATCCATTTGGAAATTTTCACAACAAGCTAATTTCCATATTTCCAATTGTGCATGAATTGTTGCTCCGGACTATTTTTGAAATATAATAAAAAAAAAAAAACGTTGATAAATCAAATATAAACAAATTTAATTATAAATGAGTAAAAGTTTTGTAGAATCATAATGTTTAGAAGAATTGCTATTTAGTAATTAAAAAAATCAAATAGTACATAGTATGTATGTAGAATAGTAAACTAAAGTTTAATATGATATTAGTAGACAAAATGATGGATTTAATACAAAATAATTTTAATGTGATGGTAAGCAATTGGAAATATCAAATAAAGGTGTGGACTCTCTCTGTAAAATCAAAGGATGAATTCACCTTATAGTCTAAAGTTAATTTCAATTGAAAATGTCTGGTGTGTGAGAAATAACAAATGAGAACTTCTTAAAAAAGTTGTTAAGTATTTTTATTATTTTAATGTTATACAAACGATTTGATTATCGTAAAAGTTTAAAAGTTGTGATGAAAGCAATTTTGCAAAAAATTACACTAACAGTATTCAACATTGGTATCCTCAAATTGCAATTCATTATATTTCAAATTCCTATGTTCCTTTTCTAAATTCCTATGTTCTATTGAAGTTTTCTTATAAATTTGAATCTTAAGTGCAATGTAAGTTATAATATAAGAAACTTAATGGAAAAAGTCCTAACTTCAAGTAAAATCAACTCTAAAAAAAATTCAAACTTCTTTGCAAAAAAGCAAAAACACAATTCGATAAAGAAATTTACAAATATGATTATTAAATGAAATATTAAAATGAGTACATAATTCCCAAAAAACTACGTCCACCACTTGGATGGAATAAATTTTTAATTTTTCATACAATCTTAAAATTTTAATAATTACAGACAAATTTCCAAAAACAGAAATAATCAATTATTAAAAAAATTTATAAAAAACAAATATGTAATAACTAATAACTAACCAAAATAGTTATAAAATAAATAAAAAATTTTCAAAAATAATAAAAAAAACTGAATTTGGATACCAAGATATAAATAGATTTTAAATCTTTTAAAATCGTAATACGTATCATAAGTCGTAATACTCTTAAAATTCATCAGAAATTGAACAAATACCTATTATAAAAAAAAAAATAAAAAAAAAATAAATAATTTCTCCCCGACCAACAACAACAACAAATCCAAAATATTTTAAAAAGTAAAAAGGTGAAAGTGAACTTTAACGCGTATTAGCATGGTATTTACTATTAAAAGCAGTCATTTTTTGATGGGGTATTAAATAAAAAAAAAACTGCTTTGGTTATTTATACTTTAACAGAGATAACAACAACAACAAAATAGCCAGCAAATAATAATTTTTATTTTTTTTTTTTTATTGTCCAATTTGGTGCAGTGGTGACTGGTGTGTGGTGAACATATCATAAACCATCAACATCAACCAAACATTCACTTACACAATAAAAATAAAAACAAAAAAAAAAAAAAAATTTCCAAATTCTTGCTTTAAAACAAGTATAACTGTTAAAAAAAATATTATGTGTGGTGAATATTATTTGACATTTTGTTTGTGGTAGGTATGGTCAGTTTGTGATTATGTTGGATTGGAAATGTTTGTTGAAAATTGAAATTTTGAAAACGTCATTTGAATTGGATCAAGTTTTTCTTTTTTTATTTTGCTTTTTCTTAGGTTTCATGCAAAATTGCATTGTTGTTGTTGTTGTTGTTGTTTTTTTTTATTTTCCTTTACCGTTTTTTCAATCAAGGTTGAGGTTGAGGTTGTTGTTGCACAAGGTAAAATAAAGTTCGTTTTTTTTTTTTGTTATATAAAAATTAACTGTAAGTATTTTTATGTATACATAGGAGAATGGTAAATGTAGATTTTTTGGTTAGTTGGTTATATGTTACGGTTTATTAAAATGTTGCAATTTATTTTGTTGTTTTTGTTGCTTTTATTGGTATTTTTTTTCATAGAAGAGAAAAAATTTAATGAGTTGCAAGAGGAGAAAACAAGTTATAAAGATTGAATTACAAATACAAGTTACAAAAATTATAAATGCTAAATTGATTATTATTTATGTACATATAGGTACTTTTATATTATGAAGGTACAAGCTACACTACTAATATATATTTATATTTTATATATATTAGGTATATATATATATTAAATGCATATTTTGGAAATTTAAGATCAACTGAATCATGAAACCAATTCAATGGTTCTTTTTGGTAAATTACTCTTAAAACAAATTGTGAATTAGTGAATGCATATTAATATTGGTACCTAGTGTTGTATGTTAGGTATTGTGTTGGAACCTAGGTATTGTTTGTTGAATTCTTAATAAAAAAAAAAATTGATAAAATTAAATTTCATGAATTTTTTTTTTTTTATATATTTATGATTTGTAATTAAAATTTTGCTGCTAGTAAATTCACAGATGAATTTTTATGATACCTAGATTTAATTTTTTACATACTCTTGTACATAGATAATTATGTATTTTATTATTATTGCATATAAATTTTTTAACGACTTTCTTCTTTTACAATATTAAAAATTATGATACTGTTGTAATTTTGAATTTTTCTTTCATACTATTTTGTAGTAAATACATATATATATGTATGAATATATACATACATACTTGTTACATTTACATATTTTTAAAATTTAGTGAAATTATGAAGTGATTAAATTTCATATAGCATAGGTATACAACATATGTACATATTTGTGTAATTTTTCTTTATACATTATTTTGTATTCTATTGTGAATCTACGGTAAGTAAATATTATGTATGTTACTATGAATTATGGTAGGTACCTACCTACTCTGATTGTGTATTTAGAATGAATAATTTGATGAATGAGAAGCATTAAGGTTTTAACTAATTGAATTTAAATGAATTTTGAAAATAATTAAAAAATATATATATATATATATATATAAATATATATAAATATTTATATGTATAATTACCTCGGGTACACGTCTTATAAATTCTTCTTCACTTAAACATAATAAATTGATACCATCTTCTGAAAATTTTAATTCCAATTCATTGATTTCTTGCAATTTAAATTGTTCAATGGTGGATCGTATCCATGCGTGTACTTGAGTTGCTGTCCATTGTTGGGGATCTGAAAAAATAAATAAAAATTATAAAATTTAAAAATTAGAAAATTATGATAGAGGTAAAATATGTGGTAAGATATTTTGATAAATTAAAATTATAAAATTATGGAAAATAATTTTCACATAATCAGGCTAGTTATTACTAATGCAAAATTAATAGGCGGGAGCTTATTGCCCTGTAATCAAATTTGGCAATAACATCCCACAGGAAGTCGATTTAATTTTTCTAAATCTCCATTTTTAATTCATCCTTAACGTTTTATATCTTTTGTTTTCAGACAATTTATGCTCTGTATATTAGGTTCGGGTGTGGATCCCATACTTTTCTAGAGTACAGAAGAAGGTGACTTTAGCAAAATGATGTCTCACCTTACCCAAAGGGTTTATAAACTTCCCCGGAGTATTTTTAAAAGGTTTCCATCTTCCTTAGGAAAAAACATGATCCAACCAAATGGCAATTTAAAGTAAAATGTGAATTTAGTTTATATAGTATCGTTAGGTCCAAAGAAGCGGCCTATATACAATCTTTTGATATAGTAATTTCAAAAGCAGCCATACTTTAATCTTATAATTATATAGATTAGAATAAAAAATTAGCATTCTTCTTCTTTAAATTTTTGGAATTTGTAAAATAAAAAAAAAAAACAAATTTTTTTTTAAATCTTTTAATTTTTCACTTGGTCATAATAACCTGTAATATTTGTTAATTTAAAATTCTTAATAAATTAAAAAAATATATATACGTATATTTATTTTGTTAAGTCATGTCCACGTAAATTCCTCATCATCTTAAGTTATTTATTTAAAAAATTAGCATAAATTATTTTATTTTTTAATATGTTTTTAGTACATATATGTTTTTTTTCTTTTTTTATAACCAAGCCGTTTTTTACAACCAACTTCTAAACTTTTGTGTGATTTTTTTTTTTAAATAAGAAAAAGCAGTAAAGAACCGAATAATAATAATAAATAATAATTAACGTTAAATGTTAAAGAAATAATAAATAAATTTCACGTGACAATAAAAATTCTTAAAAGCGATCATCTTATCTTAGTCTAGTATAATTAAATTAAAAAAAAACATTAAAATTGAATAGAATAGAATAAAATAAGAGTTGAAATAGCAAAATAGTACATAAATATGCCATGAAAAACAAATTTAATATTATTATATATTATACTTGTGTTATTTTGGCAAATTTTTTTTTAAAGAATTATCAAAAACACAATCATTACATAAAAAATTAAATTACTTCAATAAAAAACGAACTTGTGTAAACAATTTTTTAATGATCAAGGTTTATTTTGCCGGTACGGGTTAATAAGATTTTTCTTAAATATTTTTTTTTTTTAATTTTTAGAAGATGTAAGAATAATTAAGAAGAAAAGTGTAAAATATTGGATCTGCATATAATAAGCTTGAATTTGACTCTAAGACATTGAGTTTTAATATAATAAAGAAGTTTTAATATGCTCAAACTTGACTCTTGAGTAGGCGTTGGCTACAGTTTAAAAACATAAGGAATATCATAAATTATTTAGGAAAGCATTATCTAAGGCTAATTACCTAATATCTGATATCTAGGGTTATTTTTTGAAATCCATAAAGTAATTTTAAGTACCTAAAAGATATCAGATTACATCTGGACTAAAGAACCTATTTTACAATACATTCTATTACAATTTTTTTGAATGAATTGTTAATTTTTTGGAGATTATGGAAATTTCTTGAAAATGTTTACAGGCATTACATTAGCGTTTTGTATAGTAAATAGATTTTGCTACACACAATTGAAAATTTAAGTGATCATAATATACGGTTTATATATAATTTCACTCAATATTGAGTAATTCAAATAATTATGACAAGTAAAATGTACCGTGTAATTGATCCTTTAACATTTGTTTTTTGAACATTTAGTTTTAGTTTATAAATAAACAACCATAGCTCAATCCTTGCTATGAATTCAAACTTTAAAAGAAGAACCATTGATTATTTTAAAGTCGAATTGTATATCAAGCTTTAATTAGCCAAAAAAGAGGAACAAATAACTGACTAGAAATAGAATATACTATGTAAAAAGATAATAATCATGTAGAATAATTACAGAACTTCAATTATAATACATATATATAATTTTAATTTGTGACCAATTTATGTAAAATTTAAGTAGTGACCATAATGTACGGTTTACATATAATTTCACTCAATATTGAGTAATTCATGTAATTATGACAAATAAAATGTACCGTGTAATATATCTCTTACAATTTTTGGTTTAATAGAACAAATAACAATAGTATTTAGTTTTAGTTTATAAATAAACAACCATAGCTCAATCCTTTCTATGATTTCAAACTCCAAAAGAAGAACCATTGATTATTTTAAAATCGAATTGTATATCAAGCTTTAATTAGCCAAAAAAGGGAACAAATAACTGACTGAAATAGAATATATTATGTCAAAAAATAATAATCATATAAGATAATTACAGAACTTCAATTATAATACACATGCATTATTTTTTTTCTTTTATTCCCGCCTTTTTTGTAATGTATAACACTTTAACAAATTATTTTATCTATTCTATTTATTTAATTAAACATTACGCTATAACCAGTACCAAAGTATTGATTTGTTTACTCCATTAAAAAAAAAAAATTCCTACGAATTGTATCTATAGATATAAGTATATGACGTAAAACGAAATCACGTAAAAATTGACGGCGTTCGTGGTTAAATAGAAAAAAAACTTTTTTAAATAATTTCTATAAACATGATATTAATGAAATGTATATTTACATGTTTTTTTTTGTATTTAAAATCGTCAACGCTTAAAATTTAACCTATGATCTTCAATATATGTAATAAGTTTTTCTTTGAAAAAAAATATTATTTAACTGATCAGAATAGATACACTATACAAGAATAGTGAGTATTTAATATCTAGCACTTTAAGAAGTACATATATATATATAACATTATTCTGAAATGAATAGACGACAATGTCTAATAAATGTCTACTCTAGATAATCAATGCGGATTTTTTTTTTCAATATACGCGATAATTCTTCGTCAATTCTTCAATGTTATTGGAATAAAAAATCGTCGTGATATGTTTTAGCTTTAGTGTTATGCATTTGAAACAATCAACTGTTTTGTTCTAGACTGTATATACTAACTCATTAATATTTGCACGATTTAATTAATAATTAAAAAAATTAAAAACAGCATCTAAGTTATGATGCAAGCAGACATTATTCTAGAATATTTTGAATGCGATAATTAATTGCAATACAAAAAAAATTTTTAAACTAAATACATTTGAAATATAAAATGTTATATGTAATAAATAAAAAATATATAAATCACTCACCAGGTGATATTTGTAATTGTGCGCATGTAGCTTGCGCATCACGTTTAGCATGTTCTAATGCTAATGAGATAACTGGTTCAATATCACCACGAACCCCCAAACCACCAATCAACGACTCCAGTGCCAATGGTTTCAGATTGTGTTTTTTTTGAAACGTTGTATCTTGAAGATATTCTCTTAGTAATTGATGATCTTGTGGTACTGCTGGTGTTACAAAATTATTTGTATTTGTATTTTGTTGTTGTTCTTCTTGTTGTTGTTTCTTTTGATTTTCTTCAAAATTTTGTAATGTTCTTTCCAACAAAATATTTATATCAATAAAATTTGTTTCAATATCATTATCACCTGGTTCACTTTTAATTTCATTTAATGATGGTGATGGTGAACCATTTGATTCGGGTGGTGATGGTGGTAAAATTAAATATTCTTGTTTTACTTGTGGAAAATTTGTTAAATTATTTGTATTATTGTTGTTGTTGTTGTTATTGTTGTTGAGACAATTTGTTGATCCACCAAAATTATTCAATTGTTGATCCAATGATGGACAAGGTGATGGTGATAATGTTGATGATGCTGGACTATATATACTGTAATTATTTGATGATGAAACACTATTTAAATTACAGAATTCGTATTGTGGTGGACTTGGTAATGGTGATGGATAAAATTGATAATGTTTTTGTAATTGTTGAAATAATAAAGATGCTGCAGCAGTATTTGCATTTGTATAATCTTCTTGACAAAAATTCTGTTGATGATTACTATTGTAATTTGGTGGTGAATTTATATTATAATTATTATTATCAATTAATGTTGAATTTTTTTGATTTTGTAATTGATTTGTTGTTGTAGAATCACAATTCCATAATTTTTCAGTTTTTATAATTGGTATTATCTGATTTGTATTATTATTGTTATTATTAAAAGTCACCGTTTGATCATTATTATTATTGAAAATTGTTGTTGGTATATAATCGCGTTGTGCATCAGATGAAGATGCTGAACCAATTGATGATGGTGATAATGATTGATATTTATTGATTTCTGAATTTGTTGATGTTGATGATGACAATATGGATGTTTCTCTGTCATCAGATGACAATAATGATAAATCAAATGAATCAGCATATGCTGAATAAAAATCTGGTGTATAATTAATTGATGTTGAAGATGAATTTGCTGGTAATAAATGTGACATCTGTAAATTGAAAAAAGAAAAAAAAAATTAAATTTAATGATATGGTAAAAAGATTCGTTTGTTATTTTAAAATATAATTATTAAATGCAGTATTTTTGTATAAGTAAAAGATAAATAGTATTTAAGAAATTAGTTAAGAACTGGTTTGTCATTTTAAGACTTTGTATAATTTAAAATCGATTTATTTAATTACAAATAATGTGGCGTTATAAGAGAATTACTAAAATGTTCAAGATATGATTAAGTATCTTTTATTCTAAAGATTCATGATTTAGTAATAAAATAATAAAATAAAAAAGCTATTAAATATTAATTTAATAGTTAAATTGATTGAATTTTTTTTATGCATTACTATACATATATTTATTGTAATTAACAACTTTAAAGTTAAGAAATATTTTTTTTTTTTTTTAATTTTTAATTAATTTTATGAAAACTTAATAATAATTAAAATATTCTAATAACAAATTACAAAAGTATTTCCTTTAGTTTAAATACAATTTAAAATAAAATGATTTAATTGTTAAAAGCTTGTTAATTGTAGAGCTTATAACTATTAAATTTAGAAGTCTTGTAATTAGTCAGTAGCTGCATTTATAGTAACTATACATTTGTATTTTAATTATCAACTTTTTAATTTTTTTAACATACAATTGAAAAAAAAAAAAAATAGTTATTAAATAATAGTAAACAGATTATTATGACGTATATGCAAATTAATTAAGGGGGTGTCAAATAAATTGTTAAGTCGCCTATATTGTATTTTTATTTTAAACACATAATACTTTTCTACTAAAAAGGAGTGCTCAAAGTGTTAATTTTGACATTTAAGATATCGATTTTTTACAAAATTCAAAAAAAAAAAAAATTGTTATTAATTAATTTTTTAAATAGAAAAATATTGTCCGCATTCTATAAAAAAATTAAAACGGACCAATGTTGACAATGTTAAACTTTTACTTCCTTTTTTTCTAAGAGTCATTTATCAAGTGTTAGAAAATTTCTTTTGAAATTAAGGAAAGTATTATTAAATATTAGAGTTTCATTTTAATTAATTAAAAATTAATTTTAATATTTATTTAAGTAATGATACAGAAATTCTTTGCTTATGACATTAGACTGATAATAAAAAGTTAAAATAAGATTGAAGAATTTAACTTTTAGATTTATCTCATTAACTACAGTATAATTATAAAAATAGTTTTTAAATGAATAAGAGATGAAAATTTGACAATAGTCTTAATTTGATTCGTTCGTTATACTATTTTCTGAGTGGTTTACTGTTTAATTTAAACCAATAGTATGTTTTTGGTAAAGCTTCCGAACAATTAAAGGAAGCTTGGCTGAGTTTCTCATTTGAATCTTTCGTTCAAGTCTTGTTTAAATAAGTTTGATTCAATAATCAAAATCGAATTTAAGTCGTTCAAGTTATATGAATGTATTTATTATCCCATACTTTCCCTTTAATCGTTAGTATCTTAAGGGATGCATTGTCCGGATAATTAATGAAGCCACTACCATCAAATTTTACGATTTAAGATTTTTCTATTACATAAAAATTAACTTTAAACCCCTCTAATATTATTAATAGAGCACAACCAATGAATATTTAGACATACTTAATACTTAAAAATACTTAAAAATATGTTGCTATCGAAATTTGATTTGACAGTTGTCTAAGTCTTATATAATATATAATATCATTAATATAAATAAAAATAAGTACCACTCATTTAATTAATAATATTACTATCAATCTTTTAACATTATCTTCAGCATTAAGATAATTTAATAAAACTTTTCCATTAACTATATATATATATACTCATTGAATGTTACTAACGTTATTTAAAAGTTTATTTTTTTACAAAAAAACTTTAGAATTTTTAAATTAAAAATATTCAAAAAATATCAATTAAAGACTAAAATTCAAAAAACTCATAAATTTTTTCGAAATAAAAAATTTCGAAATTCATTTGATTTTTTTTTACTTTTTTATATTTTTTTTTTTATTTTAATTCTTGATTACACAAAAAAATTTATTATAGGTTTATATAGAAATAACAACAGAGCAACAAACAAAAAAAAAATATATACTTATATTTTTTTTTTTTAAATAATATTAAAATATTTTCTTTATAAGGGGTCAAATAAATCTTGATAACCTCAAAAAATCTCATGAATTTAGAATTCATATATTTAAAAAAAAATAAATAGACAGAATATAAAAGTTTCAAAACTTAAGAACAAACAAAAAAAAAATGTGTAAAAAAGAATGTAAATTTTTTTTTTTAGACCACATACATAAATGTACATATAAATATATATACAATATAATATATCTATAGTTTCTTTTCTATTAATAATAATAAAAAACAAAAATGGCAACAAAAATCTTAAATTTCTAATTCGAATATAAAAAAAGTTAGAAAAAATTTCTAATCTAAGTTTATTGTACCGTGTGCCTGCCTACTGTATGTGTACCGTGTTTGTCAGTTTTTCAAACTTAAATAACATACCCACTTTTTAAAGAATTTGATTTGATTTTTTAACTGTTGTTAAATGTATCCAAAAAAAAAACTGGTCACAAATATGGTTAAAAAAGTTCGCCGCTTTGAATATAACACTAATTTTAATATTTATATCACTTTAAATTTTAAATATTTTTTATCTTTGTATAACAGTTTTTAACAAAAGGATCGTAATTTTTAATTTCGAAAATTTATCTTTGTTTTTAAATAACTTTTATTCTTTCTTAAAAATTAAACACTAAAATTTAAATTAAATATATTGTTTTTTTTTTTGTAAACTGTTATACTCAATTCATTTTCTGTTATACACAATTTTTAATAAATATTTTATTGTTTAAATATAATTTAAGATTTTTTTTTTTTTTTTCGAATTTCGAATTTTTTTTAATAAATAAATAAATTATAATTAAATTTAGTTTAATATATAAATTCACTATATATATATATATATTATTTGTTATATAAAATATATTTTTTAAATATTTTATTTTTTAAAATTTTTTTTTTAATAAAGGTTACAAGAGCGTTGTTTTATTAATTTTTTTTTTGTATGTCGACAAAAACCTTCTAATCAGAACCTTAACAACTAATGGAATGATCAAATTTGAAAGCTTATTTAAAGATTTTATTTGAATTTAATTTAATTTTTTTTTTCTATTTTTTAATGTCTGTGTTTTTTTTTTTATAAAACTTTAATAAAAAAAAAAAAAAGAGTAAAAAATTAAAAAATAAAAACTTTAGAAACCCCAATTCCCAAATAGCGAATGATCAATATATATGTTATAAAAGCTTTTTAATTGTTTTCATATAATCTTCCCCTCCTTTTCTGTCCAAATGATTTTATTTGTGATTTTTTTTTTTTTTTTAAATGATTGTTAACATTTTTTTAAAGATTTTGAGATGATCGTCATATAACACACACTCACACACACACACAAATACAAATATTACACTGCCCAATCATTATTATGTTAGGTAATAAATTTAAAACTTTAAATCTTATTGTTTTGCGTTTTTTGTATCTTACAAATTTATCTTAAAATATAAGATATATATAGTTGGATATTTAAACGTATATACGTATATAGTATAGATATGTGAATTATTTTGTTTTTTTTTTTAATTTTTTGGGGTTTAGTTTTTTCCCTTTTATATATTGATTCAATTTATTAACACCTAAACACCGGTTCAATTAAAAAAATAAAGAATTGTTAAGTTGGATATTTTAAAAGATACCGATTTATTATTTGAATTTGGGAAAAGAACCACGAAAAAAAAATTGGGATTTTAAGATCATGTTATGTGGTTAAAGAATGAAAATGGATAAGAAGATTTTAATATTAAAAGTTAAAAATAAAATATGATATTGTTGGTTTTTAAACATTTTTACATTATTACTTATTGAATATAAACATTTTGAAAATACATTAACCGCTTTATTTACATTTTACATAATTTTGAAAGATTGAACATTCAAAATTAAAATTATTTAGTGTAAAATATTGTTTAATATAAAAGAGATGCGAATCAAAGTATAATATTTTGAAAATCCATTACAATAAAGATTTTATATCCAGTTTATATACTCCTTACTATAATTGTTTTTAGATATCTTGAGTTGAGATGATTTAAGATTTCATATGATTGTATGAAATAATTTGTTAACAATTATTATTTTAAATAGTCTAGAATCTACCTTAAATTCAAAATTACTTTATTATCATCTGTCAAATGTAATTTATGAAACAGCTTTAGACTTACTTAAAACCTATATCTATTGTTGGACTTAAATTTCGTTCAGGTTTGATAGTAGCTTAAGTTATCTTACTGAAATTCGACAGCTTATCTTAAGATATCTTAAGATTATTGAGTTTACAGCTTTTGCTAAGAAATAACGGTATCTTTAATAATGATAGCAGCAAAAGTCAAAAGTTATATTTAATTAAAGGATTATATAACAAAAAAACCTCAAACAAATAATTGGTTAATACCAAATACATATTTTAACGAACAATTGATTAATATTAATTGACCATGAAACTGTTATATTTTTTATTCCAATGTAATTTAATATAAAAAGTTTTAATTTTTTTTTTTAATTCATTTATATGAGTCATATTTCTTAATTTAAATTATATATTACTTTTTTTTGAAAGAAATTTATGTAACAGGCCTAAAAGTATGCAATTTTGTAAAACACATATTTCTTCAATTTTCATTGAAGCTACGTCAATTATTTTCATAATCTCTTTTCTTATTAATATTAGTATTCTTACTGAAATTTTACAGTTTATCTTAAGATATTTTAAGACCATTGAATTAAAAGCTTTTGCTAAGAAATAACGGTATCTTTAATGATGAAAACAACAAAATTCAAAAGTTATATTATATAATTAAAGCATTATATACTAAAAATCTTAAACAAATATTTTGTTAATACTAATTAGATAATTTAAAAGTAACAAATAAATGATTAATGATAATTGAACCTAAAACTTTTATATATTCTATTTCAGTGTAACTTAATATAAACAGATTTTTAAAAGAGCCATACTTCTTTATTTTATACAATTTCAAAGAAAACCATGTAAAGGACCTAAAAGTATGCAATATTGTAAAACTCTTACATTTCTTCAATTTTCATTGAAACTACGTCAATTATTTTCATAATCTTTTTTCTTATTAATATTTTTTAATGTATTAACTTAAGTACTTATGTACATTTAAAAATTTTTTTATGTAATTTTAAAATTTTGTCATCTGCAAAAAACCTTTTTTTCTAAATACAAATGATTTGCATTTTTTATATTATTATTATTATTTTTCTTTGAAAGTAAATAAAAATGGCGGTTTATTTTTACACGTATAAAAACTTTGTCTATTACTTATTTTTTTTCTCTTTAATTTTTTTTATTATAAAATCACAATATCTATTAGATATTGAGTTGAGACAATGTTTTTGTTAAAAGTTATGTTTTACATCTTAAATCAATATACGATTTATATATTGTGTACATTTCGTTGGATAAAAAAAAACAAAAACAAGAATGATGATGTGATCAAGTTGTTTTTTTTTTGTCTAACTTAAATCTATTCTCTTTAAATATATATTGATATTCATTGACGTCATTGACGAGCTTTTTATTTTCATAATGGCGATTATTGATCAAAAAAAATTAAAATGAACAAATAAGAAAAAAATTCCATTTTGTATGATGGAATTCAAGAGAATGGGTTGTTTTCTTTTGTTCTCCTACATACCAAGAAATTGTTTTGTATACCTATCTATATATATAAATATATATATGTATATACTCTATAAAGGTTTTATATAAGTCATGTTAGACTTCACCACCTGTAAGTTTTAACCAGTTTTTGCAAAAAAAAAAGACAAAAACAAAAATAAAAATCAATAAAATAGATATGTAAATAAACAAACATAGAAAATAAATTTATTTTTTATATACATATATATGTATTAATATAAGTATATGAGTTTTGTAAATAAATAAATAGGAAAAAAAATAAGATATAAATATATAAAAAAAGATCTCATGTGGAGTGATGTATGTTTTTTTTACAAATTTCTTGGAATTAAATTTTAAAATTTATATAAATATATATATACATATATAAACATTATTATATACTAATATAATATATGTTCATACTTAAATACATAATTAAATATTACTATTATAAAAAAAAGATTTTAATTTATTGATTATTAATTAAAAATATTTTTTTATTAAAAATTATGGTAAAAGTGTAAAAGCCTTTAAAATATCGATATTATGTATAAAATGTATTTTGGATTGTATATAAATTATTATTATTATTATATAATTGCAATTATTTTCTTAAATATTTCGATTGAAATATACTTATATAACAAATATTATATAAAAGAAATCTCTAATTTTATTTCTAAATTAAAAGAAAATAATTGTTGTTATACTAGTATAACAGTTTGAGGAATATATTCATTTATTACCATTCTTGGTTGGAATTATGTCAAAAAGGGTGGGTGACTAAATCTACAAACCGAAATCCAGAAATAAAAATTCCATAAATTCAAAATTCCGAACTTTTCCGAAATATAAATAAATATAAAAATTTAAATAACTGCAATTTCATATTATGAATATTCTGAAAAATGGTATAACCTTTTTTTTTTATTTAGTGTGTTAGCCCTTGTGGATTTTTTTTTTTTAGCCCTTGTGGGAAAAAGTCTTTATGGACTTGTTTTTTTTTGGATTTAGTCACCAACCCTGCCAAAACTTTTTAAATAAAATTACTAAATTAGGTACAATAAATTAGTATAACAGTTTGAATTACAGTAATTAGTTCAATTCTATGTACGGTATTCTATTTTCGATAAATGTAATCAAAGTCTCAATAATTTTTTTTTTGGAAATTCAGTTTTGGATTTTTCAAAAAAACTTGAATATTTATATTAAGTGTATACATATGTGTTCAGAGGCACCCTAAAGCCCGGCATCTTATCACTATTCATTTACATCTTCAGCACTTATCTTACTTTAATCTACCTTACAACAATCGTAATAACTAATTTGTAATTAATTACATATAATAAGAAATTGTATTTAACTAATCAATGACGATTTAAATCTGAATCTAAGTCTATAAAACGTCTATACTATATCTTAATTATATTTTTCAAAGAAAATTTAATAATAATTAAAAAAAAAACCCAACGTAATAGGTTAATAACCTATAAAATGTGTGTACTTGATGCACAACATGACTCAGAATTTAAAATGCACTTTAATTGCATATAGGTATACAATATCAAAGAATTCATCTTGATTTCAATGATTTTTTTTTTTATTTTTATATATTCTGATTCATTTTAATTTATATGCAAATTTTTTCTTTGACTTTTAAATTTATTATTATTGTCCGATTATCTTATTTAATTTTTCAAAAATAATTTTACAATTTTTTTTTTTGTGATTTTTCTATAATTTCATCATTTTACCGAAAATAAATTAAAAATGGGTAATTTATTAAATAAAAAATAAAAAAATATCAAAAATTAAAATTCAAATTGAGTCGTTTTGCAAATTAAATTAAATAAGTAAAAAAATTAAATTTAATTTTCTGAACTCGGAACTAAAGAAATTTATACTATAGAATGAAAATTAAAAGTCTTATATATATATTTAAATTTATGAGTATACCTGGTCAATTTACTACTTAAATATAGGATCTTAGCTTTTTAATTAAAGCTTAAACTCTTTTTCAAATCCTTCTTTTTTAAGTTTTCATTAATAATTCATTACTTGTCACCAAAGTTAGAAAGAAGTTGTTTAAAGTTTAATTATGATCTTGTTTATATGAAAATTTGATTAGTCATTTTTAAAAGAAAAGCTAAGCACTATATATAAGGCAAAATTGTGGGCTAAATAAAGTAATGAAGCCGACAATACAGTTTATTTATTTATTTATTGATTATTTTCAAGGGCTTATTTTGCAAATTGACGGGCCCTTTTTCTTTCGAATTTGGGCCAACACACTATATGTATTAATTTTATAATTAATTTATATCATATATTTTATACTTTACTATACATATTTGGTCACCATGGCGATTTGTAAAGAAAAATTATTTTTTTTATCCCTCTGTTGTAGACTTCTATCAAAGTGATAAAAATATATTTAAAATTATTATTGAAGATATATCGTATGTAAAGCATTAGAAAACTTTTTTTTATGAAAGAAGCATCTATATCTAACACTAATGCCCCATCCTTAAGGAACGCTTTCGTTTCGCTTCACAGAGCTATCGAACAAAGTTCAAATGTATTTAATTGTATGGGAGTATTAATCAAAATGCAAACAGTTGTCAAGAAAGTTGATAAAGTTTTTCGCTTTTTGTACATTTTTAAAATGACAAATTCAAAAATAAGAAAAACCGTTATAAATTATTTTTAAGTTTATGAGAATATTCTAATTACAAAATAAATCTAATTCTAAACTATAGTACAAAATATAAATGCTGTAATTTAAATAATGTCAAAAGTTCTGTCATTTAACGATGACATTATCAGTACTCAGTACCAGCTTCTACTGTAAAACTGTAATCTGCATATAGTGAGCGTATATAGAGAACGTATAGAGAGCGCGTATAAATAGCGCAATGTATGTTATAGATTATTCTCATTAACTACCTATGCGGTCTATATGCAGTTTACACAAATCAATTTACAACACGTAAATTTAAACAACTTTTAACATCTCCTAAATAAAATTTAATAGGTACATATTAAAACGTTTCAAAATATTAAAACGTTTACCGTCGCTTTATTAATATTTTTATTTTAATTGTTTTTTTTTTATTAATATTATTATCAAATTATTATAATTTTAATTCATTTAATTCATTACGTATATGTAAAATTAAAAATAAATAAATAAAAAAATTGAATTTTTAATAAGTGAACGAAAAAAAAATGAATCATCACGTAAAATATAATTCGCTTTCGTTTCATTATTTAATGACAATAAATGGCGCGTGCTTTAGATTGAACTCGCTTTAAAACAACTTTTTTTTAAAAAAATGTAAAAAAAAAAAACTTTTTTCTTAATTATTTTTATTATTGTAATATTTTTTTTTTTTTACATTTTGATTGTAATTTCGTATAAATATATTTTTACTCATTGTACAATTGTTCAATTGACAAAAAAAAAAAAAAATCCCCCCTAAGAAAATTGAAAACCATCACAATTCACAATAAGATAAAAAATTAATGAGAATATGCCTCCAATTCATGATTAAATCAATAAGATCAAAAGTTAAATAAAAAAAATAAAATATTAAGTATGATGTCAGAATTTTTACTCAATTTTTATACGCAATTGACAGGTAATACGAAATTTGGGTAAGTTAAAAAAAAATTACCATTTTTTTTTTGTGCTCATCATTAGAAGATTTTTGGGTGAAAAAAAAATATTTATTACGTTTTAAAAATATTTCAATATTAAAATGATGAATTCGATAAAATGTACTAAAGATGTTTTAAAAAATTGATGGCTTAGATATTTGATTATAAAATACATGACAATGCAATTCTTTTAAAAAAAAATAATATTATTAAAATAAATTTTGACTTTGATCATGAATTTCTATAATATTTAGATTAGTCAGATTTTATTGATTTAACTGATTTATTATATATATATATATATATACAAATACAACTTATGTCTGTCACGTATTGGTTTTAAGGTAAAGTGTAATGTTTTTTTTTTTTGACTACTGTACAGTAAAATAATTTTGGTGAAACGATTTTCTTGTTTTTATTATTTGGTAATCATTTATTTTTTAAAAAAAAAGGTAAATGTCAGGGTATTTTCGCATTTAGAATATAAAATGGAGTGTTGTCACATCTACTAAATGAAATAAAGGAAATGGAACAAATCTAATGTGGGAACAATTAAGAAATGTCATCAAAGCGTTAAATAAAAGCAAGTCTTACCAAATCCTTTTAAAGACTTAACATGTTTTTGTATTTTTTATTATTTTGTTTTTTACCCAGAGACAATGCAAAGCATCAAAACGACCCTATTAACTTTGTGGAGTTTCTTTGGGTACTGTAAGACTTTAACAACTAAAATAAATGTCAAACAAAAATATCTTTCAAGCTTTTAATAAAATTAATATTAAATAAGAATGAATAATAATCTAATAATAATAAATCCATATAATGTTTAATATATACGACCCCATAGTTCATGCTAAGATCTTTAAAATTTTGAATATAACTATTATATACTTAATTAACTCATTGTAAACTTCATACTCCCTTTTAAAACGATAGATACAAGTGTACAGTTGAATTTCGAGGATATATGAAAAGGATTTTGAGGAATTATATGTATGGATATAAACTTAAACGAAATTGTACAAACATATATTATCTGTAATATACTAGTATCCCTGTTAAATGTACCCCACTAATATCCCACACTAACATATATATAACAGTTATAATGATATAATACACAAAGGTATTGTATTATGCAAACAACAACAAGACCGCTATATTGGAACTTCAATAAAGAAACTCAAATTAGAAACATCCATCTTTCTTAATTTTTAATATAATACACTTTACATTATGAACTTTAGGGGACACATTGGCTGGAATAAGGTTTTATAAAAGCGTTTTACGATTCCATGTCTGTCTGTGACCACTGTACAACTGTATATTTCTACTTTGTATGGGGATGAGCATGTTCTCTCCTCCTGCTTGAAAAACATTTGAGGTAGTAATTGAATTAAACTCTTATATCTCAAATATATGAGTTTTACTTGGGAAGAATAATATTGATTAGAGGTGAACAATAATATGAATTAAAAAAAAAGTGATTTATAAAGATTTTTATCTAAAAGCAATGGTTTTAAATCAAAACCTAAGGTTTTAAGTTTAACAACTCATTAGATCTCTTATCTAATCTGTGATGTAGATTTTCTAAATACAATATAAACTTTTAAGGCCATAATGACCTAAGAAATACCAACAACACATATTTCAAAAATTAATTAATTTATTATTTAAAAATTTAATTAATTAATCAATTTCAATCCAATAACCAATCACTGTCTTCAATATCGGGATGGTGTTAACCAATAACAGAAACCAACGTAAATACATAATAAATAAAACATCATTTTAAAATCATTTATCATTTTTTCTATAATCTTAATCCTTACATAATTTTTTACTTCAACTTAATTTATTTTTTTTTTAAAATCCAAAAAATTTCTAATAATATGATTCAGTGTATCTGTCAGATTTATAATCTTAAACGTAGTTAGTTTTCATTCTTAATTTTAATTTTTTTTCTATTTTTAATCTTTTCAAATTATGAAATCATCATTTAAACATAAAAAAAAAAATACAAAAACAAAGAGTAAACAATTTTTTGCGAATATATATAGTACCTATTTATCAAGTACGAGTAATGAGTACTTTTCAAGTGCAATTAAAGTACAAAAATACAAATTTGTATATTTTTGTTTATTTATTATTATTTTTATTTTATATTTATAAAAATTGTACTTGTAGCAGGTGTTTATAAGATAGTAACAATTTTTTCCTTACCTGTAATACCTGATTTGAATTTTGAATACGAAAAACAAAATAAAAAAAAAACAAACAAAAAAGTTAAAATAAACTCTTTTTAAGTCTAAGAAATTCATAAGAAATTACAATGAAAATAATAAAAAAAATTAAAAAATAATGAGGGCGAGAAAATATGAATGAAATTTTTTTTTACCATTCAGTTTTTTTTCAAAAATTTTGACGTCAATCGATTTTTTTTTAAAATTAAAAAAAACAAAAAAAAACACATTAATACTAAGTGGTAGTGTAATTTGGGTAGGCGGTAATCACCAAGAAATTACAAAAGAAATCAAAACATTAATAAAGTTATAATAATTAATAAATATAGTAACGATGTTTTAAAAAGTATATTATAAGGGGATACAGGGTGATATATAGTCATTAATGAGTACCTTCAAATAACCAAATTAAAGAGGATGATCTAGAGGTAAAACTATTGTATAATATAGGGGGTGGTAGATTGTTAGAACAAGAGTTTTGCAGCTGTGAGATCTTAAAGAAGTTTATTATTCTCAAACAAAATTAAAGTCTGAGACAATGGTAATTATGAGCTTGTTAATTTTGTTGATGAGAATATTGAGTCACTAAAAAAATGGCAGTATTTTCTTTCAAATACTTTAAAACAGTTTTTCCAGAATGCAATAATCTTGTTCGGAAAAGAAATAATTGATATCTTAATAAAAACAAAGAAACTGCTCTAAACTTATTTTAAGACTTTAGAGCTTCAAAACTATTGCGCGCACAATCAACCCCCCCCATGGGGTTGAATCAGTTACTTCCAATTTAATTTTCTATAAGTTTTTACATGTCCAGGTTTTTATTAATGAATCACCCTGTATGCATAATATACTCTCATTAATAGTTAGTTTTATTACTGAGTACTATTATTTTACTATACCTTTCATTTGTAATTATTAAGTTCAAATTATTGTATTCATATTATTATTAAATATGGGTTTTTCCAATGTATAATAAATAAAATAGTAAAACTATCTTTACGATTTTTTAATACATACGTATATATTTGAAAATCTTTTAAAAATTTAATGGCAATTACAAGTCATACAATTGATTAAATTCAATTTTATTCTAGCCATATTATTACTATTACTAGAAAGAATTTAAAAAGTAAAATGTCATTAAATCTGAATAAATTTTAATTGAGATGAATTTTGAATTTAATTAGAGTATTTTATTAGTTTATGTATAAATACTTCAAATTGTCTTGTTAAATGTATGAATGTATATAAATGTTAAGATGATGTCATTGTTTTACTAATGAAAAAAAAAAAATTAATTGAGAAACACTAATATTAAAAGTAAATTTTATAATATTATTAAATTAATAGAATTTTTAAAATAATGCTAAAAAAATTTCAACAGTATTTTAATTGATTAGTAATCAATTAAGTATTAAATAAATAATTAATCATAACTGTTATATTATAGACAAATATGTATAACAGATTTTATTTTTGTATTAATTTTCTTGTATTTTTAGGTATTGAATGAAGTTAACTTCAGAGACTTACTAATTTTTTTAACAAGAGACTGGTAGGTGGAAGACTCGAAAGTCAGCCATTGCAATTTAGTGATGTTCCTTTGGGTAGTGTGTGCTTTTAACACACTCAAACCATGTCCTATTTTGGAAAAAAACTTTAGAGTTGGACCGTTGAAACAAATGTACAGTTTGGTTACGGGAATTGGGATATGGAAGGATTTCGGGGGTTGGGTTTAGGATATTTGGGATTGTTGAATTATGGGGAATGGTGAAAATGGGATGCACTTTTAAAAAATTGTATATTTCATTTAAAATTAGAATTTTCGTTTGTAAAAGGGCACATAATGTCTTAAGAAGGCTGCCCTTGTATTACAAAGAGATTTTAGTGAAGACGTGTTATAGCCTTTATTATCATTTGACTTATATTTTATTTAAACCTATATTTTATTTGATTAGAATAGTTTCCAGGAATTATTATGTATGTATATGAAGACACGATTCTGAATATGAATGTATTTTAAAGTTGCATTTAGAGCAGGCTTCTGTTCAAGAATTTCCATATTCTAATATATTTGTATATCCGATATTAAGTAAATTGAAAGTTAAATGAAATATAATATTGTAACTTTGAATACAAATTGTATAATTTAAAAATTATGTTGAAACAATTGCTACAATTCTTTCATTCTTTAAATATAAGTTGTTTTTTTCTAATTAATCTCATTGCTAATAAATGCGTTTACTATTAGATGTACGTACTATATATGTAAAAATATCTCAATTAAATTATTATTTTTAAGTAAACAATATATATTTACGTACTTATATTCAAATATATATAAATAAGTTTCCAATTATAGTATTTTTATATAAACAAAGTCTATATTTATAAAATATTTAATTAAAAAAATAATATTTTTAAGTTCAAAAGAATCAGAACAGGTGGGATTTATATTCTGGAACCTACGCATAGATTGTTTGATTTTTTTAAGTTTTTTTTTTTAAAATTCTAATAATAGATTAAATAATTAAAAAAATTGTTAATTTTATTAATATTTTATACTATTGTTTAATTTGAAATATCATGGTTATGCGTCAGTTTATAATTTATACAATGAATTTTGAAAGTAAAATTATATTTCAATAAATAATTTATAATTGCAAAAAATTTATATGCAGAATATTAATTATTAATTCATTTCTGGAAGAGATGTCATGTAAAAAAAATATGTATATTCTAAAATTGTAATGAAAATTGCAATCGTTAACTAATACATTTTACAACATGTTTGTAGAACTATTGTAGAAAGTACATAAAGTACTAAGTCTTAAAGTTCTAGATAAATCTTAGTACTTAAAAGATTTTTAGTATTATTCGCGAGTTTGAACTTTGGACTTAGTACTAAGACTTATCTAGAATTTAAGACAAATATGAAAAAGAGAAAAGTGTTTTTCATGTCATATAAATTAATTCGAGGCGTTTGAAATTTGGATTTTTAGAATAATAACAAAGACTTCATACGCACTCACCATGACCCGAATTAGGAAGTTCTAAGAAAAATGAATATCGCCAGAAAACTACTTTAGAGAAAACAATGGAAAATATCCTACCTTGCGGTCTTAGCATACGTAAAACCAAGTATTAGCTGCTTTAGATAATAATATAATCCAAGGAGGCCAATGGCAAACGATGTATTACAAAAAAAGCAGATGTCATGGTTTTGCAATATATTTGGAGAGAAATTTTTAAACATTGAGAATTTGTTTCATATTGCAGCTGACAAAATGCCTATGAAAATATTTAAGCCGGAAATCATATAAATTATTTGGAAAGACAGCAAAAGATGAAGAAATGCTTTTAGTATTCGGCTTTTGAATTTTACCCTAATTTACCAAGTGAAAATCCTACATGAAGAAAAATACTCAGCTAATTCTTTTATTTCCCCATTCTAATTTTAAAATTTGTTCGATAGGGGATTAAAACCTGACGGTCCTTGTCAATTATGGCAGGTATATTTATCCTAATATTATTTTGAAGCTTCAATTTTTAATTTTTTAGACCTAAACGAGTATTTCAATTAGGTTTTAAAGAAAATGAGCTCACAAAATTATTATTACTTTTTTCAAAGATTAAAAATTTGGAAAAATTTATGAAAGTCAATTTTTTTCGGTATTCTGGCCTGGGTGGCCCAGTGGTTCAACTTTTCTGGTTTTCGACTCGACTGAGCGCCATTAGGTTCAAATTAATGGCTTAATCAATAATTAATAATTATATATCTTTAATCAAAACACATTAATATAATAATATAAACAAATAATTTAATTGAATAATATAACTCACAGATATAGAATACCATATAACTCAAATACAAAATATTACAATATAAACAAAAATAGATCTATTGTATCTATTGAAAATTAAAGACATTTCTATATGTTATAAGGTCTAGTACTATCTCATGTTTAAATTGTATGTGGAATTCATTAAGATAAATTCTAATAACACAAATATAATATGACCCTCTGTTTCAAACCTCTGTTAGCGCTTAAAAAAAATCCCCTAATTTTATTTAACAAATTAAAAATATTCAACAATTAATACTTCGTCTTAAAACATAGATCGACAATACAATACAATAAAAATATTCTATTCAAAATTAATTAATAATGTAAATTTTTTCTTATATTTTTCTTCCTTAATTTTGTTTTAATATTCTAATTTCTCTTACATTTTTGATTATTTAAATATAAAATAACTATAAAAAACAATAATCTCTTTCATTATTAATTAAAATATGAGTGACATACAATACACCATTATGTATAAATATATATATGTATTATATATATATATATATATCATATATATATATCACGGAAAAATTTAATAATATGTATAAATATTTTTAATATCTATTGTATGCAAATCTTTATATTACAAATTAATTAATTAATTTTCTCATTTTTGCATTTTTTAATAAATTTGCACAAAAAAAAAAAAACAAACACAAAAAATTGATCACAGAAAGTGTTATACTTGTATAACATTGTATAAACTTGTGTACCCAATTTAATATGACATCATTTTGAAGAGAAACAAAAAAAAAAACCCATCAATGATGCTTTAATAATAACATCACTTGAAAAAAATCATGTCTAATCTTTTTTTAAAATAAAAAAAAAAACGAAATTAATGGAAAATTTTAAATTACAGGTATACTTACACATAAAGTGTACCTATGGTATAATAGAAAATTCAAAAGAAAAAGTTTTTCACTTTTTACATTCATAATAGATTTAAAGTACAACAAAAAGTGATTCATAAATATTAATTCAGCTGAATGCTGAATAATGAGAGAATATTGTTGTTGGTTTTTTCTTTAATTGAGCTTTTTTTTTTAATTGTGCCTCATTCTAATTAATTTTTGAAAAAAAACTTTTCATTGAATAGAATTAATTGACAGGTATATAATTAATTAATAATTTAAAATTAAATATTGGAAAATCCAAATTTTTTTTTTCTATGGTAGAATTAATTCTAATTTTAGAGGGTGGAAGTAATTAAGTATAGGTATATATAAAAAAACTATTTCATTAATGAATTAATTTCCGGTGAAATTTTTTAATGACTTTTGAATTAAATTTTTTTTTTTTTTTTAGGAAAAGGGGATGTTTAGTTTTTTTTTTTTGAAAGCTTAAAATTGTGGAAAATACTATTCACATATAAACAATAATTCTATTTGAAATAAAATTTAGTGGAACTGGAAAAACCTCATTAATATATTTTGGGGTTTTAAATTTTGAAATTTTGAATAAAGTAATAATTTGGGAAAAATATAGATTTTGATTAGAATGTTAGGTAAAGTTAGGTAATTATTAAATAAGTTTATTTACAAAGTTTTAAAAATTCAATTTGACATGAAATTGTGAGAAAGAAAGTTTAATTATAGGTTTTATATTAATTAATTAATAGGACTGTTAAAAGTTTTAATGAATTAAAGTGTTGGGGATGTATTGGGAATGCAACAAAATATTATGTAAGGGCTCTACAGGACTTATTTACTGCAACTAATAAGCAGTATATTAATAATTTATACTTCGAAATAGGTATAATAAATTAAATATGGATTGAAAACAGGGTGCCAACACTTATCTTATCAGTTATCACCAATCAAATAAACCTTTTTAATGAAAAGTAAGTATTTTTCACTAAATTGGTTTTAGTGGAACAAAAATTTCTCAAATAAGTGATAATTAGATTAGTTATAAGTTGTTGGTGCAATTAGGATAAGAATATAGATAATTCCTAAAATTCAGACATTAGATTGTACAAGCTAATTTTTTTTTAATTGGATTTATTTGATTAGATAATAAAGAATTTTATAAAATTTTTTAGTATCATCATATACTCAGTGTAAGAACATGTAAAAATTGTTGAACTTTTTTATGTTCAGAAAATACCAACTTTTTGAACAATCTAATTGTGAGCGTTGAATCATCTCTTTTATTTAAATTGATATCCTTAATAAACAGAACACTGTTGAATTTGGGTATGGAAAGTCTGAGAGCAGTGCATCAGCGACAATTAAAACCTCTCAGATGTGCTGTTTGATGTGGAATTATGGCTTATAAATGGTTGATATTGTGGAAATATGGCTAGTAATCGGACCATATTTTTTCGAAAATGAAACTGAGCTAACGGTTTGTAAGTTTATGAAAAATTCAATAATTTCATTTAAACTTTCATTTAAAAAAAAATAAATAAAAAAAAATTACAAGCATTTCAAATCAGTCAATCCAAGTTGGCCCTTATATGGTATTTAAATTAAATACCATATATTGGTGTTTAAATCTTATTAAGAAAGTTAATCTCTTTTACAAAGTATTTTAATTCATTAACTACTCACCAATTAATTAGTCATTCATTCAAATAGACAAGGCTTTCAAAAGAAGTAACCGTGCCAAATAATGAGTTAAGAGAGATTTTTTGCAATTTTTGGCAACACCATCAGTTGCCATCATTAATGCACAAATTTTTTTTAATATACTTTGGATAATTGGTTAATTTCTTAATGTGACTAATGGGTTAACTTTGATTTTCAAATTAAAATGTCTATTGTAAACTATTAGATTATAATTAATTTATATTCTATTCAAACTTCCGTATTTCTTCAACATTGAAAATCTAATACTGAATCTGAAATATTAAATAGATTGGTAGTAAAACTTTATAATATGTCCATGAAATATTCAGTTGAACTTATCTACTGTTTCCAAGAGATTTTTCTAATTAAGCTACTATGTATTTTAAACTACTGTTCAATATAACATGTTTTTAAGAATTTTTATTATTTTATTTAGGATATGAACAAATTATATGAAATTTTGTTAAAGATTGTCATCATTTCTAAGAAATGATGTACAAACAAATTTTTTGTTTCACAAACAATTTAAAATTGCTTTTGCTTCTAAAAGATTTTCACTGTAATCAATATTTTCATCTTTCATTATTTTATTTTATTGTATACCGGTTCCAAAATTCTTCGAAATCATTATCGCCTTCATAAAACAAAAATTTTGCAGAATCATCGCCTTTGACCGCCAAAAAATTTATATTTTATAATATAAGCGACTTGTTTTTAATTTAATCAACAGTCAAAATACCTTTAACTTTTATGAGTCAAATGTTTCTGACAAAATATTTTCTCTTAAACTAATCTAATAAAATTCATGGTCTTTAAAAGATGACGTTAAAACTTATCTTGTAGTTTTTTAGTTTTTTTTTTTTGAATTAAATTTGACCACAATTTAATATTCAATTTTTTATGACAAAATTATGACTTTTTAGTTGATTTTTATTAACCACCCAATTATGATTTTTGTACACTCAAAAAAAAAAAAAAAAAAAATTAATTTTGATGAAAGAATTCTATTTTTTGTTTTTGTAAATTTTTTTTATATTTAAAATTTAAGAAATCATTCATAAAATTGAAAAAATATTTTTTCTAAGAAATCATTTGTTGCCTTCATGGTTTAATCATATTAAAAAAAAAAAAAACTTTAAAAGTATCTTAAGTTTTTTTATTTTCATAAAAAAATTTAACAAATTTTTTTTTTTGTTTTTGTTACATAATTTAAAAAATTTTATTGTGATCATTTTAAGTGTTGTGTTTTTTTTGGTTTTCCTGTATGGAGTGTTATGTGGATGGATAACTGATGATGATGGCACAACCTAGTAATGGACGACGTAATAAATTTTGATATAAGAAAATTAAAATTAATAAAAAACAAATGTTTATATGAAAAAAAATTATCAAAGGAAAGTTAAATTTTTTAATAAATTAATTCTATTTGTAAAGTAATAGTTTTAAAACAAGTTATAAATGACAGAAAGTTCTAGTTCTTTTTTTAGTTTTAAAAGAAAATATCCTGTGATTCACTTTTTTTTTTCATGTGTGGATAATTTATAAAATATTTGGAGTTTTAAATGAAATTCGAAGGACTTAAATTTAAATCACATTGGATGCTAATTTAATATAATAATTATTACTTCCAAATTAATAGTAAAAGATGTAAAAATAAGTTCATCATAATTAATATATAATTTTATTTTTTATTTAACATTTATAACTCACAGATACAAGATACTCACAGATATATTTAAAATTTTTCATTGTTATAGCAATTCATTATATTATATGGATCGATTTAAATTTAAAACATATGAGATATATCATTCATTTTAAGTTTAGGCGTGTCCAGACTTTTGTTGATGAAGATCGATTCAATCTGAAAATACAATGCAAGATCGACTAAAAGATCGACTTATATAAAAAATTTTTCGCAATATTTATTTATATTCAGTTTATAAATAGATACTACATAATAATTAATGAATTTAATATTTTGTTCTCAGATTTTGTCGCATTGCATTGCATATTATTAGTAAGCCTGTCCTATGATGACACAGTAACTGGTTACTGCTATGTGTACACTCTTTTATAAATGTACATCTATAAATGTGCTGGGGTATTTACATATTAATATTTTTATTTGTTTAAATAGCGATTCACATAGATTGATAGAGCCAAATTAATTACTTAATTGTAAAAATATGCTATATAATTTTATTTTCTTGATAAAGCAAAGGCCAAAAATTTTTTTAAAATCTCTTTCATTTACGAAAATATCTGAATTAAGTGCTACAATATCTTTTTCATTTTATGATGAATCACTAGACAAAAAGTAGCTATTTTTTGAAGTAACTATATTTCCTCAACATTCTTATTTTCGAAAGGTAATAGCATAAATAAAAGAATTGGATCTATTTTATTTTTGTATCTTGATGACGATCTTCAAATTCATTGATATTTTTTTCAAATGTTTGCAATATTTTGTCATCAAATAATATTCAGTTTTTCCTTACTTGCTTAAAAACTTGGAAACCATTTTGTGTTCTATAATTGTTAATATTGAACTTCTCTTTTTTATATATATAAAAAAGCCGATCGACCGAAACGAACCGAAAGATTGACCAATCGGTCGCGGTCGACTGCTAAGGCACCATTGCTATATATGATGTCTAAAGTTCTAGAATCTAAATATTTCTTCGGTAAAGAAATTGAATTCTCTAAGATTAAAAATCGATTTTAATAAAAAGAACATTATATTTACAATAAAATCCCATTTTTTTATACTGCATTCCATTTTGCTACACCAGACACCATCGATAATAGTTAATACAAAATCTCTTACATTATGTAATATAAGGATCTGAAGTATAATTTAATATGAATCTGTAATCTAGTACCCTAAAATTTTTATCAACTTTTATTTATCAAAATTTATTACCACAGAAAGTATGTGTATATAAAATAATTTTATAATTTTAAGATATAAAATAGTGTTTGAAACCTAATTTTCAAAATAATAAAATTTAAATATTCCAAAATATTTAAAATACACGTGCCAAATGTAATACTCTTCTCGTGCTAATTATAAGATTTAAATTTCGATTAAAATTTAGATTAAATTATGTGTTAATATACTTATTGAATTTTAGTAAAGTTAATAAAATCTAATTAATTCCAAACATGTCTAATTAGGACGTATAAGTTTAAATTTTAAATAACCATTACACGTGGTAAAATTAAAAATATAATTAATTACATTTTTTATTTGTAATCGCACCTACTCTATCGAATTTTAAAATAACTGCCCACGACATATAATTAGTGTATAATAGTGTAATAATGATATTATATTCTTTGTATAGAATGTATTTTATTAATTGTTAGATTTTATAATAAGTATATTTAAATTAAATAAAAAGAATGTCCATTGTCTAACTTATATATATAATCAATGGACAATTGAATGTTGAAATTTAGTATGAGTCAGTAAATCGAGTCATTAAGAATCAAGTAAAAATCGAGATCTAAACAACTTCAACTTATAATAATTAAATAATATCATAAAGTTTAATTAAAATATTCTTAAGATTTTATCTCTCAGGAAATATCTAGAACATTTTAAACACATGCATGATTGTTAACTCGAAATTTTGAATCGAAGTTGTTTACTCTGTATAAATTCTTTATTTTGTTGTTAAATTATGACAAATCCAAAAAATTGTTTTTAAAATTTAAGCTGTTCAATAAAACGTTTTAAACTTCTTGTAAATGTTAAAAAACACATAAAAAATAATGATATAAAACATGTTAAATAAACAATTTATAAAACTATTACAATAATTTATAAAAAAAAAAAACAAAAAATTATTAAATTAAAAAATATTAATTTTTATTTAATAATAAAACTGTACAAAATATCACACCTCATTTTTTTTCAATTTTATTTTTTTTTTTTTTGTTTTTTATTAAAATTTTTAATATTTTCATTATAACGATAACTTTAAAAGTAATTTAAGATAAATCGTGAGTTGATTTCTTTGTTTAAAAACAAATGAATAATTTTTTGTCTTTTTTGTTTAACTCTTTATATACTTTTAGCATATTTCCGAAGAAAAATTTGAGTAATATGCTTATTGAGTTTTAATTTTGTCAAGCTGTCCGTTTTTAATGCTTTTGATCTTAATAAAGTTTAGACAAGGTTTTGAACATAAATTTTGAGTTTGCTCATGGTTATTCAGTTCAAAATCTAGTTCCTTAGCTACTTTAGCTTCTTTCACTCATTTTCGAATTTAACTTCATTTGATTCGCTCGACCTAAAATTTGAGTTCAGTCAATAGACAAATTTTGAATCTTCAGATAAGTCTGATTTGATTTGCGTGCTCAACTAAACGCTCAATTCAAAATCCTATTCTGCTAAATATTGAGTTTCTCCAATAATGCTCAAATAATCACTCAATCTAAAATTCTAATCTGCTTAATATTGAGTTTCTTTAATAATATGAATATTAATACGTTTAATATGCGTTAAATATGCGTTCTAACTATGATTGTATGCAAGTATACATCACTCAATAGACAAATTTTGAATGTGCATACATAAGTTCGAAATCTAACTCCCCAAATATTTCATACATCTCTGAATTTAACTTGAATTTAAATTGAGCTCAACTATAATTTTCCAACTCAAAATTTGAGTCGTTTTAATATTGAATATGCTTAATATTTAAATTATTTTTAAATCCGTTCAATGTGTAAGAGTAACTGCACCACTAATACAGATACAAAATTTGTATTAAATGATAAATTGAGTTGAAATTTGAGTTTTTTAAAACCCTAGTTTCAGATGAATATATTTTAACTCATAACTTAAGTTATTATTGTTAAAATAAGTATTTCTGAGCTTTATATCAAAACTTTGAATCTTTCTTAAGTCTTCTGTTTATTTAATTAGTATACTTTCAAAAATATTAACATTTTTGGAACAGTTGTTATACATTTTTTATAAAGTTGGACAAAAATCAACGCTCAATTTGTTAAGTTTTGTTATATTATAATATTTTAACAAAGAGATTTTTTTGAAAATAAAGGGCTCTTCTTAAAATTGAGTTGAGTGAAAATTTGAAATTTCATTAATACTCCATTTAATAGCAGATCTTAAAAATTTTATTAGTCTTCCAAAAACTATTTGACTAAAATTTACAACAACATTATTAGGTTCATAATTAACAGAATTGTGGACCTATTAAAATCCTTATTTTTGTCTACTACTTCATTTTCTGAGAATTTTAACTCAGTATTAATAAAAAAAAATAAATTTATTAAAATAAATTGTGAAAAAAAAAGTTTAAATTAAATAAAAACTTGAAAACCTTGATTTTATATAAAAATAATAATAACAAAAATAATAAAACAAAAAAAAAAACATAGTAAGAATAATTTAAAGAATCTTTTAACATTAAAACTTAAGTTGTATATATATATGTGTATATTTTAATACAGAATTATGGTGGAATTGGAATGTTTCAACATAATAGCAAATTGAACGAATAAATCTAGTAGTAGTAGGTTTTTATTAAAAAAAAAAAAAAAAACATAGAACCAGAACAAATTCTATATAATCCATTTAACTATTAAATAAAAAAAAAGGTTTAAATTCACAATATTGCGAACTTTTTATTTTTTTGTTTCTTATTTAAGCACATCAAGCTTAACTCCATTAATTTTTTTTTATATAAGCTGTACCTAAAATATATATGTTAAACAAAGAATGAAGTTTTTTTTTTAATTTTTTTTTTATTATACTATTTTAGTATAAAACTATTTTTTTTTTTTAACAGGCAATTGTTATAAAAAAGGCTTTTAATAATATGCCGCTATTAAGCACAAAAAAAAAGAAGAAAAAAAAACAAAAAAAAAACTTGAAGTAACTTTTAGTTAATTCGCTTTCATAATTATTGTTCAAGCATTGGTTCAAGCATTCAAAACTTGAAAACCTTGATAATTCTGTGTTTTAAAGTATTGTAAGAAAAATGAAAAAAAAAATCTCAAAAATAAGAAAAAATATTAAACTTGAATTTCAGTTTCATCCAGAACATAATTGATTACTTTTTATTTATCTTGTATATAAGTACATATATTGTTATATAAAATTTATGTAGCAATATATATATGTAGAATTATTATATATATTAAAAAGCATAAAATAGAATTCGTGATTCGTAATGCAAGCTTGATCATATCTTAATAAATGGCTTGAATTAAATATTTTTTATTATTATTACTTATGTTCTTACTATATAAGATGCTATATACTATAGATCTCCTATAGAGATGCTATCTATGTATATCTAGATATGTATAGTTTTTTTATTGTTGTTGTAATTTATTTTATTTTGAAAACTTTTTAGAACAGATCAAAAAAACTAATTGATTATAATAATAAATAAAAAAAATAATTTATATATTATATTAATATTGAACATTTTAATTAAAAAATAAAATAAAAAAAAAAAAATATTTAATGTTCATTTATTATATGCCAAGCCTAAAGGTGTTAAAAAAAAATAATAAAATAAAAAAAAACATGCGAAAAATTACAAAAAAAAAATTTTGAAAAATTAAACTAAACTACAGCTTAACTTTAGGATAACTGTCAGAAATTGGTTTGTAAAATTTTTTTTATTTATGCAAAACTCTTTTCGAATATAATGTAAGTTTCAGAACCCTGCAGAGTGAACTGCAACTTACGTTGTAAAAATTTTGGTTTTATATAATTATTAATTAGTTAAAGTTTTTAGGAGCGTTGCGTTCTGTAAAATTACTGGACTCTTCAGTAGGTTTGTAGTATTATATTGCGAAAACAAACTGCTGATTAAAATTTTATTAATTCTTAAAACTCAGGAATCCTTACGAACATATCCTATGATTCAAAAAATTTCATATTAAATATCTTTTCAATTATTAATTAGGTAGTTTAAAATTTATAAAAAAGAGCACCTCTAATAAGATGAGCGAATTGAATATCTTTTGGCAAAATTGTTACTCTTTTAACGTGGATAACGTGGATAAATTTGTTTCTTCAAAATACTCAACTCAATATAACTACGATTTAAAAAGTCATGACTGCGGTACCTTGGAAACGTAAATCAATTTTAAAATCTTGAGGAATTTTACGAACTAAATGTTTTAATGGCAATTTAGGGATTGAAAGCTCAGTACTTTTTTCATAGTCACGATTTCCACGAAGTTTTACTGTTCCTGAACGATTGATTGTTAACTTAAATTAAGAAAATCTGCAGAGAGTTTAGTTTGTAATTAAGTTAAAATCTTCAACTCAGATCTTTTTGTCAATTTTTTTTGGTAAGGTCTTGTCCTTAAAATCATATTTTAGATTTTAAATTCAAATTAAATTTTAAATTATACGTACCAAAATTTTAATTTAAGTTTAAGTTTAAGTGGGAAATGCCAAGTTTTTTTTAAAACCTTGTAATAATGGTTGGTAAACAAAGTTCTAATATTTGAATCCCTGAAAATTAAGAATTTTCTGGTTCTACCAATAGTCTAGTTCTAAATCACTTAAATATTTCAATGATGAAGTTATTAGTATAAAATCTTTTATTTTCTTTAGTATTAAAATTTGTTGGCCTTTCGTATTTTTATTTCATATCTAAATTGGCAAATTGTCATACAATTATTTCCATTTCGTGGGTGTTATAAATGGACAAATTGTTTCTTTTTCAATTTTACTTTTTTTTTTAATCATATTACAAAGTTGTCTAGATTTTTTAACATATTTTATATATATAATATAAAATTTTGTTAAAGAATTGTTACTCCTGATTAGTTTTGTTAAAAATTAATAAAACAAAAAATAAACGCTAATATTAAAACATAATAAATATAAAAAGAATAAAAAAAAATCAAGGTTTTTAATTTAATTGCATTAAATGTGCTAAAACTTACGAATTTTATAGTTGTTTTTATTGCTTTAATTTTAATTAAATGTTCTGTTCTTACCTATAAATATAAAAAAAAAATAAAATATATATTAAATAATTAAAATAAAAAAAAAAAAAAAATGTTAAATAAATTTTTATGACTTTTTAAGAGTTTTATTATTTTTTGTTTTTTAAATTGTTTAACACAAAAGAAAAATTAAGTAAAATTTACTTTTTTTAATACTATTTTTTTTTAGATTTAATTACCATATTGTCTATTAAGATTTAAGAACTATATTTAAATTTTTGAAATTACTTAAAAGTGTTTGTTCTATCTATTATACTATAATAGTACAATATTTAAATATATAGTCGGTATTAGTCAAAATTTTAATAAAAAATGTGTTTAAGAAATGTCAAAATTAATTTTGTAAATATTATAACTGTAATTTAATTTCAATACTATAAAATTTTTTAGTACCTAAATAAAGTTTATTTTTAGTGAAGATATATTTTTTAAAGCTATTGTGACACAGTACTAATGTACTAATGTAGTACTGTGTCGTACTAATGTAAACCTAATCAATATATGTCAAATGTCACCCTTTCACAATACTTATGTAAACATAATTACTATATATATTTGCATAACTACTAGGCGTTGTATATTTGTAATGTCAGATAAGACATAGTTTACTCCATCCTGTAACAAACATAATTTACTCCATTCTTTAAATTAAAGTTTAAAGAACATCTCATTAGTTTTATTAAATATAAATAATCACAGTATTGAATTATAATTTTCCGATTTTTAAGAAATATTAATATAGATATCCACAATGTAGTTTACCAAATTAACAAACATTAAATTCTTCAAGTGTCATAACTGTCAAAAATTATTTTTACAAAGAGTTTAAAGAAACTGAGGGGTTGAAAATATAAAAATTCCAAATAAGTGTAAATTTAAATTACAAGAAATGTTTTAGATTTTCAAAAGACAAATAGATTTTTAATAGATTTTCATAAAATGAGTTTATAGAATTTTGAAGTAATTTTATATTTGAATTAAAAGGTATTTCTTAATCTATGAGTTGTATTATTTAATTAAATTATTTGTTTATTCCTTTTTGGTATAATTGTTTATTTTATTATATTAATGTATTTTTTATTAAATATATGTATATGGAATTATTAATTTTTGGTTAAATCTTTAATTTGAAGCGCATGCATAAATGGTGTAAAGTCAAGTTCGAACCTCTTTAATTAAATGTTGGTACTCTGGTAACTGTGCTACGCAGCTGTTCAGGCTAGGGATTAATATAACTTTTTAAAATGTATATCTACATAAAAAGTTATTCTTCAACTAAAATTCACTTTTATAAGATTTTTCTAAAATTTGGTTGGTAGAAGTTGGTTAAAGAAACCAAAAGAATAAAAAACTATTAATTAAAATTATCAATTGTTTTTCCCAAAAAATTGTGTAACAATGAAATTTATGCTTCTTAATATTTTTCTTTAAATATATTTAAAAAACTATTTCTTGGATTTTAAATATTAATTAAATCCTAATCAATTGAAAACTTATTTTATAATGAAATCCAAAAATAATTTTTAATTGAAAGACCATTGTCCCCAATGTTTTTACATATTATAAAAATTAATTAATATTAATTTATTTATTTAAAATTCTAATGCAATCCTGCATGATTACATATTATTATCAGTTAATGATTACATATAATTATCAGAAACAACTGGACTTTCCAACTGAAATGTGTAACTAAAATGTACCCAAACTACCATAACTCCTACTAAAATCTTAAAATTTCAAATTAATATATTTCAATATATTATATAAGTTTTTTGCTAAAATCAGTTGTAGATTGTAAAAAATTATACATTGAGGATTTGTTTTTTTTTGAAAAATATAAATTACTAAAATATAAAAGTAAATTTTTTTAATTTACGAAATATTACTAATAAAATGTTAAAAATTTAAATTTATGAATAATGTATTATTTAGAAATTATAAACTTAAAAACTATACTAGGAAATGATTATATCTTTAAATACAAGTAATAACTAATCGTTTGTAATCTATAAATTAATTCTTAAAGTTATAATTAAAATTACAAGTAATTATTATCAAAATAGCAGGATATAGCATCACAATTTTAATCAACTATAGCCATAATCTATGTCAAAATACAGTATAGAAATGTTAATTATAAAATTAATTAAATTAAAAAAAAATTTTAAAAATGTTCTATTTCTTTTAATAATTTTAATAATCCAATTAAAACTAATAAGAATTTATTGAATAGGGATATGTGCATAATTGATTTTGTTTTTATAATTTCTTTTTCATACATGAATCGGAAATACCATAAATAAAATGTAATTTAAAATAAAAAAATGGATGACATGATAATGATAAGTATTTCCGGAAAATTGTAATTATCTGCATTTAAAGATATTTAAAAAAAAATAAATTATTAAATTTATTAATTTATTACTTAGTTAAATATAGAATAAATAATTATTAAGAATTTTAAATTATTAATAAATAAAAAAAAATAAAAATAAAAATCCCTTAATGCCATCATTTAGGAAATCAATGAGCGCAATGCAATTGAAAATCGCGATAAATGATTTATTTCTAATCATTGCAACGTAAATTAGTTAAGACGTCATTAACGATTTCTTGTTAATAATTTTAAAGAAAAATAAAAAAATTTGATTACTAACAATTTTTTTTTTTAATTTACATTTTCTATTTAATTATTATTCAATTAATATAACATAGTCACTTATTCTGATTAGTTTTCCTGGATTTTAAATCTTATTATAGTTATTATTAGTTTTCATATAAATCAATTGAAATGGAAATCTATAAATAGGACAAAAACTACTCTAAGATTAAAAATATTCATACAACTTTGTTAATATGTATGTATATAAGTATATAAATTATTATTATTTAAAAATTTTTTGTTATACCACAACTCAACAATGTTAGGTATTTGATTAATTGAATTCCTTTCAAACTAATTAATGTACATACATAACTACATGAAAATTAAATCATTATCAATCAAATATAATCGTAATAATTACTTAAACTATATACTTATGACATGTTAGTTGTTGCGCAGTAATTGTCGTGACATAAAAAAAAAAAACAAATTTATTTGTTATTTGAATGTCGAATTTATTATTAATCTAATTTAAATTAATCTAAAAATAAATTATATATATTTTATTTTTAGTATGACAAAATCCTTCTTTTAAATCTTATTGGTTTTTGCGCCACTTCTTTTGATTTTTTTTTAATTTAGTAATGAATAAGTTGACACTATACTTAGTTTAAGTACTAATATGGATTTTTATAATTTATGAAGAATCCAGTGCGAATTATATACGTGCGTAAATGTCGGGTACTTATGTTCGAATTGAATATCGTCATTGCTTTGGGGTACATGATATATGTTAACATATTTTAATGTGGGATTAATGACGCTTTACTCTTGAATTGAATTGTTCTTAAATTCTATTTCATTTTAAAAAAGTATTCGGTATAATTAATTGTTTGTTATAGATTAATTTTGAATTAATTTTGACTATTTTTTGAATATATGTTTTAACCCCGGAAAAGAAGTTTTTTTTTAATAATGTGACATTTATAAATGATTAATTTTTAGTGTAGTGTGATATACATTTAACACGTATAAGTCGGTGCATATTATTTAATATTTACGTCAAGGTTTGAGTGATTATTTAAACTAATAATACAAATACCTTGCGGTTAGTAAAGTTTTTAAGCTAAATTTAATATACTTGTATTATTAAAATAACTTTGGAGGAACAAAAAATCAATTCAAATAAAAAAAGGGATGAAAAGCATTGAATAGAATTACTATAATATTACATTAAATTACTATAATATTAAATATTAATAATAGAATTAATAGAATTACGCAAGCGAGTTAACTAAAGTTAAAATATGTAAGTAAAAAAATGGTTCACTTAATATTAATGGTCACTTACTTTTTCTAAAAATAAGCATAATGAATAATCATTCAAGTACATAGAGTGAAATATACAATATTTCGGCAATTATGACTATAATATTTGTTTTATTTTTTCCTAATTTATTTTATATAATTTAAATATTAATTGACAATTTTCAAACATGTTAGTGCTGCATACAAGAGCAAGAGAAGAAAAGAATAAATGGGTCAGGCACATACTTAAAAAGCCGTAATAATATATAGTAAGGGAAGCAGTGGAATAGAACCGACAAGGAATTCGAAGACGTGGTCCAGCCAATAACACTTGAAGGAGAACGAAATTAGGAGAACTCGCCTCAACTGGAAAAACATTTGAGGAAACAAAAATAAATGCTCTTAATAGAGTCAAATGAAAATGCAACACACTACCATTACACCCACTTGATGAATTTTGTAAATTAATTATTGTACAAAGTATAAAATTGTAATTTCTAAAGAAAATTCTTATTAAGTCTGTAGCCCAAACCAAAGGAGATAGGAATGCAATAATTTTATTCGCGACATAAATATAATAGGTATTTAAATAAAGCCAAAGAAACTTGTCTTAACTTGTTAAGACCTCATCACAACTCCAAAACTATAACACAATCTAGTCATAAATACAAAAAATTTACCTCCACTTTTCCCCCCTTCTCTTTCCCCGTTTAGTATAGGGCTTTCACATAGCCTCTCCATCTTACTGTATTATTGGCCATCTGCTTTATTTGGACCCAAGTTTTCCCTATCTAGTATTTATTTTTCTACCGTTCTGCGATATGTTTTGCGGGACATTCCGACAGTCCGTATTCCTTGAGGATTCCATTCTAGCGGTTGTCGGGCAATTGTTTGGGCAGATCTTCTTATGGTATGACTAATCCATCGCCATTTTCGCCTTCTTATCTGGCACTATCACAGGTTGCTCTTTTGCTATTTACCATAGTTCTTCATTACTGATTCTTCTGGGCCAGAAGATTTTGCAGATAGATCTTAAGCATTTCTTCCGAAATACCTGAATCTTATTAATATTTTTCTAATTTGTGTGCCAGGGCCTGATTTGTGTGAAACCATATAGAAGTGTTGAATATCCTTAACTAAATGTGTTTTTAGATAACTTTCACATTAGTCTTAATAAATTGGTATATACATACATATATTTTAAAAAATTAGTGTCTTAGTAATTGAATCACCCAGAAATATTGAAAATACTTTACCTAACAATTTTAAATTCGCTCAATATTCAAATTTTTAAAATTGTGCATTTCGCACCTAAAATATAAGTACAAAAAAAAAAAAACAAAAAACAAAAAACCTAAGAATTAAAATAATGAAAGAGAAAATTATGTATACCAAAAAAATTTCCTCTCTTGCATGCCCCGATTATGGAAAATTTCTGTATTTATTTTCTTTTTCCAACATTTTTGTTTTGAAATAATTTCCAAAGAAATTAAATTCAAATTTTTTTATAGTCACAAAACAATGCCAAAGTTTTATTTTTCTTTTACAGTAAAGAGGTACTAAAAAAAAATTGTATTACAAAAAATTAAACCACAAAATCTTACCACACAAATACAAACAAAAAGTAATAAATATATTTATTCAAAATACAAAAAAAAGAGAGTGAAAGAGAATTTAAAAAAAAAACACATTTTAAAATAATAAAAATTTAAATTATAAGAGAAGCAAAACAACAACAAAATTCATAAAAAAAAAAAAAAAAAATCACCGTTTTCTACTAACGACCTTGAGGACGAATTAGTTTTTTTTTTTTTTATTATTTTTTTTTTTTTTTTTTATTAAATGGCGGTAAATTTATGTGTAACGACTTAACGAGTAACAAAATGGCATCTGTGGTTATTTTGTTGTTGTTGTTGTCGTTGTGAAGTTTTATATTCACAGTTGATTTGTTGGTTTACTCTTTTTTTTTTGAAATTATGGAAAATAAATTGTTGAAAAAAAAAAAACCAGTTTCAAAAAAAAAAAAAAAAAAAATAAAACAAAAAACAAAAGGAAGAACAAAAATTAAAGCAAAAACTTAAAAAAGTAATTTATTAAAAATTTATTAAAAATTTATTAAAATTCAAAAAAAAAAAAATAAAACAAAAAGGAATTTTTTTTAAACAAAAAAAGACAAAAATGGAAATGAAAAAATGAAAAAAAAATAAATTAAATAACATTTTATTCAAATTAAATTAATTAAAGAAAAAATAAATTTATATTAAATGATTATTTTGCTTTTTTGTTTATTTCGAAAATTGTTGTTGTTATTTTGATTTTTTTTTTTTATTTTTTAAAAGTGGTATAATGAACGAATCAAATTACATTTTATTTAAGGGGGAAATCTATTATATAACATTATTTAGTTTTTTTTTGGAGAATTATTAAAAATTAATATTTTATTATATTGGGATATTAAGTTACTCAACCAAATTTATATATATGTAGGTATGCAATTAAAAAATTGAATTATTAATATATTATACATATCTTTAATTTTGGACAAATGTTAACAATCTTCGACTATTTTGGTGAATTTTTTTATTTCGAATTTTTAAAAATTTTTTAGATTTTAATTTTTTAAATTTCTTTTTATTCTATTAATTGTTAATTTGCTTTTTTTTTTTTAATTTAGTTATATGCTTACTTTAGAATTATTTATAATAAATTTAATAATTCGTAATGTAAAAATCTTATTTACCCAAAAACTCATTTTGCAATAAATTCTAAAAAATATCAAAATTTCACTTTTCAAAATAACTTACATACGACAAATTTCATTTACATGATTTTTTTGGGGACCTGAATTATGATCCTACGAATTAAGGCCCCCGGGGTGTTATTTTCCATTTAATGAGAAATAACGACCTGGGGTTTTATTTCTAGTAATAATTGAGAAATAAAGCCCCAAAAAAATATGGGAAATAAAGCCCAGGGTTGAACTACGATTTCTTTGAGAAATAAAGCCCCGGGGTATTATTTCCCATTTCTATTGAAAGTGCAATTGAAAAAAGAAAATGGTTTGATATATTTTTGGTAAAAATTTAATTTTAATTATATAACATCAGTGACAGATTTACTTAAACTATAATATCAAAAATAATTAGAACACATTATGGAGCTGAAGTCGAAATCAGGGGTATTTCCTTTTTCCGAAATTAAAAAGCAAATAATAATTTTACATACAAACTACATTTATACTACAAACTAAACATATAAACCAGATGTTGTAAACATTGTATTGCATACATTAATCCATTAACACTCTGGAAAAAGGGTCAACATTTGATTTTATAACCAACTTAATTATGCCTCCTAATATAGAATCCCGCATAGACAAATATATAAATATTAAATACATATTGTCTTATATCTAATATTTTACTTATACATATATAAGTTATTTAGGTTTTAATATTACAAAAATGGATTTTACTACATAATTAATCAAAAATAATAAGTCGGGAATTTATTCCTCAAGAAGTCTTAAGTTCTGAATCTTCAATTGAAAGAGAAACAACACCCCGTGGCTTTATTTCTTACAAAAGTCGTAGTTCAACTCAAAAGAGAAATAAAAGCTCGGAGTTTTATTACTCAATTACTATGAGAAAATCCTCAATCCTAAGAATTTTTGAATTGAATTAAATTTTTAACAAAAATAATTATAAATATCTGTATAAAACAGTCATAAAAATAACTTTTATAAACATTGAAAAAATTCTCAGAAATTCAAAAAAATTTATTTAATTTATTTTTTAGTAAATGAAACAATTTGCATAATTAAACATTTAATACTTTGACCTATATTTTATTAAAAGTTAATTAACATATATTACAAATTAAAAATTTCAAATTATTCACCAAACTTAATTGATATTTTAAATGAACAACTTTACCAAGTGACTATGATTATATCAAGATTTCTTTGCAAACATTCTAGATTATAACGAAATGATTAAGGTGTTAATCATAGTACACTAAAAATTTAACCAATCATCGTTTTGGAATTTGTATTTTTATGGAATTTTAAATTTCAAATATATTTTGATATTTAACCAATTTTAAAATTAGAAATAAACGGAAGAGTTTAACCTTTTTTTAAACTATGTTCAAAATAAAAAATTGGCGCTATGATTATCTTATTTTTAATTAAAATTCCACTTAATGAGTTAAATTAAAAGTTTGTACAAAAATGAATTAAATTAAATTTAAATTTGGTAAATGAAATAACATATTATTTATACCTATACAATTGTAAATAAATGAATTAAATTTAATTATGATTTTTAAATATTCTGCAATTAGTAAATTACGAATTTAGTATTTTTAAATTGAAAATTTTAAAAGCATATTTTTCTTTTATTTTACTAATTGCTACCATTAATTAGTCATCTGAAGCATAACTTAATCTGATACATAATTTAAAATAAAATTCCACAAATAATCAATGATATTTTTTAAATAAATTAAAATTTGTTGGTCATTTTTTGGAAAACCCTAAACACAGTTCAAGGGAATACAAAAAAAAAAATTTAATATAAAAAAAAATACAAAATTTTAATATTTCACCACATAATGAAATTTAATACCTCTACTTAATATAAAATTAACTAACCATATTAAATTCCAAAATATTTATTCACCACACTCATTATAAAATCATTGCAAATATTTCTTTTCTCTTTTCAACATAACCGTTATATGTTTTATAGAGAGTGTGTGTATAGAGGCACCAAATTATTATTCACTTTTATTTTATTTTAAAACATTAAATTGATACCATCAAATTCGGGGTAAATAAGAATTCATATAATATACATTATATTATTAATATGCATATATGTTATATGTGATTGGTATATATAATTTTTTTTCAATTGCAAGTTTGCAACATATATAGATGGGAGTAATATAGACCGTATGCTTCAATGTGAAAGTCATTTATGTATTTTTTTTCTTCGATTTTTTTTTAATTCGAAATAAAATTAAAAGAATCATAAAATAAAGTAAGAGCTTTTTGTTATTGGAGTTATGTGTAGAGACTATAGGGTATTTATTTATATATTGCATTTATTTTGGTCAGTGATTTTGGGTATTAAGACTTACACTATAAATCTGTCGTTCTCGATTATGAACAAATTTTTAACAAATACACTCACTGGAGAATAAGCATGCTTAGTGGAGTCCCGTGTTTTGATGACGTCACTTTATAGTTATGTAAAATATAACTGGAACTGTAAGAGGGAAGTTAATTATATTGGAGACTTATCTAAAAGATTTTAAATATTACTGACTTTTGAGTTATTCTTAGAGTAATTTTATAAATTTAAAAGCTTAGGTAGGTTACATTCTACAGGAGAATATCGTGTATTCAAACTTCTATACATTATATAGGCTTTACTTTCGAAATAAATATATATATGTATGAATTAATACCTAAATTTTATATTTCAAAAAATAGAATTTGCTACATTTATATATCTAGCAGGTAACAAAATTAATAAACGTTACAGAATTGAGTTTAAGAAAAAACCATGCTCTTTATTTCTGCAAGCTATCAAAAATAAAGGGGAATTCAAAGTTTAAAAATTTGATTGTCACTGACGCATTTAATGTTGTCGATTTGTTATTGCTAAAAACTCAATTTTGTTGCTATGCATGCATTTAGTTTTCTAAATCTATTTCACCAAATTTATAACCCTACAACTCGGAAAAAAACTTGTAAAAATTTCAAAAGTTATGGAATTGTAAATTTGGTGAAATGGGTCCCTGGGTGAAAATACAGAATTGTAAATTAGTAGACTACTTAATTGTCAAAACTCAATTCAAGCTCAACTTAAAATTTGAGTCCGTCCATGCGTACCCTTTAACAATTGAGTTCCCTGTTAGTATTGAGATGAATTGATTCGAAATTTAAGCTTTTACCTTAAGAATTCGTCAAACGTTCACTTTGTTGCAAAAACATATGGGGAAGGCATAGTCTATTATAATATATTTAATTACTGTCATTTTTCAATAATTTTACAAACTAAAAAAAGTGCAAAAATAAAAAAAAAAAGTTTATGGGTAATTTTAAAAACCAGAAGCTTAAAATTAAAAAAAAAAAAACATTTAACAAAGAAAAGATATTAAAGCAGATAAACAAAAAAAAAAAGTTAATATTTTTTTAATATGCTGCTCGTCGTAGTAACAAAAACCCAAAATAAATTTTATTACTGTAATTTATACTTAATAATATAGTATATTTCGTCATTTTATGTTTGTAGTTGTTGTTATTTTTGTTGTTGTTATTGTTTTGTTTTGTGTAACAACGATCAATAACAAAACAAAGAAACTATATTTTGTTTGTTTGTTTTTTTTTTATTTTGGAATGGAATGGACATACCAAAAAAACAAAAACTTTCCTAAAAGAAACTATGAAATATTTTACAGATTTTACTTTACATATAAAATAAATTTCTAAAATGAAAATAAAATATAAAATATATAGCAATTGATTTGATTGTCAATTTGTTAAGCATTTCAAAAAAAATTTGTGAAAAATAAATAAATTTTAATTAGTAATTATTTTTTAATTTAACAAACACATATAAATACAAATTCAAATATCTATTCGAAATAGTTTTAATTATATTTAATATAATTAGGTTTAAACTATGGAATTTTTAGCATTTTGAAATTACTTTTTACTTTTACTTTGAATTTTAAACTTTTATAAATGGTCTATTGGCATATAAAAGAAAATTTATTGATTTTCAAAAGCATATAAAATACTCATTACTATTAGCTTAAAACAATTCTTACTCAATTTTTGTAAAATGAGAATAACATTTTTGAGTTATTGGGACATATATATATTGGGAAATTTTTGAGTTATTGGGACGATAAATGGCGACTAGTGGTTAAACAATTTCAATCGAAAGATTTAAAGTTTAAATCTTTGTTAGATTATATTTACATATTCCAAAGTATATGGTAATTTACATGGTTTAATAGTTTATATCGTAATAATTAATACCGTATTACGATATAATAACGTACAACCATTTTTATACCCGTATGACTATATAGTCAAAGGGTATAATAAATTTGCCATTACGTTTATGACGCAGACAAGGAGGGGGGGTAGATATAGACTCAAGTGTATGAAATCGATTTAGCTATGTATGTCCGTCGTCCGTCCGCACCATAACTCAAAAACTAAAGGAGCTAGGATCTTGAAATTTTCGCAAATTCATTTTTTTGCAATAGCCGTCATTACAATTTAAATCTAGCCATTTTGGTTCATGGTTTCGGGTAGCTGCCATACAACTTCTTTTCTTATATGAGTATTACTCTGTACCTGTTTCGCTACATGTCTGAAATTTTGCCAAAAGTAGTTTAGTGTAATGGCCAAGGTTACAGCAAAATTTGGTTGGTCTACTGCAGAGGGTTCGAGTAGCTGCCATACAACTTCTTCTTTTATATGAGTATTACACTACACCTAAAGAAGCTGGGTGTCTGATTTTTTGCCAAAAATAGTTTAGTGTACTGGCCAAAGTTACTGCAAAATTTTGTTGGTCTACTGCAAACGGTTCGAGTAGCTGTCGTACAACTCCTTCTTTTATATAAGCATTACTCTACACCTAATAAAGCTAAATGTTTGAAATTTTGCCAAAAGTAATTAACCGAATGATATAAGGTATATATTACGGTTATACGGGTATCCCAGAGTTGACACAGTCTACTCTACCACACTCTTCCTCGTTTAAATTAAAAACCCCTACAATAGCTACAGCCTATAATATCAATAACGTTTAAAGTAAATTATGATTCAAAAAAATTAAGTAAAATCTGTAATATAAAAAATAAGTGACTCAATGGATATACCCTATGTTTCTAATAGGAGTTTAATTAAAATTTACTCCATTTTGAGCTTTTTAAAATATGTATTAAATTAATTAAATCAAAGATACAAACATTAACCACTCTATATCACGTTTATTATTTGATCTTAATTGATCTTAATTAAATTCAAACTTTTTGATTTGAATACATTATTATTTTGATTAAACATTTGGTTTTTATTCGTTTCTTTAATAAAAAAATCCAATGAGCGTTTTATTTTTAAAATACCTAAATAACCTAAATGGGTTCTTTAATGTTGCACAATACAGATCTGTTGTATTTTTAACACTCACAATAATTGTTTAGTGTTTTTTTCATGGATAAACTATTAATGTTAAATTAGCTTAATTAAAACATTAGATTCTAATAATAAATTCGAAATTTAAAAAAATATATATTAACAACAATTAGTTTGCAACATTTGAAAGACTTATATCAATCCCATTTTTCTATTATTAAAACTTCATATAATTTTTAAATAAAATTTTTATTTATTGTTTATCAGCGCCTAAAATTTAATTTTAGAAAATTGAAAAATTGACACAAAAAATAAATATTATTTTTAATTCAGTTTTTATTTTAATTTTTTTTTTTTAAATTAACAAATGATAAAATGTCTAAAATATATTCTACACAATTAAATTAAATTAATGTTCTAAAATTCAATCCTAGCAAAACAAAAAAAAAAATTGATTTTTATTGTAATACTTTTTAAAAAAATGTTTTTTTTTTTTTTTTATTTAATTCAAGTAAATTTCAAATTAAAATTTTAAAATTTTTGAACTAAATCCAAAAACAGAATACAAAAACAAAAAACTGTATGCACTAAGTAAATTGTTACGTAATGTCTACTGTCTAAGAAAAATACCTTGGGAAAAAAAAATTAAATTCTAGAAAATTTAAATTTTTTGACTTGAATTATTTTTAAAATTTAATTATTTTTCAATAAATAGAAATCTCATTTTTTTTTTAATTTAAAATGGTTTTACATTAAAAACCTTTGTAGTAGGTAGCAAATATATAGTAAGTACTTCATATTTTTAGACTAGAGTACTAAAACTTTTTTAAAATTTGTAATGTATTAAATTTTGTAAAACACTTGAAGATACTTGAAGATGGATACAAAAAAAAATAGAAAATTTAAATGAGTAAATATTTTTTGATTTCTACTCTAGAATTTCTTCAATACTATTAATTGAATGGAAATTGAGGGGTACCTAATAGTTACTAATTCTTAAATTTAAATAATAAAAAAATGCTTACATCATGAATTTAATAATGAAATATTTAGGAACTTTATCTTTAAATCAGAATATTAGCATAAAATATATCCTAAATACTAAGATATACTAAGATGTCTTAAAATCTTAATATATCTTGTATATCTTATATACTATATGTTCATATTTAGCATCTGACTCTTATAGCATGTTTTATACTAATTAACTATACAAGGTCTGTGTTTTTTAAAAATGTTTATATAATTTTTTTGAATATATAAATTTTCTAAGTTAATCAAAAATTTTATTTTCAGCAACACATACAACAAAAGTTTATCTAATTTTTTGTTTTAAATAATTCATTTTATAATTAACAAACCTGTCGTCAGCTTCGGTAAAAAAAGCATTGAAGCAAATTTTTAATTAAAATAAAAAAAAAAAATTAATTTAAAAAAAATCCTACAAAACAAAAATTAATTTAAATATATTATTTATAGAATTAAAATTTTAAATTTTATTTGAATAAAACGTATTTTATTTTTTTTTTGTAAATTTTAAAAGGGCGTAATTTTGTTTAATTATAGAATTAATTTTATTGGTCAAAATTCAAAAGTTTAAAAAGTATAATTTGAATGATCTATAGTCAACGAAATTAATTTTTTAATTACTAAGGAAGGTACTTTTATTAAATTATATAACAAAATTATTTTAAATTTTAAAACATATTCATTTTAAAACGTTTGAAACGAATACAATTTAGAATATAATTTTTAAGTTTCTCGCTTAAGTCTTTTGTTTTATATCACTTATGTTATCAATATTTTCTTGAGTTTCAAATAAAAATTATTAATAAAGTTTGAAATGTGATTTATAAGGAAATGTAATTTTTTCGTAGGTCTTGTGTCATATAAGGGCTATATTGGTTATTAGGTTATAAGGAAATAAATTTACACATTATATACACAGTAAACTTTGTATTAAATTTTTTTCAACTTTTGCGATTTCTTTCACCGACTAGTGAGTTACAGTTTTTATGTGACATTTAAATCTAATTAATAAAATACAAAATTGTAAATTATTTTTCTAAATAAATATTTAATTTATCTAATAAGTAATTTATGAAAGTTTAAATTTCTATTTATGAAACAAAAACTGTAAAACAAATAATCAAACAGAGAAACACTCAATTAAATCAGAACTTACCACTAATCATTTGGAATCGGAGTGAACTTTTACTAGAAAAATTTCAATCATTTTCCTTATTTCTACCATATTTTTTATTTATTTATCGTTTTTTTCAAATACAATCAGAATTCATTTAATTCAATTATCATTTTTATTTTTATGAACTTATTATAAAATAAAAGTATTACAAAGTTTTCAATTGTCTTCAATATTTTTTTTCCCCGTCGTTTTTTTTATTTGAGATTTCACATCATAAATTGAGTTCCTTTATCTATACTTTGACTAGTACATTGTATATTTAACGCTGAACGCAGCATAGATAATATTTTTTAGAAATCTTAAATACATCAAATATCATCATTATCATCATCACCTTTATTATTTTTTCTAATTGATTTCTACTTATACAAAAATGTTTTATTATTGATTTGATTTAATGTCACTGATTCTAAAAAACAAAAAAAAATTGACAGATATGAAATAAGACAAACACTTTATGCTATTTGAAAAATAAATACAAATCAAAAAAAAAAAAATATGAAACACTAATTGAATAAAAGCAGAGCGTCCTATTAATCTCAAACTGATTTGGAACTGTGTTTAGAGAATCTTTCAATGTTTTTGCAGTCAATGTACTTGAAAGTAAAAGATCCAAATGAAATCTATAACTATAAACTTTATTTGAACCATTGATTGTTATTTTCACAATCAAAGTAAATTTTAATACCATATTTGTATATAAAATAACAAGTTATTACTTTTATTGGATATTATCATAAATTGATTATTATTATGACTTGATTATTTCAATTGAATAGAGCGCATGCTATTGAGGAGTAAAAACACTTATTGTTAATATGCAGTATATACATGAACAATACCTATAATATTGTAAAAGTTAATATCTTTAAATTAATTTAAGAATTTTTTAAATGAAGCTATTTAAGATAAAATTAAAACCGTTCAATGAATTGCATAAATTCTAAAAGGACGAGATATTCAAAGTGAAGGAAGATTACAAATTTTCTTCCTTGAATAAATATTTGTAGTTTTATACATCAATAACTTTACATTAATCTGATAATGACCTAGCAAATTAATATCATATTAGTTCGAATAAGGGACTGTGTCATATGTCAGTATTTCATTTGGCCGTTGAATTTTTTCCCTGTATTTCTAACAATTTCTCTGCATTATAGTTTGCCTATATTTCATTTGTCGAATTTTTAGTATTTTGGCTTTCAATATTTTAATTTTCAAGATATCAAAGCTGATGCGTTGAATTTATTATTTAAGTTAATTAAGCTTTAGCTAAAATTAGTGAAAACTAATAATTTCAAAAAGTTCAGGCAAATAAAAGGCAATCAAAAGAAATACAGCCCATTTAAAATACTGACAAATGAAATAAAGGCTTTTTATAGTAACCTTTCGAAAATTAACTACTAAAACTAGTAATACATATTTCTATTATGATTCATTGATTTAGATTCGTGATACAAATTCTTTTAAAACTTGATGTTTGAACTAATTTAATAACTTTGATATATTATATTCAAATTCATAAAGAGACCCTCCTTATTTCCTTTCATGATTTTAATTCTAAAGGTTTCTCTAATAAGTAACAATAAAGTGACTCTGTTCAATTGTTAAATTCTTAGCTGTAAGACAAATTACATACACACAACAGCAGGCGAAAATATTATTATGTTAAATTTTCTTATTCTTTTTTTTGAAATAAATTGATTTTACAATTTGTTTTATTTTTTTCAAAAAAACATTTCAGTTTAGTTTTTTGTTAAAATCTAAAATACATGCGTACACCACAAAATTTAGGTGCGGTACCAGTTTTATATACAGCGTATACCTATCTCTTATTAATATTTTCTTTTTATCGTATATATATAATTTCAAATCCAAATCACAGACAATTTTCAAATGACAAGAAGTTGAAATAGAATTAAAAAAAAAAAAAATAAAGGCAGAAACACAAAATAAAAATGGTGCACGTCACTGAACGCGTTTTATTTGTTCATTTTCATTTTACTACTATACGTGAATGGAATTTAGTTTTTAACCATATTTGAAATTTAAAAAAAAAATCGCATAAAATGTTAAAAAGTCTGCAAAAACTTTATATTATTACTTTATATTTATAAAACGCATTGTGTCTTTAAAAAATTTTATGTTTTTGTATTCCATGTGCGTAAATGCAAGCGTTTTTGTTTTTTGATTTTTATTATTCGGGTACAATCTAACCTGTATTAAGTTGATTTTCAGTGTTTGTAGGTGCAAAAAAACTAGAGTTCTGTGATGATAGAAAAACTTAATTTAGAAATTTAACAAAAAAATACGAAAAAGAAATTTACAATCAGTATGAAATTATGCAAAAAAAAAAAACAAACTAAGGTAAATTTACAAAATATGATATGTACCGTAATTTGTGCAATATGCATGCGGCAACTTCTTCTACTGTTTTCAATGCTTTCAAATTTAATTAAATATTCTTCTGATGTGTTAATGAATTCGTGAAAAAAGGGTTTACTAAGAAGTTTTTTTTTTTTGTTTTTTTGAATTTTCTTATGTGGTTTTTCAAATATTTGGAAGGCAAAGACTTAAATTAAGGTGGGGTTTTCTTTAGAGTTTAAATTGAAGCAAGTGGTTCGCATTAAAAAATTTGTTTTAATTTAATTTAAAGGCGAATTTAAATAATTGATGTTAAAAAAAAAACATAACATTTTAATGACTAAGCACTTTAGCATTTTACTGAATAAATTTTTAAAACTTACGAAATTTATTAGTTAAAACTAATACGCTGTATTGAGTTTTTATGTATTTATTAAATGGGAGTGAAATGGTGAATCCAAGAGGGAAGAACTTGAATTTCAAAGTTTAACTCTCCAAATTCTTGTTTTTGCAGTCATTCACTTGGTATTTCACTACTTTATAATTAACAAATTTTTTTTATTTTACGTGGATTGGTGAGAATCTTCGAAAGATACAAACTGCCACGTAGCAGAAGTGTATGCCGGATTCTTACCGACTAAACCGCACCCTCCCCTTACTAAAACTAGTTGAACTGACTAACCATTCATTTTTTGCTATCTTTGGTTTGAAATCTGTACTTTATACTATATTATCTAAAGGTCTTTTTCTTTTAAGCCTTCCTGTAATAATCTGATTATTTATTAACTGAGCAGCTTCAATATTTATATGCCCTTCTAAAGCTTTATGCTTTAGTTTATGTAAAGTTGAATGTCATATAACCATATAGGTTTAATTACTTGGTTGTAAATTAATACTTTATTATATATTGTTAATTTAGACTTATGCCCTAGAAGCCAGTAATTTTCTCTATATTTATTTTTTTATTTAACAAATTTTTGCATTTACAAATTATTGCTTCAAAAAGGGGGAGAATTTAAGGGTTTGGCAGGATTTCAATGAACGAAATTTGAAAAACGAGATTTCGATACGGACCCGTTTCAAATATCATAATTTCCAAGTTATGAACCAAATTTCTGAAAAACGGTTGAAGTTAGTTATTAATGGAATGGTTGTAGTTTCGCCAGAACATAAGGTTTAAATACTAGCATAATCATTGAATCTTAAAGATTACGATGGTTTAGACCCCACATAATTAATCAATTGTAAAGGTTGCTTCCAAAAACCGTTAAAATCTTAAAAATTACAATGGTCTAGTGAACCCCACATTATTAATATATTGTAAAGCTGTTTTGCAACCACCTACTGTTATTAAGCCTATTCCTATAACTTAAACATTTGTAAACTATTTTTTTTTAAATAATTTGATCCATTGAGTTTTTAAAATAATTTATAGCATACAAACTAAGTAAATGTACATTTTTCAAATTTCTTTTCTCTAGTATAGAATGTCTTCAAAGAATTTTAATTTTTCTTTTTGATTAATTTCTTTAAAGGAAATATGAAAATTTTTTTTTAAATTTAAATAATTTTATTTAAATTTTTGAATCGGTAAATCAATTAATTGTGGCGTTTGAATATTATGTTTTTTTTTTTTACATTTTTTGACAAAATTGATTTAGACATAGCTCTTTAATCGTTTCCTCAATTAATCAATCATCAATCAAGTATTTCAAATCGAAAAGATTTATTAATTTCTTTTATAAATTGATTTTAATTTATTTTATTCGTTATTTTTTCAATTTCCTTTTAAAATATATGTATGTACCTTTAGAAAAATATTTTATATTTAATTTTGAATATTATTCTGTAAAGTTTTAAAAAAAATTTTAGTCACGTTCTTTGATAATAATTACATAGGCACAAGGACATTAAAATTTATTTTCACTGTATATACATAGGGTAAATTTAAATTTCCTTTGGCTTTTCAGTTCAATTTTATTCACTTTTTATTTAGTAATTCACTTTTGTTCACAAATTCGTATTAAATGAAATATTTCAATTAATAGACACACGCTTTTAAAATTTTATTATAGAAAAATAATTTGAATAAAAGATGGAAATTTAAAAATATATATATATACGCCCTTTAGAGGTCGTTGTAGCAGTATCAGCAATATCAGCATATAGATAGCAGCACGTTTTATGTCTATTTTAATTTTAATTAATATGTACTTAGTAGTCATTTCTTGTAAAATAAATTGAAGAAAATAATATATGTAATTAAAAGAAAAACTTTACTAGCAATGATGGCAGTAATGTATATATATTTAAATTTTGCATATTTTCGCGTAATGTTTTTTATTTTGCGTTAGCATATGAATAGAAAAACAATGAAAATGAAATTTTTATTTATAGTTTTAATATTTATTTACACAATACTTTAAGGTGCTTCGATTAATTGTTCATGTTATAATTAGCTCTCCTATTTAAGAAAATAAGTTTTTAAAGTGTAAAGTTTTAAATATAAAATTCTACCAAAGTTAGATGTATTAATTCAACATTAGATCTAATAATCAATGTTAGACCTATATTTCTAAAAGGCTGACCCATATTTTTGAAAGACCATAGGGTACTTGACCATTCTACAAATAGATAAGTCATGAGATTTCATTAATTACACTTTACCAATAATTGGGTTCTCCAGTTTCTAATCAAAACAATAAGAGATTTATAGAGTTTTTCGTTACTATGTGATTTTATAGATAATTCTCTATATTGAATAGGGTGATAGATTCACTGATTAACCATATACAATATTCCTTACAGGGGAGTGTAAAAGTATAAATTAGCAAACAACCAGAACTATATTTCAATAAAATTGATTTACAAACGATAGTACTTTTTCAAATTTTCGATACTATAGGGTGACAACTCCACAGATCAACGATATATAATATTCCTCACAGAAAAGTAAAAGTTTAAGCAATCAAATAAACAAAACCCTACATTAATAATAACAATTGAAAAACGATAATATTTTCCATTTTTTGAATAAGATAGGGTAATAGATTCACAAATCAACCGTATAGAATTCCTTAAGGTGTAGGTGTATAAAAATACATGCATACAAATAAGTGGAACCATATGTCAATTATAATGACTGATAAGTGAAGATACTTTTCAAATTAGTTAAATTACCATTAAAAAAACTTTTAAATAAAGACATAAAAATTACGAATAATACAGACACAATATACACCTTATTAAAATAACAAACAAAAGAATAAAAAAAAAATAATTTTTTTAACACCTTATTATTTTTATGGTAATTGAAAATCATGTTTTTCATCATTATTTCTATTTTTTATTTCTATCTTTTCTAAATACAATTCTTCTCATTCTTCTCATATAATTTCACTATTTGCCCTTGAAAAGACTGGATAAGTAAATAATAAAATAAAAAAAATATAATTTTCTCTTTACTAAATTCTTCTTCCCCTGATATTCTTCTGTTCCTCTTTTTTACAAATATTTTGTATAATTTATATCATTTGAAATTTTTTTTTTTAATCCATGATCATTTTTTTTTTCAATCCAAATGAATGCATGTTGTGCTTCTGACCCAGAAATTTCTTCCTAAATCGTAAAAAAAGAAGTAAGAAGAAGTACAAAAAAAAATTGAAAATCTGTTTTTTTTTTCTCTATGCTCCTTATTTTCATCTGCATTTTCCAGTTTCCTTACACAAAACTAGAAATTTATTAGTCTCGAAAATAAATAACTTACTAACTTAGTATATGTATATATACCTACATATATATACAAAAATACAAAAAAACGAACGATTAATTTAATAAAAAACGGCTAGATGGATAGAATAGTAGACATATGTCGCGCGTCTTCTGGTTTTTACCTTTTTAAAAAAAAAATTATTTTTTTTAACTTGTCTTTTTTTTTTCCTATTTTTTTTCAAAAGAAATTAATTTTTTAGCTCTAGAATTAAATATTTATCATCACTATACTTATTTAAGAAAGTAAATTGTATCTATTCTTATTTGAAATGTATATACATATAATATACCTTAAATGTAATTCATTTCAAATACTAAAACATTGCAATTAGTAAAAGTTGTTTACAATAAAAGTTAAGATATAGGATAATTAGTTAAAAAAATAACTCATGATAATTAATATAGACTAGATAGAGAACATTCTCTAAGACTTGTACTTTTTTTTTGTTTAAATAAAGAAAGAAGAACCATGTTGGAATGATAAATTTGAACAATGTAACTAAAGTCTAAAAGCGGAATAATTTATTTTTTTCTTTGAAAAACTTTCTTTGTATAATTAAAAAAAAATTAAAGAAACTAAAATACAGGTCAATTTAATAAATCAATGAAAGAATGGAACTTCTAAGGTCTACAAAAGTATTTAAGACTGTTTGCGAACTTATTACGCTTGTATTGTATTAGTCAGTTTCGCTCAATCTGCCAAATAGTATTTTTTTTTTTTTTATTGTGAATGATTCACAATTATTATTTTGATTGTGTTCGAATATTACGCAATAAATCTGTTAAATTTCAAATTATTACATGTCAAATTTTAAATTATTACCTTTCAAATTTTAGTTGACTGCATTAGATATTGGACTAAATGAATAATTCTGATAATAATTAGGTGGGGATGATATAAAAAACAGAATGTCAGAATTTTGCGGACACTAGAAATCGAACCAATGTGATTTAAAAAAACCTAGTCTTCAATACTATTAAAAAAAATTAAAAAAATAAATATAATAAAGGAAAGCTCTCTTTTTTTAAGTGTAGAAAATCAGTGAATTTTTAAACTATGCCAATCTGGCCTTCTATTACAAGGACTCCCATAAAAATTTATGAGCGCCAAAAAGTTTTTAGATCGTGGTAAAATTAATTGCGACAAATAGTTTTATATTTTGATATTTACAAAAAGTACGAATGAGTACAGTGGTAGTGTCCAGTGATAGAAAACTTAGCACGATAGGTTTAAAAACGATCTTAAAATATTGGCCGACTATTAATAATTGAAAGTGGTGTTTCATTTTGAGGAGTTGAATCAAAAATGTCTAAAATAATGAAGAATTATAGCATTGCCATAAAAAATATAGTATTATTATATCTTGGCTATTTTTAGAAACCCAGGTTTGGAGGGGTCTAATACTTAAAAGACACCTTAAATTCTCTAAAATTAGTACAGTAAATTTTTCTAAACAAATTAATCTGCGGCTTTTAGGAAAAATAATAAAACGAGCTACGTGGTGTAATGAATAAAATAAAGAGATTCAGAGATTTCGTGTACGGCCGAGAATCTGTGTTAGTGTTTATTAGTAATTTAAAATTAATGCAGAATTAAAGAGAATTAAAATACATTAAAAAGTGAACCAATAAAAATTTTACACCCTCTTACTAGGACATATTTTATTTAGGTATCTAAAATTTTTTAAAACAAATAATATTTATTATTATACATATTTAATTAATTTAATACATTAAATTTAATTGTATGTATATTATATACATACCTACAATTTTTCTATAGCAAATTCTTTGTAATTTATTTAAGAAAATAAATAAAAAAAAAAAATTATAAAATAAATATAATGATCAAATATTAAATAATGATTTTTTCAGTTCATTACTAGTGATAAATACAATAAATACCAGTTATTATTACTTATATTTATTTTTATTTGATTGCTTTCTTCTTTTAATTTTGCTATATACGAGTGTACTATTCAATATTTAATCTATTTTAATTTTATAGAAATTATTTTATTTTTCCTCTATTTACACAAAACAAATTCATTTTAATTTTCTAATCATTTTTCAATTGAATTTTTTCATTTTTTATTTATTGATGAAATTGTAATGGCATACCACATACCACAAAATCTCTTTCATCATCATCTCTTACTTATACTATACCATGATATTCTGATCTTTTATAAAAAAAAAACAATCAATTTGGAAGTTTAAAAAGCAGCAGTGCGGCTTTTTTTTAAACGTTCGCAGTCTAAAATAAAAATAAACAAAATAGGAAAAAAATTACATTTAGAAGTAATTTATAGCATATTTTTATTTCTATCTTTCAGTTTCTCAAAAATTTTGTAAATTGTTTGTTCATGAATGAAAAAATGGAAAGCAAGAATACGGCAGTTTAATTCTCTAGAAACATTGTAGTTTTAATAGTATTAATATTGCTATAAAAATTTGCAATTGCATTTTGCAATATTTAATGCATAGTACACTCTTATATACTCTTTTTACATGAATTTGATCTTTTTTCAAATGGAATTGATTTTTTTTCAAATCAATTTGGTCGTTTTAATATTAAAAGCTCTCGGATCTTGGATCACAAGAGTTAAACTGATATGATTTGAAAAAACTAGGACTCAATTCTGTAATTTAGTTCTTCACATGAATTTGGTTCTGTTTTCAAATGAAATTGATCTTTTTTCAAATAAATTTGATCTTTTTTCAAATGAAATTGATCTTTTTTCAAATCAATTTGATATTTTTTCAAATCAATTTGATCGTTGTTTTAAACATAGCCGTATCATGGGTCTCTAGAGTTGAACTGATATAATTTCAAAAATCTTGTCCCCAATTCTGTAATAGAAACTAAAGATGGCGAAATAATTAAGATAAGTCCTAGTTAATGCACCTAAATTTTTGGGGACTATTTTTTAGGATAGGCTTAAGAGTTAAACTTTTTTAACATTTGTTGTTGTATTAAAATATGTTGATTTTTTTTCAAATATGGTAATATACGACTCCTGGATCCGAAGAAAAGGGGCTGATTAAAAAAGATCAAACTAATTTGAAAGTTTAGAACTATAAGTATTTGAAAAAAGATCAAATACATTTAAAAAAATTTTAACTTCATTTAAAAAAAGGCCAATTTGATTTAAAAATGGACAAATTTCGTTTAAAAAAAGACCAAGTTCATACGAAGTGATTATATTTTATATCTATAGAATACAATTCAAGAAGAGATGATCAGGCAGCAGCAGCAGCATCAACAATAAAATAAAAATATAAAGTTAAATATAAAAAAAATTGGTATTCAACATTATAATATATACTGCAAAGTAGTTTTGGAATAATCTGACTGATAATAGTTTATATGTTGTACCATATCAAGAACAACACAATATTTATATATATATATATAAATATATATTTTATGTATGAGAAGGACCTCAAAAAAAAATTGAAGTATTATCTTTTGAGACGACTGACCTACTTTTGATTTTTTGCAACAGTAACATTAGCATCAGTAACAGCTGCTGCATTTCAAAAATAAAATAATAAACATAGTGACTCTAAAAGATTTATACAATTGACTTAAAGATAGACAAAATAAAAGAAAAGTGTAAATTGAGTTTAAAAAGAGACAGAAAGAGAGAGAGGCAAGAAGAGAGAGAAAAAAATGTCTATTACACATTACACAAATTAAAAGTAATAAGAAAATAAAAAATAACATTTAAAATTCAAGAGTTAAGAAGAGATGAAGAAATAGGTATACATATATAAAAAGAAAATAATGTTATAATAGCAATTACATGGTAACTTAACATACCTAACTATATACCTAAATATCTAAAAACTATTATTATATTACAATTTTCTTTTATTATTTTTTTTTTTAATAAATTTTTTTATATTTTAAAGATATATGAGAATTATACCGACTTGATGTCTTGATCATACTTATAGAGCAACTAAAAATTGTATACAGTTTTTATTTTTTATAGCCGATGCAATATTTTTATGGCATTTTTATGTTAAATTAATTGTTCCTGTTTATTATAAGATATTTTGTTTTTTTTTTTAGTTTGTTGTTGAAAACATAAATTAAAATTAATACTTGTTAGAAAAAAGTATATGATAATTTATTGAAAAATGGAAAACTTCTATGTGGAAATTATGTGTCTAGCTAGAGAGTCATATTGCTTCAGGAAGGTGTTTATTTTTGCTAATAGATATTTTTGATGTTCAAATCAAGTTATTATCAAGTTAATCAAGTTACAGCTATTATAATATCGAAAGAAAAATTTAAGAATAAGTGACTTAAAACTGGGTGTTTAAAAGCAAATGAGGAGAAATCCTTGCAAGTAACTAAAATGTCAGATTTTGAAAAAGAATATACAACCAACAAAAAAAAATTGTTGCGAACAAATTTGCCAACTTTTTATGGAGGATACAAAACTGGCTTAAAATCTAGGCAAAGCGACCTATTGTAGATCCCAAATCCTAGTTACTGAAAATAATTAGTTTTAGTTAAAATTTGTGATTTGTTCGGGAATCGAACTCACACTTCTTAGGTTAAAAACAAAACATTCTTTTCTCAATACACCACCGGCACCTGAAATTTGATTCTTACTTGAACTTTTAAAGTTTCGTTTTTACAAAGATATTTTAATATTATACTCTATCGGTGTAAAAGTAAGTTCTACGAAATTAGATCTTCAGCTATGCTTTGTTCCTTATTTCCAATCTTAATTCTTGTATTTACTTTAAGTTAAGCATGTGTGTAAGAAAATGCAATTTAATAATTTTTAATTAATAAAAGAAAAATCCATGCTAGATGTTGGAGACAAAAAAAAAAACCAATTTTATTACTAACTATTAAATTTTTTTTTTAATATCAATCTATTTACATTTAATGGTTACTTTTCGTATCAAATCAATTTATGTGTATATAGAGAACAAGTTATAATTCATGTAAAAATACAATTTATAGCTGGAAAAAAAAAAACACTATAAACATTAAAACTCGAAATAGTCTAAAAAATCAGTTCTGATTTATGAGTGTACAAGTATTTATACAAGTCTATATAGAAATATTATTTTTCTTTTTAACTTGGCACTTACATATAAGCGCAATAGTGAAACTTTTAAGTTGCACACGATTGTCGCGATTTTATTCTTTCGTTTTTTATTTATTTTTTTTTAATTTTATTTTATAAATCTTTAAAGTCTGTCATTGATTGCAGTAATTTATTATAAAAATTATGCGGTTACATATTTTATATATATATATATTTATTGTATGTACAAGGTGATTTAATAATTAATGCTTTCGCTTTTGCGCACAGAATCTAACCCTCATTAGTCAAAGTTGCCTTTACATTATTTCGGGAATGGCACAGAGTCCCAGAAGACTTTTATAAAATATTTAAGTATATTTAAGCATATATGTGGGATTCTGAATCATGAGTGATCTTATGATTCGTTAAAAAATCAGAGTTGTGAGCTTTTTTCCAAAATATTTATTAGGGTTTTATAGTTGGTTAGCAAATCAGAGGTTTGAATTTGTTTTTGAGGATTTTGGGAATTGTCTTTGGATTTTTTGTCTTCGGGATTTCGTACCCAGCTTTCCTATAAGTTGGTATATTTGAAGGTATTCATTAATAAATCCCCCTGTACATAAATAATATATATAATATATGAAAAAAAAAACAAGTCAAGGAGATTTTTTAAGAAAAGCAAAAAGACAAAAGAATTAAAAGTTTTTCTTTAGATTTATCTTTAGAGCAGAAGTAAAAGTTGAGTTTTCATTAATTTTCTTATATTAAATTTTTTTTTTTTTATTTTAATATGTTTGATTAACATCTAGTTTTCCAATAATTTAATTCTGTACAAGTCATGGCCTGTAAAAATAAATTAAATAAGTAATTCTAAAGTAAAAAAATAATAAACACATTCTAAAGTTAAAAGATTTTAATTATGAATTATTATTAAGTTTTTTTTTTAAATTTTGCCCCTGATTTAATTGCGGAGAAAATTTAATTATACGAAAAAAATCATTTATTTTTTTTTAATTACAATTAATTATAAGTGTAAGTATTTTTAATAATAAGTATTATACTAAGTATTTAAAGCGATAATAAGTTAAGTTTAGTTAAACCGCTGGATTCAATAGTGATTATGTAGAGTGCTAAACTCTTATGCGAGTGAACCATAGTTAAGTTAAAAAATTTTTTATCTATCTTTTGATCAGACCCTTAAGATTGTCATCAAATAAATGAAAAGATAAAAATTAATAGAAAGATATGGTAACAAATAATATAATCAATAATATAAACAAAGATTTCACTTAGTACTTATAACTCACAAATATTTTAATATCCCAAAGGTAAATCATACATTTTTTATTATAATTAATATAGAATAGGTTGGAATTGAAGACATTCTTATGATAAAATCAGTAGAATTGTCTCACGTTAAGTAAAATTTTGTGCAAATTCATTATTATAATAACTATATTATATTTCCAGCTTATTTCCATTTCTATTAATTACCTAGCTTTACAATTAGTAATACATATATTAAATTATTTTATGAGTACCAAGTAATGACAAAGAAAACTTGCATGATTTTTATATCAATGATTATTTATTAATAAATATATTTGCATTATTTTAAATTCATTATTGTGAGGATAGTAACTATAATAATGCTCTAAAATTATTTATTTTATTCCATTTTTTAATTAATTATCATTAACACTAGCAGTTTAATTTGGCGTCGTAGAAAACGATATTTCTCAAAATCCAAAATGCCATAGTATAAAATCCTTGAAATATTCCTAAACCCAAAAACCCAAAGCCGAAATTGAAATCCCCAAAGCAAAAATCAAAATCACACAAACCCTTTTGATTTCCCGAAAAGCTTAAATCAAAATCCCAAAAGTCTAAATCAAGGCTTTTTTCCTTTTCCAAAATTTTGTAATTTGGGGATTTCGGCTTTGGAAATTTTGTCTTAAGGATTTTGTCTTAGAAGATTTTGTGTTGGGGCTTTCATACTCAACCCGTAGAAAATCTCTAGTTATGTTATAGGATTTTTTAACAAACTGAGTTTTTCTAATCACTTTACCCCTTACACCTAAGCTTTGCAGTCCATTGGACACTACAGTTCTCAAAACCACTCGTACAGCACTTCATCAAGCCCATCTAAACCTATAAAGAATTGGATTAAGTTACTGCGGTCGTTATTAAATTTTATTATTACTTTTTAAAAACTAAATAAAAGTATTTCTAGTATCAATCCTCCTAAGAGCTTCAATATGACACAGCTATGTTGAGTAACTTTTTAACTTATACATTTAACAAATCATGCATTCCCTATAAATTTTGTAAAGCCTTGAATATTCATTTAAAATCCAAATCTCTAGAAAGAAAAACCAATTATATAAGTAAACAGATGTCTATTGAAATTTTTAAGTTTTACAAACTGTTAAACAAATAATTTATTATTTAATTTAATTATTTTAAGTAAAACATATATATATATATATATATATTATATTATTATTACTCATTTCTAATTTTATATTATTTAATTATTTACTTTTTCATTTACTTTTTTTCTTATTATATTATAATTTATTTTTAAAACATTGTTTTTTTTTTTTTTTGATTTGTCCAATAAGAAAATGGTCTGATTGCGTTCAAAAATATATAAAATTTTAATTTATTTAAAAAAAAAAAATTTGTCTTATTTCTTTTTTTTTCTATATGCAATAAAAATTGTTATTTGAAATTTATCAACTTTTATTTTGTTCTCCCAGTCCTCAGTCCCCACTAGTTTAGCTTTTCTTCGAGAAAAACGAAAACCCTACGAAAATAGAAAAAAAAACTTAGAAAATTTTTCCTTGAAAAAATTTGTTGTTTTTTTTATTTTTTTTTTGTATTTTTGACAAAATAATTTTTAAATCAAAATGAATCAGTCATAGACACATCAATCAAATTTTCATTTCAACAAACTGTTGAGTTCTGATCAACAAGTGGTCACATTTAAAAACAATTTTTTTAATTTAATGCATATATTGTGAGAATCCATGTACCCAAATGTATGTACACCTTAATGTCTATTAAAATTGCATCAGATTCAAATCATATATTCAACCTATGTACCCAAAGAAGTGAGAGATAAATAGACACAATATCATATGAGTGTGCAACATTGTTCTAATCAATCACAATAAAACTATACATAATATACAACATACAAATTGAATTATGGTGCCTAAAATCAAAACTTGGAACGATTGGTGTCCACTTTACAAATATGTTTTATACAAAAAAAAAATAAATTTAAAGAATTTTGACCCTGCCAACCCTTTATTGTTTGTTTCCAACTTTTTTTTTTTTTATATTTCATTGTATGTTGTATTTATGCATAAAATGTGTATATACATATGTGAAAAACAATTGTTGCAGTAGCATGTTTTCGATTAACTTAAAATAATATAAAAATTCGATTTTAATTTTTTGTTTTTTATTTTTTATTTTTAATTTACTTTTTTGAAACAAATCCAAAATATTTTTAGTAAAGTAGAATTATATTTGAAATGCTGCCGCATTACAAAAAAAAAAAAACAAACCAAAAACAAAAATAAGAAATAAGTAAAAGCGAATTTAAAATAAAAATTGAAATTAAGTTAAAATACTTTTCTTGAAAAAAAATACAAAATCACGATAAAATACAAAAACAAAATAAGTAAAATGTACTTTCTATTGTACTAAAAGTTGTAATTCAAATATTTTGGCTAGTGTTTTTAGAAAATTTTTCAAATTTTCACATCATAAATTTTAATTTTATTTTTAATATGATATTGATGTATACACCTATAAGTTATAATGCATGCATATAGAATCATTATAAGAGGCAATATGTATATATTTATTTATTTTATTTATTTATTTATTTATTTATCTACAATTGTACATGAAAACCCCTGTGCGCAATTTGAAATGATGGGTGCTATTAAGATTATAAATTATATTTCTTTATTAGATATGAACTGACCAGGGTTTCAACACGAGATTTTTCGTTTGAAATCCCGACTTTCTAACTACTACGCCATCGATCGGAGACAAATATATATGGACTCTATATGATTCTCTACATTAAATATGTTTTTATGAATGAAGAGCCAAATCAATAGGCGCTAGAATAAAAGTGTGTTATGATTATGTAAACCTATAAAGTAAGATATTCAACTTAAATTTACAGTTATTTTATCGAATGAAAGGTTTTCACTTTTAATATAAGGTAGCGGGAAATGTCTTTGACATCACGAACAATTTTTTTTTTATAAAAATATGCCTATTGCGATCTACTTTACTTCAAACGGTCTAAGTAAGTTCTGCTAAGTAAGTTATGCAAAGACATACTTTAAAAAACAGAGTGACTAAGTAAATTTACTATTAAGTAAATTTTTTTAAATATTTCAAATATTTTAAAAAATTTTAAAAAATTTCAACTACATTTGTTTTAGTTCTTGTCAGGGAATTTACCGCAAATTGTACCATAATAAAGCTTTATCAAGTAGAAAACGTTAAAGAATCAATTTCATACAATAATAAACCGACGGTATATAATTTGCTTAAATTAATAAATCGGCATTGCAATGGTTTGAATTTCGCCATAGACTAGTCAAATTAGAATCCCTATATATTTTAATTTAACTTTAAACGACAAAAAAGTGTATAATCGTTTATAACGTAGATTAAAAGTTTGATTTAAAATTTATGAAATAGCGAACCCTTATTGTTTCTCGAAAGAAAGATTTTGATTGAAGTGTATTGTCATATTGATTTGATGGTATTTCTTGGATTAAATATTAAATTTTGAGATGATTCTTTAAATCCCCACAATAGGCAATATATAAGACAATCTACTTGAAAAAATCGCATTAAATACTAAATGTTTGTTAATTTGAAGAAAATCGCAAGAATTAAGATGTAGATATATCGAATTTGTGATTTGTAAAACTAAAATTAGTTTATTTTTTAATTTCGTTATATGTTATAATTAATAAACGTTAATATGTTTTATTTTTGAACTTTTGTTCTATGATTTATTGAAATTGGTTAGTAGATCTTATTAGGAATAAACTTTGAACCTCCATTTATATGGTAACACTAATATGTCCATCTTAATAAGAAGCAGAAGAAAATCAAGCTATAAATACTATAACTTTGCAGATAACGACGATAATTACTTATAACTGATGTTTTGATTTTTCAATCAAAGCAATTATTGATTAGTAATTTTCATTTTCATTCCACCTTAGTATCAAATATAATAAGAGTACTGTTGAGTAATATAATAATTGTACCCAAATCGACAATACTCTCAATTATCGATAGTTTTAATAAATTACATTATCATTTATGATACGTATTCTTTTTTAATAAAATATCAAAACCTAAATTGGAAAAAAACTCATATAAGTCATAAAATATAATTCAAATAAATTAACATTTTCTTCAATTCAATAAAAAACTCACCTCAGTTTTTGGAAAGTAATCCATTTTTTTTTTTTAAAGTTTACAATTTTTTTTTTTTCAATTAAATTTTAAATAAAGTTTTAATTCAAAAATAAAAAATATATTAAAAAATCATATGAAAAATTTTAAAATGTCACCCAAAAAAAAAATAACAAGAATTAAGTTTTTATAGTTTATTAACGTATTTTAAATTTTTTTTTTTATTTATGTATTTATGAATAAATATTGCAAGTTTTTTTTATTATTATTATTTAAAGTTACTTCTTTTTTTATTATTAGGTATTTAATTTTAATTTGAATTTTTGTAATTAAATTAAATTTGTTTTTATATTTTGTGAATAAAATCTAAAAAAAAACAAAATTTTTAAAAAATTTCTGAAACTTGTTTCTCAAAAATATTTTTTATTTTCTTTATTTTGTTTTTTTTTTATTTTTGTAGACTTTAAAAATTTTTTTAATATTTTAAATTTCACTTTAATTTGTAATTTTTTTTTTTATTTTGATTTTGATTTTTATTTTGTAACGAGTTCAAAACAATTTTCTACAACTCACTTTATACAACAAATTTTGCATGTACGGAAAATTGAAAATTTATAAAAGATTTCTTTTTAAAAACAAAACGGCAACACCGAAAATATTTGAAAAAAAAAATATGACTTTTTTATTTATTCGTATAAAATTGCAAAATTTAAATTTTATATTATTGTATTTGATGTATATATATAAAATAAATTAACAGTTATAATAATAGTAAGTATATATATATATTTATATATATATATATAATTGCGTACTGAATTTAAATTATACAAAATATAAAAAATAATATCAATAAACTAACATCAGTTAAAAATATTTTATTTTTAACTTTCATTTGTTGGTTTTTTTAATTTAAATTGTAGTTGTTGTATTTTTTATTCACTAATTTTTAAAATTTTTTTGAAAAATATGTAAATATGATTGTTTGATTTTTTATATTTATTTTAAATTAATTTTATTTAATATTATTTAATTATGATATTTTTTCAAAAATTTGGTCCCATTTTATATATGTATGTTTGTATGTATATCATTGATATATTTAATTAAATTTATTTTTATAATCAAAGTTTTAGAATTGATTTTTCGTGTAATTAAAATAATAATATGTTTTTTTTTTTTTAAATAATTTTTTATTATTATAATTATTTTGTGTTGTAAATTTATATTAGCGATCACTTTGTTTTGGTGTTGTTTTTTTTTTTACTTTTTTAATTTCTTTAAAAAAAAAAAAACAAAATAGTTTTCTTTTATATTTGCTTTTTTTTTTTTTAAATTCGTTTTTCAACAGATTTTTCTTTTCTTATTTTGTTGTAATGGTATTTTTGTTGTTGTTGTTGTTTTTTTTTTTCAAAGTAAATTAAAAACGTCGTCGTTCTTCGTCCGATCACTTCAGCTTTCTACTCGAGATTAATCGCGCAAAAATGTTAAGATTGTTGAGTTTGGTGTGGTTTTGGTTTTTTTTTTTTTTTTTTTTTTTTAGATTTCTTGAGTTGGATTTTGTTTTTTTGTTTTTTTTTTTGTGATTTTCTTGTTACTCAGTTGGTTACTTGTTTGATTCGTTCGTTTATTATTTTATATTTTGTTGTTTGGTTAGTTAGTTAACATTTGGTTTGGTTTGGTTGTTTTTTTTTTTTTTTAATTCTCTATGTCTGCAGTTTTTTATTTATTTTTTGATTTTTTTTTTCTGATTTTTTTTTTTTGGTAAGTTATATTGATTTTTTTTGTCATTTTATATATATATATTTTTTATTAGCAAGCTTGTTTAGATTTAAGTTTACTTTTTAATAATACAGCACCTTTGTATACATATATATTATATACTCATATATCTATATAGTTATAAATAAATAAATATTGTTTAATAATGTTTGTGTGGGTATGTGTAGAGTACAGAAAAAGAAAACAAAAGTTTTTGTATCTTTTGAGTAAAGATAAATCAATATATGAATATATATATATACGTAGATATCTTTTTTAAAATAAATAAAAATATATTTGTATGTAGGTAGATAGGTTTGTAAAACAAAATTAAAAAAAAAAACAAAGATTTTTATTTAGTAAATCAGTAATTAAATTTTAATAAATAAAAATTTTATTTGCTAGGTAAGTTTATTTATTTTATTTATATTAATATTAAAAATCATAAATGATAATGCAATATTTTCAAAACCATCGGTTACTGAAAATATTTTAGTTAGAGATACTATTATTATATTATTAATTTAATTATACATATATACTGTTAGTATATTTATTTCGTTTCTAATTCCTTCTTGTAAATAAAATTAATTTTTACAGTAATTATTCTTGAAAAAAGCTAATGGTCTGTACGAATATCGAAACCTCAGTCATTTGGATTGTACACTAGGTACGCGATTAACCAATACGCGACCCAGTCCCGTTCCTAGGTAATTTTAAAATTTTATTCAAATATTTTATTCAAATATTTTATTCAAAATTTTTATCAATTGTAAAATAATTTTGATTCACAGATCAGCTGAGAAGTTGAAAGTAAAATGATCAACACGTGTCGACTTAAAAAAAAAATGCAAAGATTTTGTTATAAAATCTCCAGATAATATTGTTTTAACCAAATAAAAAAGAAGTTAAATACCTATATATAGAGACCTTGATCAAATTAATACAGTGTATTAAATGGTAACAAAGAAACATTTATGTCAGCGAAGAAATAATTTACAATAAAACCATTGGTAAAAGTGATGAAAACATTACGAAAATTCGAAAGAAAGAGCATAAGAGTTTGTACTAATATTAACAGAACTGTCGAATCCAACTACAAACATTTCTACTCCAATAATTACTTGTACAAGAAATCTAAAATCATAAGAATAGACCACATTATAATAAAATTGATTAGAAATACATTTGAAAGAACACTAAAATTTCGAAAAATATGTTTAATATCTCATCTACCACAATACGGAGTACATTTGAAAAACCTGGCTCACACAGGTTTATAATAATATCATCACTATATTAGACGTGCTACATCCAAATCTGGGTTATATGTCAGTACAAGACATACATAAATTACTAAAAAATGATTACTGGTGGTTAGAAAATACTTAAGATTCGTTCAAACTTAGATTAATCTTTAATTAAGTAAAATAATGAATAGGTTTTTATGTTCCCTACCTTTTCTAATATTGATAAGAATAGTGTTAAGTTTATAATTTATAGAAAAATAAAAAAAAATTAAAAAGTAAAATGATCTTCGACTTATCTTACAGGAAATTTTCATTTATTGAAATTTTATGACCCATTAAGCGGCCAAAAAAACAATTTAATATCATTATAAAAAATTTCTGTCTTAAATTTGCATATTTTTAGGCTGTTTATATGATATAAGTATGTTTATGAAACAGTTAGTTTTTGAATTAAATATATAAAAATTTTCAAGAAAATTTTAGGAAATTTGTAATTTTAGACGAAATAATTTTCAATTAAAAACAGAGCCGAAAATGGATATTATAATGAAACAAAATGCAATTCGATAAAATTTTAATAAAAATATCAATTCCGCACCTTAAAACGTTTTTAATTATGTGAATAAATATATTTATTATTAATATGTAAATAATAAACATATGTTGAGAAATTTATTTAAAATCAACAATTTGTCTTTGTATAAATAAAATAAAATTATTAAACTTAAATTTCATTCAACCATTTAAAAAACGCGAGTTGAAGCAATAAAAAAAAGAATAAGAACAAAATGTTAAAGATATGAACACTGAAAAAATAATGAAAATTATTTAATTGACATTTAAGTGACAGTTGTATAAATATTTGTAATTTTGTTTTTTTTTTTTGTGAATTTAAATATTATAATATGTTTACTTCAAAAATAAGACAAAGGGATTAATAAATATAAAAACGTTTTGTTAATATTTAATTCATGAGAAAATTAATATTTTTAGATGAAGCCAGATGCCTTCCAGTTTCCTAGACTTGCTTCGTTGATGTTTTGCATTTAAAAACAATGAGTAATGTTTTAAAAGTTATATTTGCTTAAAAATTATAAAAGAAAGTGCTTCAGTTCACAATTATACATTTATGGTTCTTTGTGTAAACGATACTGAAAAGAAAAATTTAATGAATATAAAAATTTTTTCCGTGGCTATCTTAGTTCTTCTTCTTTTAAAAATTATCATTATCTTTTAGTAATATGTTGCTATATATTTAATATACAAGTATAAACGAATCTAGAAATTTTAGATTTGGATGAATTCTGTAATTAATTAGGTAATTACAGATTTATTAATGTAATTAATTAGGTATTAGTAATTTATTAGTAATTTGTAATTGTAAATTTTAAGTAGAATTAATTTTAATTTGGAAAAATTTCAATTGAGAAGTAATCATTAAATTGTTTGCAATTTAATTGTTTAAAATATATTTAATTGCAATAATAAATATAGAAAACATTATTAGATTTACATCCATTATACTCTACACTAAAGTTTTTTTTCTTTTCCACTCCTTTAAGGAGTATAAAGCATTCACCAAGTTATTGGTATATACAATTTTACGATATTTTTTTTTATTAGATATGATCTGACCGGGATTTGAACCCAAGAACTTCCACATGAAAGGCGGCGTCATTGCCACTACGCCATTGGTCAGATACAATAAAGTAAAGTTGTATATTACCTTTGGTATTGTGTTTGTAGTCACCAAAGGGACAAGTTAAAAATGGATATAAAAATATGAGTGGGTTTAGCCATGCCTGTCCGTCCTACTTTTAGCACTACAACTTAAAAACTAAAAGAGGTAGAATTTTGAAATTCATCCATCGTAAGTAATTTGTATGTACAGTTATTTATAATTAAAACTTTTTCACATACAATTACTTGTAACTGTAAAATATTAACTTACTCAATTACTGTAATTGAAATTTAAATATTTGTAATTGAGTTTTTCCCTTCTCTAGTATTTAACGCCCATTCCCAATATAATTAAATACTTTAAATGTTTGTAATTAAAATGAGAATTGGTCAACTATCAAAATTAAGAATAAAAAATATCATATATTTAAAAAAAAAATGACAAATTAGCATTAAGAATTAACAAAATGTTAAAATAAAACCTCAAAAATATTTTATTTAAAAACTTTTAATATTTAACTAGCATTTAATTTTTACTTTTATCTCATAAATTTTATTTTAATTTTGCATAACAGAAACTTTATAGCAATATGAAAATTGCATATATATATAATAAAGTATGTACATTGGTATATCTATATATATATTTCTTTTTATTTTATTTTATTAACTTATAAAATATGAACAAACTGTTGCAATGCACTACCCAGTCGTTGCCAGTCACTAAGAAATGTTAGAGTAAAGCAACTATACAAAATCAAAACAAAACAAAATAAAAATAAAAAAAATTTAAAACAAAAGAAGAAAAGTTAAAAGTATTTTTTATTTTATTTCTTTTGGATTTTTTGTTTCTGAGCAAGAATTAGTACTAAAGATACAATAAAATTTTTCATTTTCTCCTTTTCTTGCCTCCCTCCGTCCACGATCAAATATTTCTATATACTGGTATTATGATGTGTATTATATTTGCATTAAGTTTTATTTATTAAGTTTGTCATTCGTTAAAGCTTTAATATTTGTCGTTATTGTTCGTTTGTTGTCAATTCATTTCATTTTGTATTGAAGGGTAACTAAAATTTAAAAGCAAAAAAAATAATAAGTTAATAAAAATTATAAAAAGCTGTAGGAGATATTTTAGTTTGTTAGCTAGTGTCTGAAAAAAAAACTTGATAGTTAAATCTTGTAAATATATATTTATAAAGTAAATTTGCATCAGTGTCGAGTTTGAATTTCTCACCATCCGTACGTAGTGGTTGTCAAAAGAATCATGAATTAACACGTTAAGTTTTTTGTCTAAAAGTTAAATTGAAACTGATTTTTTAACTTATAAATTTTGGCAAATTATATTGATATAAGAATATTGTAAAGCTTAAACATTAATAAAGATGAAAGATAATAATTCATACAATTCCAAAAAATAAAAATATTTAAGAAAAACCAATTTTTAAAATAGCCAGTCATTGCTTAATTGACTGTCATTAATTTTTTCTATCATATTTCGACCAATTACAAGTTTAAATTTATCTTCTTAACTATATTAACAAAATGCAATGCAATACTAACCATAGATAGATACCATTTAAAAATACTATTATAATATTTGATTAAAATTACTCAAACTAGTTTATTGTATTGGGATTCTGTTCTCACAAATTTATGATTGGACAACCTTATTTTTATGATTGGACTACCCTTATTATATAATACATTTACATTTTAATTATATGATTTTAAATGGATTTAAGCTATAAATCAAAAAGTTAAATTAATTTAAATAATTTTCAAAAATCTGTTTTGGGGAGCATTAAATCAATTAACATATATTAATACTTCGCACCTGATCTGTTGGCTAAAATTACAATTACTAAAGAGAAACAAAAAAAAATATTGATATTATATGAATGGCTCGCGCAACTTGTAATTTTTGTTTTTTTTTAATTTTTTTTTGCTTTTTTACTTTTTATTTAAAATGTGATTAATACAAAACACAAAAAAAAAAATAAAAATAAAAACAAAACATTAATGGTCAGAAAAAAAAATTGAAATAATCAAGATACTTTATTGATAAAGACAGGGTAAATTAAAGTTGAGTTGGATTTTGGAATTGTTATATGAGTGCCTAGAAATTCATAAAACAATTTCTATGATATTTTTAAAATAATTTTTTACATACATTGCAAGTTCATTTGCTGGGTCAGCTTTTTCAGGTGACTTTGAGGATTTTGCGTACCTATTATGCTTTACGAATTTAATTTATTAACTTATCAGAATCGCTTTACGCGTTCGTTGTAAAAGCTTGTCAAGTTATTACTTTGTCTTAACTCAATTATTCGGTTGTTGAAGATTGAGTGGATGTTCAAATTCTTAAAAAACAGTATTAATTAAAGAAACGGAAAATGTGTTGAACGTATAAATTTTTAATTACTCTGTTTTTAATCTGTTGGAAAAAAAATTAAGTCTTAAGCCATTTTATTATTTCTGTTTTTTATACCCGTATGACTATATAGTCCAAGGGTATAATAAATTTGCCATTACGTTTGTGACGCAGAGAAGGAGGGGGGGTAGATATAGACTCAAGTGTATGGATCGGTTCAGAATCGAAAAATAAATCGATTTAGCTATGTATGTCCGTCCGTCCGTCTGTCCGTCTGTCCGTCTGTCCGTCCGTCTGTCCGTCCGTCCGTCATCACGATAACTCAAAAAGTAAAGGAGCTAGGATTATGCAATTTTCACGAATTCGTTTTTATGCAAAAAACGGAATCGAGTTTGAAATTCAGCCATTTTGGTCCACGGGTTCGAGTACCTGCCATACAACTTCTAATTTTATAAGAGCATTACTCTATACCTATGGAAGCTGCGTGTCTGAAATTTTGCCAAAAGTAGTTTAGTATAATGGCCAAAGTTACTGCAAAGTTTGGTTGGTCTACTGCAGAGGGTTCGAGTAGCTGCCATACAACTCCTTCTTTTATATGAGCTTTACTCTACACCTGATGAAGCTGGGTGTCTGAAATTTTGCAAAAAATAGTTTAGTGTAATGGCCAAAGTTACTGCAAAATTTAGTTGGTCTACTGCTGAGGGTTCGAGTAGCTGCCATACAACTCCTTCTTTTATATGAGGATTACACTACACCAAATGAAGCTGGGTGTCTGAAATTTTGCCAAAAATAGTAATGGCCAAAGTTACTGCAAAATTTGGTTGGTCTACTGTAAAGGGTTCGAGTAGCTGCCATACAACTCCTTCATTTATATGAGCATTACTCTACACCTAATAAAGCTGAATGTTTGAAATTTTGCCAAAAGTAATTAACCGGATGATATAATGTATGTGTTACGGTCATACGGGTATCCCAGAGTTGACACAGTCTACTCTACTACACTCTTCCTCGTTTTTTCTTGTTTTTGCATTTCTTTAATATTAATAAACATGTCGATTAAATACTTGTTTGCGGGCTTTAGTCGAACTTAATAAAAAAAAATTGTATATTGTTATTCTTTTAATATTTTTTTTAAATAATTTTTTTTCAATCAAAATGAGCTTTTATTATGTTATTAAAGCTTTTTATATTATTTGCTTTTTTTTATTTTATTAATCAACTTTTATATCATTTTTTTTTTTTAATATTTGCTGTAATATTATTCGTAGTTTAATTTTGTTTTTAATATTATTTTATTTGTTAAAATTATTTAATTCTCGATATAATAACAAATTAGTAATTTTTATTTATTTGGGCATTTAAAATATTTCTTATTAAATTTGCGATTTTATAATAATATAATCGATTATAAAATAATGAGATTTTAAAATAAGAATAATTAATGTAACTTTTATATGTAATTAATGTTACTAGTAAACACTTTTATTCTATATAAATATATGTAGAATAGAAGTTAATCTTTTCATCTATTTTCTCTAGACAGGGAATTATATTATGAAGATAAAGAACTGTATTGTTAAAATTGATTCAGTTATTTAAGTCGAGGTGATAAAATTAATGCACTAATATATTTTTTTTAAATAACGGTAATAGTGGGAGTTAAAATAAATAATATAAATTGAATCAAATTAAATCTGATTTACAAATTAATAACTATTGAATATTTAACCGTACAATAATAGATTTTGAAATTTTACTCTTATTACTTTTAAATAAGTAAGTTCATGTTTTATAAATAAGTATAGAAATATAAATAAGCGGGAAAATATTTAAGCCGTAAAATATGCAATTTCTAAAGAAACATTTTTTTTAAACAATTCGATTTAGCTATGTATGTCCGTCCGTCCGTCAGTCTGTCCGTCCGTCTGTCCGTCCGTCTGTCCGTTCCTCCGTCCATAACCACGATAACTCAAAAACTAAAGGAGCTAGGATATTGAAATCTTCGAAAATTCGTTTTTTGCAATAGCCGTCATCGCTATTTAAGTCCAGCCATTTTGGTGCACAGGTTCGAGTACCTGCCATACAACTTCTAATGTTATAAGAGCATTACTCTATACCTAATGAAACTGGCTGTCTGAAAATTTGCCAAAAATAGTTTAGAGTAATGGCCAAAGTTACTGCAAAATTTGGTTGGTCTACTGCAGAGGGTTCGAGTAGCTGCCATACAACTCCTTCTTTTGTATGAGCATTACACTACATCTAATAAAGCTGATATTTTTGAAACTTTGCCAAATATAGTCGTAATTAATGTTTATATTAATAATGATATAATGTTTATATAACGATCATACGGATATCCCAGAGATGACACAGTCTACTCTACTACACTCTTCCTCCTTTTATTAGTAATTGATTATCAAATGAAATTAAAAATTTATACTTTATGATAAAAAATAATTAAACTAATTTAAATAATTGAGGGCCTCGATGGTGTAAGCATTTGGCTTGTTAACCAAGAGGGTGCTGGTTCGATTTCAGTACAGATCATAAAATTTTTAATTGCAAAAAAAATATTGAAAAATAATTTTTCTCAACAAAATAGCCTTGGTGATCAAATTTAATTTAAATATAAAAAATATATATATATATACAAATTAATAAAAAGTATTGGAAATGCGATGCGCAAGACCTAAATGTTAGGTGGTACAAATTTTATTTTACAATTAAAATAATTAATTTGCTTAAGCTTAATTTTTATTATTATCATGTAGCGTATTTATTATGACTTAATTTTACTGGTCCAGATAAAGTTGAGACCGTATTACCGAAACACTTTTCAGGAAAGCTTATTTGTGCTGCCAAAATTTCTACTAGAGTCTGCGAATCTTTTAAATAATTGAAAAATTGTTTAGCGACATTCTTTTAATTTTTGTGTCACAAATAAGTGGTTCCAACTCATATATTAATTACCGAGTAAGTAATAATAATTTTCAATTTTGTTCAATTACAAGGCTGGTCGGGATGTTATCATGATTTTGTCCTATATGGTTTATTCTGATACAATTGATAATAATATGGCTTAATATACGAGTATAGGTCTGTTCTTATATCACACTTCATCAATTTATTCATTCATTTCAAAAATTAAATATATGTATACATACATATTTAATAATATATTTCAATACATTTTGTTAATTTTATTATTCATCTTTTTAAAAAAAAATTAATTTATTGTATACGAAAAAAAGAGTTAATAAAAAAAATTAACAATTAATGCTAAGTTTAAATTTTATTTAATTATTAAGGAAACGCCAATTATAATAAATAAAAAACCAAACATAAACAAAAGATCAAAAGAAATGAACAGTTAAATAACCAAATTCTGTCATTGTCAATTAACAGAAGACATAAGTGACAGTTGTTTAAATAATTACATATTAATGTTTGGATATAATGGGTTCAATTTTAAAATAAGACAGCAATATGAACCAAATAAATAACATTTTGTAAACAATAATTACATAAGGCTACTAATAATTTCACATGATACCAGATGGCCTCTTTTTAATATTATATAAAAATTAGTTACATTAGAAATTTGGAGCTTAGAATTCTTTTTTAATAAAAGAAATGATTTGATGAATGAAGTTATTTTTTCTTCAATTCAAAAGATACCAAATTTAAGGTTGCCATATGAATAAATATTAATTGAACAAAATGCAATGATCGGTTGTATTTAAGCCTGCAAATTTACACTTAATAATTATCATATGTATATTGTCGTTTATGTTGACACAACTTTCAATATAAAAGCCGAAACAATTTAAAAACTTTCAGTACTAAATAATTTTCATTGAATAACAGTTAATTTCTTCCTCAATCAAATTTGAAAAAGATAATTATAAATGACTAATATTAATTTCTTACTTTTTTTAACATTAACTTTATGCTGCGGTAAGTTTTAAAATTGGTGTGTTGTCATAATAATTGAGAAATATTTTTAATTTTTTTTTTTGTTTTTTAACGATTCAATAGTTGGGGTTCTCAGTAAACCTTGCTTAGACTGTCATTGCCCCGAAGGAGTATGTACCGATACTTGTGAATGTGAATTTGAAGAAAGTGGATCAATTAGTAGTTCACCTGAATCTGAAAATGTATTCGAAAAAATTTGTGGGGAACTTATTGAATCTGGATCTGTAGAACCTCGAAGTGAATCTCAAAAACATCCAGATCCTAAACCTTTAGATATTAAAAAAGAATCACCAGATCCTAAGAGTAAATCCAAAGAAGCTAAAAGTCGTTCTCATGAATCTGGGTCCGCAGAACAAAAGAGTAAATCCAAAGAATCAAAAAGTCATTCTCATGAATCTGGATCCGTTGAGTCTGAAGAATATGGATGCGCAGAACCTATAAGTAAATCTAAAGAATCTGGAAGTAAATCCAAAGAATCTGGAAGTAAATCCAAAGAATCTGAAGATAAATCCAAGGAATCTGGAAGTAAATCCAAAGAATCTGAAGGTAAATCTAAAGAATCTGGAAGTAAATCTAAAGAATCTGAAGGTAAATCCAAAGAATCTGGAAGTAAATCTAAAGAATCTGAAGGTAAATCCAAAGAATCTGGAAATAATTCTAAAGAATCGGGAAGTAAAGAATCTGGTAGTAAATCTAAAGAATCTGGAAGTAAATCCAGAGAATCTGGAGGTCATTCTCATGAATCTGGATCCTTAGAGTCTCAAGGAAGTTCTGATGAATGTGGATCCGCAGAGCTTAGTAGTAAATCTAAAGAATCTAGAAGTAAATCCAAAGAATCTGGAAGTAAATCCAAAGAATCTGAAGATAAATCCAAGGAATCTGGAAGTAAATCCAAAGAATCTGAAGGTAAATCTAAAGAATCTGGAAGTAAATCTAAAGAATCTGAAGGTAAATCCAAAGAATCTGGAAGTAAATCTAAAGAATCTGAAGGTAAATCCAAAGAATCTGGAAATAATTCTAAAGAATCGGGAAGTAAAGAATCTGGTAGTAAATCTAAAGAATCTGGAAGTAAATCCAGAGAATCTGGAGGTCATTCTCATGAATCTGGATCCGTAGAGTCTCAAGGAAGTTCTGATGAATGTGGATCCGCAGAGCTTAGTAGTAAATCTAAAGAATCTGGAAGTAAATCCAAAGAATCTGAAGGTAAATCCAAAGAATCTGGAAGTAAATCTAAAGAATCTGGAAGTAAGGAATCCGGCAGTAAATCTAGAGAATCTGGAAGTAAATCCAAAGAATCTGAAGGTAAATCCAAAGAATCTGGAAGTAAATCTAAAGAATCTGGAAGTAAAGAATCTGGTAATAAATCTAAAGAATCTGGAAGTAAATCCAGAGAATCTGGAAGTCATTCCCACGAATCTGGAAGTCAAGCTCATGAATCTGGATCCTTAGAGTCTAAAGGAAGTTCTGATGAATGTGGATCCGCAGAACTGAGTAGTAAATCTAAAGAATCTGGAAGTAAATCCAAAGAATCTGAGGGTAAATCCAATGAATCTGGAAGTAATTCTCATGAAGCTGGAAGTCAAGCTCATGAATCTGGAAGTCAAGCTCATGATTCTGGAAGTCATTCTCATGAATCTGGAAGTCATTCTCATGAATCTGAAAGTCAAGCTCATGAATCTGGAAGTCAAGCTCATGATTCTGGAAGTCATTCTCATGAATCTGGATCCGTAGAGTCTAAAGGAAGTTCTGTTGAATGTGGATCCGCAGAGCTTGGTAGTAAATCAAAAGAATCTGGAAGTAAATCCCAAGAGTCTGAGGGTAAGTCCAATGAATCTGGAAGTAATTCTCATGAAGCTGGAAGTCAAGCTCAAGAATCTGGAAGTCATTCTCATGAATCTGGAAGTCAAGCTCATGAATCTGGAAGTCATTCTCATGAATCTGAAAGTCAAGCTCATGAATCTGAAAGTCAAGCTCATGATTCTGGAAGTCATTCTCATGAATCTAGATCCGTAGAGTCTAAAGGAAGTTCTGTTGAATGTGGATCCGCAGAGCTTGGTAGTAAATCAAAAGAATCTGGAAGTAAATCCCAAGAGTCTGAGGGTAAATCCAATGAATCTGGAAGTAATTCTCATGAAGCTGGAAGTCAAGCTCAAGAATCTGGAAGTCATTCTCATGAATCTGGAAGTCAAGCTCATGAATCTGGAAGTCATTCTCATGAATCTGGTAGTCAAGCTCATGAATCGGGAAGTCAAGCTCATGATTCTGGAAGTCATTCCCATGAATCTGCAAGTCAAGCACATGAATCTGGAAGTCATTCTCTTGAATCTGGATCCGTACAGTCCACAGAAAATTCTGGTGAATGTGGATCCGCAGAGCTTAGTAGCAAATCTAAAGAGTCTGGAAGTAAATCCAAAGAATCTGAGGGTAAATCCCATGAATCTGGAAGTCAAGCTCATGAATCTGGAAGTCAAGCTAATGAATCTGGAAGTCATTCTAATGAATCTGGATCCGTAGAGTCTAAAGAATGTTCTGATGGATGTGGATGCGCAGAGCTTATAAGTAAATCTGAAGAATCTGGAAGTAAGGAATCTGGTAGTAAATCTAGAGAATCTGGAAGTAAATCCAGAGAATCTGGAGGTCATTCTCATGAATCTGGAAGTCAAGGTCATGAATCTGCTGGTCATTCTCATGAATCTGGTGGTCATTCTCATGAATCTGGAAGTCAAGCTCATGAATCTGGAGGTCATTCTCATGAATCTGGAAGTCAAGCTCATGAATCTGGAAGTCATTCTCATGAACTTGGATCGGTAGAGCTTAAAGGAAGTTCTGGTGAATGTGGATCCGCAGAGCTTAGTAGTAAATCTAAAGAATCTGGAAGTAAATCCAAAGAATCTGGTAGTAAATCCAGAGAATCTGGTACTAAATCTAGAGAATCTGAAAATATATCCAAAGAGTTTGGAAGTCGTTCTCATGAATCTGGCAATCATTCTCACGAATCTGGATCAGTAGAGTCTAAAGGAAATTCTGACGAATGTGGATGGCCAGAGCTTATAACTAAATCTAAAGAATCTAAAACTAAATCTAAAGAATCTGGAAGTAAATCCAAAGAATCTGGACATAAATCCGCAGAATCACATGATTCAAAAAATGGTTCACATAGCAAATCACATGAATCCACAGAGTCCCAAGAAATATATTGTTAGAGAAAAGTAACTGTTAGTTTTTGTTATACAAAAGTATGAATTAAATATAAAAATGAAAGTTTTATTGAAAGCATTATTTACTTTATTTTAATTTTATTATTTTTTGAAATTTTAAATAGAATCTTTTAAAATTACTTTTTTTCTTCTTTATTATGGGAAAAAAAATTAAAAACCGTATAAATCATCAATTAGATTAATGAGATATTTATTTTTAGTCAAAAAACTAAATTGTTTTAATTTTTGTATTTTACATAGTTTACACTCAAATCACTCAAATAGTTTACACTTAAATCATATTATGAAAGGTTTCTTTCTTTAACAGAATTTGAATTCACAGATGGTAAGAATTTGTTTAAGCGTATATTACAATAAACAATGTGTAAAAGGTGTAAACTTTCTTGAGCCAGAGAAATTAAAAAAATTGATGCATAAGAAACAAAAATCGAGGGAGGTTATAGCTTTTGCCCTACAGTCTAACATTTAGATACTCTTGCGAACCAATATAATAAAAATACAATATACCCGAAAATTTAATGATATTATATTTAAAAGTTAAAATCAATTAGTAACTTACGGATCATTATTTCAACCATCAACTGTCTTACTAGATTTCAAAGCTATGTATGTTCTCTGATTGCAACAATCTCATTGACAGCTTCACTTAAATTTGCTCCAAGAAATTGTTGTACATTTATAGTTTTGAAGATTTGTAGGCTGGGTTCATAAGTTTGTATGGCAAATGCTGAAAATGAAGCCTTAATATTACGAAAATTGTCTTATTATATAACTTTGAATACATTTATATTAGTTTAAAAAATTTGTATGGAACACAATCGAGTCCGAGGTCCGATTAGAAGAAAAAACATAAGGAAACCTACAAATTTTGTATTTAATGATAAGTAAAATTTTCATACAAATTTTATTAAACCAAGGGACGATGTGAAAGTATAAGTTAGTATTTTAAAAATCCCCTTAAATTTGGGAAGGAATACATTTTTTATTCAAATTTAAATTAGCATTTTTATTTTCATGTCTAAGACTCGACTGCAATTTTTTTTGGCTTAATATAATTGAAGGCGAATTTCCGAGGAATTTCGTATGAAAGATCGCCAATCTAACCACTGTGTCAACCAGACGCTTTAGTACATTGTTTTGAAGCATATTTAAAAAAACAATAAAGTTATGAGGGCGGATTTTTATAGCAGTATATATATGTATATATTTTATTAACAGAATATATAAAACAAACATTGCCAAAATTGAGTATAAAATTATACTCAATTTAAAAATTTTCACATCTTTTGTTTAAATCATAATAATTCCGAGTAATTTATTATAATCTTACAATTAATCAATGATTAATATAATGATTAACAAAGTATAAAAGTTCAAAAATTAAAAATTATTAAACAGTGTTAAAATATTTAAAGCAATTTAATTAAATGGCTTAATTTTTTCATTTATACACATATACATATATTGGTCAGAATCACTTGAATCTTTTAATTCTGTATAAAAAAGACTTAAAAGTTTTATTTTTCATAATTTAATTTCATGTCTATGACCGCAGTAAAATCTAAAATCTTCATCATTATTAAATATAGTTAATAATAATATAAGTATCTTATATAAAAAAAATCCATTAAAATTATTTATTATTATAATCTGTTTGTTTTTTTTTTTACAAAAATATTTTATTCAACAATTTTGTTTCTTTTATTTTCTAGATTTCGCGAAATTAAATTCAAATTAATCACAAGATAAAACAAAAAATATTTCAAATTATTCATTGACATAACAAATAAATCAAGACACAAATTGATTGTTAAAGATATAGACTTTAAAAGTGTTTGCTACCAACTCTGCCAAATATTTAAATTATTGTATTTTAAATATTTAATAAACTATGTAGGCAATATGTATATTAAGGGTTTTTCAAAGTGTACCATTTGATAATTCTATTAAATTATAAAAATTTAGAATGAAGCACCATGCGGTTCGCTGTAATAACTGTTCAACTCCTGAACAATTGTCAATTTAAGAATTTTTAAAACATAGCAACAATATGAGGTTAAAATGTTACCAAGATCAGATAGTAATGCTTAAAAAATAAATCAATGCTAATAAAAATTTCTATAAGCTGTTAAATAAATAATAAGTTATTTTAATATGGGGGATAGCATGTGCCTTTTTATCAATTTATAAAGTTATATTATTTATATTGTTTATATTATATATTTGTATATTTTAAATTATATTTGGTTACCATGGGGATTTGTAAAGAAAAATTATTTTTTAATAATTTTTTTCAATTAAAAAATGAATCGAACGCTCACCATCTCAGTTAGTAAGCGAAATGCTTACTCAATAAAACATAGAGCCCTGACTGCAGTATTAATCTTTTGATGCAATTGACAAAGAAGCTAAAAATCAAAATGAATATGCACTTTCCCTTTCACACTAAAATTCAAGTGAAAAGAAAACATCACAGAATCAGTCCTATATATGAATAAAAATATATGAAGAGAATTGGGTTATCATATTCAGTAGTATAGTTATATGAAACATATTCATACTTCAAATATTTAAACGCTTCAAAATGCGGTTTACTAATTGATATACGTATTGAACTGTAAATTCTTGGTACGTCGGCTGGGTGGCACAGTGGTGATAGTGCCGAGATATCATCTATCTACCTATAGTTTTAGGCTTTGAAAGAAGATATGATTCAGTGGGTTAAACCGAACTCAAAGGATATCTCAAAAAACGAATCCTCAAGACAAAACCTTAATTACAAAAATCTAGTTTAACAATCTTATTTTCAAAATCAAGTGGATATGACAATTACTTAAAGCTAGTTTTCAAATCGGTTTTAAGAGCTGACAGACGAGCGAACCTATTAAAATTAGATAAAAAAAAATATATCATTATTTAATGATAATTTTAAACAAAGATTAATTATGTGCTTAAGTGAAACAATAAAAAAACAACCACTTATAAATATAATAATATCTTTAAAATATACTGCAAGAAGCACATTTAGAAAAAGTTAATTTATTTTCAAAAAGTTTTATATTCGGTTGGGTATCTAACTGTAATATCATTAATTTTATCGCATTCACTATCCATAACGATCACAAATTTTATTTAGATATACGACCTTTTTTTTGTTAATTAAATAATATTTTCCAGATTAAAACAATGGGCCCCAGCCAGACAGAAAATGATTAAAAAATTTTGATTTTTTCTTATATATATTCAAAATAACGACAAGGAATGCATTAGATCAGTGATATAACACTATTTTTATAACAGACTTTAAGAAGAAGTATCAAATTTCACAATTTTAATTCTTTCTTAAAATTAGTGAGGCAAAAAGATTGGCTTAACCGTGTCCCCTCACAATAACCTAGACTAAAGACCTAAAAAAATTTAAAATGTAGTGTTTTTTAAATAAAAATTTCTAAGTCGATAATATAATTTGAAGCGTATGCCTAAATAGCTAATACCAAATAAGTTCATTTTACATTATGAAAAATTTATCGATGGACAGTTAAACTAAGGTTTGCCACAATGAGGTCCCATTACTTTTTTAAAATACGAAATCTTGGAATTTAACTTAAGTCTGAATTATATTTAGAAACTTTTTCCTCATAAAAATTTTCTAAGATTGAATTCTTATAAAATTTAAATTAAGCAAAAGAACTAGATAGAGTTATTAGATTTAAGACATTATCATTAAAAATTCAAAATGAAATGGTTTTTTTTTGGAGGAAGACGTGTTGACTACCTGAAAACAACATACTCCTATTTAATGATGAAGAAGCCTACTAGAAGCCGTTTGAACGATGAAACGCTGCAATAACTCTGATTTTTGAATCCTGTTTAAAAAAAATGAGAATGTAGTATTTCACATAAATAGTTCAATTCTAATCCCGGTACCAACCTTGGGATCCCGGAATTTGAATAATGTGATCACGAAATCCTGGGATTGAAAATATAACACAGAATTGCAAACCCTACTGTATACCCATTTTTAAAAACATATGTAATAAACCCCTGAAAACAGTGTCCCCAAAGTTCAAAAACTACATTTTATCTAAAAAATAATAAATAATTAATTAACTTATTAAATTTCAAGGTTTTCAATTTAATTTTGATCAATACTTAATGTACCTTTATAGTCTATAGTCTATAATTATATAGTATAATATATATTTGATCAAATAATTATAATTAATTCACTTCAGTTTTACTTTTAAAAGTCAAATACAATGTAATTTAATTAAAGTTTAATGCCCGTCTATGTTATTAAAATTATTTAATCGTTTTTCAATAATAATAAACAAAAAATAATTGAGATTTTAATAATTTAAAAAAAAAAAAATATTTATTAAATCAAAATTATTGTTTTACATTGTTTACAAATAGTTGTTCACAAAATACAAATTTATTAATTAAAGTATACATTCTCTAAGGTCATGATTAATCACCTTAAGATACAATAATATTTTGATTTTAACACCTTTTTTAAGGTAATTTAGATTTTTTTCCATTTAATTTATTTTAATATCAGAATCAAATATTAATTAAATCTTATTAAAGCTGATTATTTATGATGCAGATTTGGAATTTAACACAGTATTTAAATAGAACCAACTAGTCGTTGTTGTCGCTTTTTATCAGCACGTATACACAAATAAACAAATAATATTTCCACAATTATTCCAAGTGCTAAATAATATGGAATTAATTTATGTTTTAGATAAATACTGATTTGATAATTGTCTTTGACAACATTATTACCAAATATTTTTGTATTATTTTTAAAAGCCAAATTATAATCACAACTATATTTTCCAATATCATCTTTTGAAAAATTTCTTACTATTAATGAATTTTTAGAATTGTCTTTATAGGTGAAAAATTTTGTATTATTCAATAGTTTCAGATTTTCATTATCTTTTTGCCAAAAAAATTCAAAATCATTATCAGGTCCTGGCCAATATACACATGGAATTTCAGTATCACTTCCAAGATTTGCATATATTTGTTTCGGAACATATGAATTTATATCAGCAATAACTTTAAATTTTTTTATACCTTTTGTTGCATCTTCATCTATTTGACATGTATATAGACCAGCATCAGATTTAATTGTTCTGTTAATGATAAATGTACCTCCCTGAATCGGTAATAATTTATAACGACCCCGCAATTCTTTAATTTTTGTTATATCAATATTATTTCGTTTCCATATGATTTTATGAGTATTATTTGGATTTAATAAATAACAATTTAAATGTAATGGATTAACAATTTCAAATATTATTAATTCCCCTTTATCGGCATCATATTTTGATGAATTTGAATTGAGAATAACACCAATTGTTATTAAAAATGTCGATAATAAATTCATTTTTGTTGGATTTAAGATTTATTATACAGTTAGTTCATCTTCTTTTGAAAGTTCACTTCATTTAAAGTTTTTCACTTCTCAAATATCTTCTTAATTCGCTTTTCAAATTTGTTTATTTCATATAAAAATTTAATAGTAATTTTAAGTTGCGATGCGATTACGATTTGTAATTTGATGCAAATTTTAAATAAATTTTCAGTTGCTATGGCAACCGACAACGTGATAATTTTAAAAGTTTTAAAGGAAATGCAATTGTAAATTGTCGTAAGTTGTAATTCATAATTTATGTATGTGTTGTGTTTCAGTATATAATGTATATTTATAATTTTCAATCAATTATTTTTAAAAACTGTGTTAACTGTTAGATTTAAAGTAATATGTTTGATTCTATCAAATAAAATCAAGAGGTTAACCATTTTTATATGTATTTGTGTAGAAAAATAATGGTTTGATTTGACGTTTTAAAATTGCAACTCTAAAATATTTAATTTGGGAATTAATTATGTCACCTAAACTATAATAATTTTAATTAAAGATAATTAAAAAAAAAAAAAAAGGGTTGCATAATTTTGATTTCAAAGAATGAATTATTTATAAATACTATAGGCGTTTTTTTTTTAAATCAGAGTATAGACCTGAGCACTCTCTGACCAAAATGAGCACGCTCTGAGCAGAACATGAACAGAGTACGCGCAGAGCGTTCAGATTTAATAAAAAAAACACGATTTGAAAAAACTGTCATTTTTATTTTAGTGACGTTTTAAATTGTCAAAAAATTAAATTAAATTATTAAAATTAAATTAAAAATGGAAAACTTAAAATAAACTAAACATTTTGATTTTTATTTTACAAGTAAAATCTTAAACAAACCTCAAAATGTCTTTGTATTTTTTTTTTGCTCAGCCGTGGTCGATATATTTCCACAGAGCACGCTCTTGAGTTTTTTCTCCAAAGTAATTTTACTCTAAGTTAAAGTTTTTTTATATTAAATACCTAATTCTTAATTAGTGATCATATATCACTAGAATCGAGTTTTTTTTCTAAATTTTAAATAAATCTATTTTAGTAGTAATTAAAGCTTAATGTTTTTTAGCATCTTTTACAAAAAAAAAATTAAATTAAAAAAAATTTAATAAAAATATGATCTTAAATCTTAATATTTTCGTTATTTTAGTTGAAAGCTTCGTTTTGTTACCATGGTTATGTCTTACCAAAATGTCTATTTAATTTTAAAATCATCATAAAATTGTTTATTTTATCGAAAACTTTTATTAGAAACGATTTTAAATGTTTATAATTAAATAATATATATATATATTGAATTGTATAAAATCTTGCACTTGTGTTGGTTTATTATCATTTTGGAGACGCACGCTTTTGAAAACCAGTTACTTTTTAATATGTATTTAGTCAGACTGACTTGTTAAGAGTGGCTATTAAAATTAATTAAGTATTATAAATGTAAATTTGTTTTTTTTTTTTATTTGTTAATAAAACATTCTAAAATTATTTTTTTTAATGTTCTAATTTAAATTTATTTGCTGAATTTTATATTTTTAAAGTTGAATTTAAAATTTATACAGTAGAACAGAGGACAAAAAAATAAGTCATTATAATAACGAGTACAATACAAATTTTAATAATCATTTTTTTTTATCTTAAAATATTTTGTTGGTTTATAAGTTCTGTGTATGGATAAAATATTAGTCTGGATAGTAAAGTATTGACATTATAATATGTTAAACTTGCGTTCTAGTAGTTTGACCTCAACTAATTCAATTACTCCTTAGCAATAGCCTGAAAAACTTAAGTTACTACAATCTGTAATCGATTAAATATGGTTAAATTGTAATCGATTACATAATGTTGCACAATTCGTGTAGAATTCAATACGAATTTGTTGAGTCTAATTGTAATGATTAGGAGGCTAAAGGTAATTTTGGCGTCTATTCTTTGGATTGGTGATAACAACAGACCGTAATCACATTTTCGGGAATTCTTTTAGTGTCAAAAGATAGGTTTGATCAAGACCCTCAAAATAGTATGTACTATATTCGTACTATTTGAGTACAAAGTATAGATAAATATTGAGCTAGATCTATCTCTTGATACTAATACCATGTTTACACTATGAACTAGAACCAGGTTCTTCGATGAAACAAGGTTCATGCGTGGTTTGTAACAAGGTTTTTCATATTTAAAATTGCTGTCAAAATGAACCAGGTTTTTGAAAGTCCTAGTTAAGTTTAAGGGTTATAAGTAACTAGGTTTTTGAATAAAATTTTTTGATATATTCGATTATTATTTGAATTTTTTTACATACCTACGTGATTTTGTTGTAAAATGTCATTGATGTTTATTTTTGAAAATAAACAAATAGCCTTTTTTTTTTTTGAAATTTAAAAGAAAAATTTTATTTATTATTTAATAAAATGTTTATAATTAAAAAAAATTTTTCCTTGTTAATTTTTAATTTATTTTATTTACAGTCAATTTTGTTTATTTACTCTAAAAAGTATTGCTGTTATGAAAACGTCAAATAATACTAGGTTCTTGAATAACGATAGTCTGAACGGTTGATTTTAAAACTAGGCTATTTAGTAGGTTTTTTGCGTAGTGTGAACATGATATTAGAGTAGTTGTTTGGAAATATTTTCAACCAAAGGTAAAGGTATGTACCGTTTTTGTCAAATGATAATTTTATCCCCTTAATGCCGTACGCACCGAATGCGATCTTCATGAATTTCATTGTACTCTGGACCAGAGTTTGAAACACCAGAGTTTGATTTAAAATTTTTAGTTACCTATTACCTTTTCCAAAGAACAACAGTTTTACTAAACTTGTTCTTCATTATCGTTTTAAGGGCAGCTCCAATAGATTTAAACCTTACGATTGTCAAATTCTGAATAATCGATCTAATATCGAAAGACTAACCTTGTGATCAACGAATCGAATATAACTTTAATTTATTAAAATTAGCATTACTCTGAAACTGGACCGATTATGTTGAACAAAATAGATATTGTACATATTTAAAAGTATATTAACTCAACAATTTGTTATTGAGTTAATATAAAGCATCATTAATTTTATATACATATTATTACATACAAAAAAAATATGATAATATAAAAATTTAAAACGATTTAAAATGCAAATTTTGTTTTAATTTAAATACTGGTGAAAAAAAAGAAAAAGTATAGGAATAAAAGCAATTAACCATTCAAAAGATTTAAATATACAATATGATTTACTAGACTAGATTATATAAGGGTAAACATATATTTTTATGCATAAAGTTTATATACATATTTTATTACATATATTTGCATTTAAAGACATTAATATTTTTAAAGTTTATTTTAAAGTTTAATTGAAGAAAAAAAAAACAAAATATTTCAAAATAGGTGTGCCATAATAACGTCAGAACTGTCTGTTCTTTTGCTTTGTCTTTTTTTTAATTATTGTGAATTGTGATAAATCTGTTGGTAAGCTTAAACTTTTGTACATACACATTTACATATATTAAAAAAAAAATCTTATTTTTAATTTTTCTTAATTTTAATTCTTAAAAAGTTATTACTTAATTTTAATAATATTAATAATCTACCATACAAAATACTCATAATAATAATAATTCTTATTATGCTTTTTTAAAGTCATGTTAACCTTCAAAAACAACTTGATTTTATGTTGGCATAAAAAAAAAATTATGTATAAATAATAAGTACATACTTCCCAGTAAAGGTGTGGTGCTCTATTTTTTATTAAAAAATAATTATTAATAATAGTAATTTATAAAAAAAAAATACATTTATTTTTCTTTAATAAAAAAAGTAAAACGAATTTAATTTTTAAAAAATATGAAATTATTAATTGATTGAAAATTAAATTTATAAAGTTTTATTATCAGAATTGAAAGTTATAGGTTTTGACAAGAATAACTGATAGTTCTTAGTGATTGGATCTGGATCATTCATTTGGCAGCCAATCTATTACAATCGTTTCTCATTTTATCACATACATTAAAATTTGTGTGTTCATAATCTTATACAATAGCTTCAGTCGTAATAACCTATACGACTGCAGTAATAAACAGCTTAGAGAATATAATGGTTAAAGAAACTGAAGCCTAGTCCTATAGACTTGGTGAATACCCTTTACTTCTTAAAGGAGTTTAAAAGAAAAAAACATGATTATCATTTATCATTTCATAATAAGACAATATTTTAAGACCATCGGTTTCTGAAACCATGATATATTTGAATATACTATTATTAGATTGTACGAATTATATTTATTATATTTATTTAATTATGTTATAAAATTCTTCGTAAGGGGGAATTAAAATGAAAATTACTTATTAATGTTTCGCGAAAAGCATCTACGATTTGTGCGGGGATCGAACTACTATTCCCTCGATAGATATCCCTAACTACATTTATT
>OY720443.1:39021348-39110154 GCA_963082915.1 Dolichopus griseipennis | reverse complement strand
TGTTTCGCGAAAAGCACCTACGATTTGTGCGGGATCCAAATCCCATTCTCTCGATTGATATCCTTAAGTATCTCTATTTGATTGATAGGTATATCAGAAATATTATTTATACATATTGCATACTTAATGGTGCACTTCCTTTTTTTTTCTAATTAAAACGTCCAATTGTAAATAATAACTTTTGTATTTCTGTTACAGCGCCGGCTTGAACATTTGCGGGGCCATGTGCGAGGTTAACCGCGGGGCTATTTTTTTTATTAATTTGCTTTGCTTTTTTTCAACCTAAGACATTGGAATCTGCTATAATAAATTACTAATATAAAATATGATTAACATCACATTGTTGCATATAGCTATAACCTATAACATATTTCAATAAGTTATTTACCAACTTGCATAACTTAAATAAAAATATACATAGCTATATACATACCTATATATAACAATTTTCTATCAGTATTTTGAAAACTGCAATGCAATTATAACTTTGAAAAATGGAAATCATTAGTATCTTTATTTTAATTTTGTAATTAAATATAAAAAAACAAATATTTTGAATTTTCTGTCAAACAGTTCAATTGCAATATACGAAATTCTTATTTATTTAATACACGCACGGGTATCTAAAAGTTGACAAGGGCAACTATAATCTTAGAAAAAAAAACTTTTAAAGAAACTGTTTCAATTGTATTGTGTAAATTTCTAATTTTTGTCTTGAATTTAATAATAATATTATATAAACTTTCCAAAGTGCGGGGCCGGGTGCGGTCGCACCTTCGCACACCCTATCAAGCCGGCTCTGTTCTGTTAAGTATTGAAAAATTTACTATTTAAAAAAATAATTTTATTTAAACTTAATTGAAAGTATGTATTTAAATTTATATAAATAATAATTAAGATAAGTTTACAATAAGATATTCATACTAATTATAATCGTGTAACATAAAATATAAAATGTAAAATGCAAATACAAAATTATTAAGTTCAATTCTATAAATGAATAATTAATTAATTTAAAATTATTTAATGAAAATTGTCAGTTTTTTTTCCTTAACAATCTTAATTCCATTGTAATTTTTGTTCATACTATTATAGAAAACTATTATACAGCTAATGGTAACTAAATTTATTAATTCGTACAAAATAAATTTTGGTTTGCGTCTCTACTAAATTAATATGAAAATTTTGGAAAAACTTTTAATTTTATATTTCCTCAATTATAGCCGAGACATCAAAAGACAAATAAAAATGTTCATACTAAGTTTATTCTTCCACCAAATTGTATATAATTGTATAACAAATTATATATAAACTGTTATACGAAATTCTGAAAAACCTTTTGTATTGTCAAATATAGGTATATATTTTATTTACTTAATCATTTCATTTTCGAATTTATTAGAACTGATTAATATTTAATTAGATTATATAATGTAGGTATAATAATTAAAAATATCTTATTATTTTTTATAAATTATTTTAAAAGAACGTCTGATAAAGAAAATTTAGGAAAATTTTTAAAAAATTTCTTTAGAGTTATATTTTCTTCAAATTGCATACTTTTAGGATAACAAAAATTGTTATTCAACAGAATAGAAAATAAAATCTTTAATTAAATTATTTAAAATCGAAGTTAAAAACTGTGTTCTCTATGATATATGGAAATTATTTAAAAAAAAGATTAGAGTAACTTTCTAATTCTGTTGGTGTTTCTTTTATTTTTTTTTTGTATTAGAATTTATTTTAATCGAAGTAATTTCATACTAAAATACCACGTAAAATTTTTAATTGTAGTTAAAATACTTCAGCTGAATAAGTTAAATCTATATTTTTATACTTATTAGTTCTTAAAACTAATAAGTATAAATAGAAAATAAAACCATCTTTAGAGTAGAGTTTAGAGTATTGTACTAAGTTGAGTCGAAAACCATCTTTAGATTAGAGTACGCCTTAACAAATAAGAAAAGCGATATTTTAATTTTTATACTAATTTGAGCTTAAAATTTTGCAATACAAAATTAAAATGTGGTTCTTTTACCACAAGGAGATCAATCTGTTTTTATTATTTAAGGTTTAAATTCATATAACACTTGAAATTATTAATTAGTATATATATCCGAGGAAAAGAAATTTAGAAAGTTTCCTGGAAATCGATTTTTTTTTTAACTTAACTGTTATTTTACAAAATGTAAAAAAATTACTATATCTTTATGTTTAAAATATTTTATTAAAAAATTATACAAAAATTCTAATAAAATGTGTATATGTTATCCCAGACAATCAATATTCTGCTCATCTCTAATATAATTATCTTAAAAAAAAAATCTTAAGAAGAAACCTTCCTAAAAACTATTAACCTTCCTTAAATATTCTACTAAAGAAATTATATATAATTAAATCTAGTGCAAGGATGCAAACATTTATACAATCTCATATTTGGAATATATGGTCATCTTAACCTAATTATTTAATTTAAATAAAATCACGTATTTATATAAATGTACATATAGGCATCATAAAATTTTCAATTAATTATAACTAGTTACATGTAAATATTATATTTACAATGTATTGTTTATGTAAAAAATACTGATCTTATCACATTATCTGATATATTATATCATATTATTCTTAATATAATAAAATAAAGATTATCTCAATGCTAAATTACTTCAAAGCAACATAATTATATCATACATACATTATAATGTACGATAGTGGTATAGTGCTATTATAGTACATAAAATTTTTTTAATTCTAATCTTAACAAGGTCATCTTCCTCTTCAGTTGATCATCTCTTGGTTTTTTATTATTCAGTTCAATTCAAAAATCATTCAATATCTTGTCTATTGCCTATACATTTAGGATGTCATAATATTTACAATATGTGCATAATAATTATTTCTCAAAATTACTTAAAACGGCAGCCCATATAATAAAAAAAGAGATGAAAGTTGAACAAAAAGATTCATTCAATTTTTAGGCTTTATATAATTTGTTGGAATTTAATTATTTGCTGTAAACCTATTTGTAATTTTGTATTTAACGATATTATATGGAATGCGATTTATAATTTATAAAATTACGATTTTTCCATAGTTGGAAGTTTCAAAAATCAAGGGTTTTTGAAAAAACACATTATCAAAAATTATATAACGTTTCATACTGAAACTGAGTTTAGGATAAAAAATATATATAAAAATAAATTGGTAATACTTATGATTTAGTCATTTCATCAATTCGTTATATTAGTTAATAATTATGAATAATAATGAAATCTTTATTTAAAAGAAAAGCCAAATGCAATCAAGAAAACCTTTTAACATGTGTTGAAATAAATTGTTGGAGCCTCAATGCTAACATTTAATTTTGGAAATATATACACTGGTGGGTAACGTAGTTACTGATTTAAAAAAATAGTAAATTTTCAATTTTAAGCCCTTGAATAGGGAAGGTTCCGAAATTTTTACTAAGCAAACTTATGGTGATTCTCAAGGATCTAAGTTCGTTTTCCCTTGCCTAAACTTTTCAGGTTCAAGGAATTAAATTCTGACTTGCACTAAAATTTGAATTCTTTCTTAGAATAATATTTTATAATTTGCTTATTTTAAAAAATGATAAAAGTTTAAAAGACACTTTCTTCAATTTTTTAAAATTAAGCACGTGACGCCCTTTTAAGATAAGCAAAACCTTTTATACATGTTAAAATATAATATTTCGGCTTCATATTACCTAAAAAAATGTAGGTATTCAACTCAACAAATGTTTAAAAATTACAAAATTCAACTCCTAAACAGTAGGGGCCACAAAAAAATTTCTTAAATGACTCATACTATTTTGTAAAAATCCAAGTTCTCAATTTTTAAGCTTAAACCGATCAAAAGATATGAAGGGTCAAAAATTTTGCAAAAATTGAGTTTTGCATAACGATAAAATAAAGTATCGTATGGCAACCCTCTTATATTCGTTTCATATATATTTAATAAGCTTATAAAAGCAGCTGTCTTCTACCGTTTTCATATTGAAAATATACCTTATGGATCTCTTATTATAACAGTTTTAATATAGGGCTTTTTTTAACTTTTAGGTCTAGTTCCGTAGAAGGTGAGGCTACAAAAAAAAGTTCTTCCATAAAATTTATTTTTGGGATGTATCTATTGGCAGTTAAAATTTCGTTTCTTTATTTCAAAACAGTGTAAATACAAAACTTCTAGTAAATATAAACGGACAGACGGACTGAGTAAAACTATAAAGGGCAAAGTTTTTGAAAATATGCTAGAAGACGTAATTGAAGTATTTGAAATGTTGCTTTGTTTTCAATAGACAAAAATTGCCTATTGTATAATTTGTTTATTTGTCCACGATTGTACATGTGATTACAAAATTTTGTTGGTACTGTAAAGTAAAATATGAAGAATTGAAGACTTGTCTAATTTTTAAAAACTTATATACAAAGGTATATATATGTAATATTTATTTAAAGATATTTACATACTATGTATTTTTTAAATATTGTAATAGCGTCGCACTAACAGTCAACCCATTATATTTTTTTATTATATATTATTTAATTTCGTCTCTTTTTTTTTAATTTTGAAGGTCGTTTTAAAATTTTTTTTTGAAAATTTCTGTAATGATTGAGTTGCCAATCTGTTTTGTCTCAAAGATAATTACTTAGAAAATTTGACTTTTAACTTGTTATAGTAGTTATAGTATAAGTGTTAATCACTTCCTTGCTATGTACGTTTTGTTAAGGCCCTGTCCTCTTATTACTAGTGGTAATGCAGCCATTTTAATTTCTTTTAAAATTCTGAAAACTATGCAATCATCTACTCCCACCTGGATGTTTTTAAAAAAATTAATTATACACTAGTAAAATTTGTAGATTTATTTAATTAAGATGGTTAATATTAAAATGTTTTCTAATGTCATGTATTCTTAAAGAATGGTTCCTTATTTCATGTACTCTTGACTTTTTTTGGTATATTGGACGTTTACAAAAGCTTATTTGACCTGCTGGATATTTTAAAATTAGGTAATAAATAAAATTAAAAAAATTTTGGAAACGTTTATTTTAATAGAATTCAAAAATAAAATATCAAATGCTAATTGAAAGAGAAGTAATTGGTATAATAAAAATAATACCAATCAAGTAGGTACTTAATAGATGATTTCTATTCAATTTGGAATTAAAAACATAAGAATAATCTTTAAACAAGGTTTACTAAAATTTTTAATTTGTCAGAAAATCGGGAATATGACCTTTCTGCTAAATTAATTTTCTTAATAGGATAAAACTAGAAAAAAAAATTTAATACATAACGTAAAGTATCTTATTGTTTAATATCCAAAAATCCGAAATTAAAAATTTAAACAAACTTAAAAATATTCGAATATTTTCGAAGCTTTCTTAAAAACCCTATTTTGAAAAAAAAAAAAATGGAAAAAAAACAAGAAAAAAAAAAAGAGAAAACTTATGATTTTTAATAGCATGAATGAGATCACTTCAATCAATTCAAGTCAACCAACAGCATATACTACTTATTATATATATATATAAATATATATATATATACATCTACTTAAATTTTGATAGTTATAAAAATATACATATAGGTATTTGTATAGATCATACAAATATATACATACAGATATTTATATATATGTACATATGTATATACAAAACATTCTAAACATATTAGAAATCATTCTAAAAATACTTCGAAAAATTTTTAAAAAAAACAAAAAAAAAACAAAGAGAGAAGACAATTTGAAGCCAAGCTATTAAAGAAACAAGTTTTTCAAATTGGCGCGGTCAGGTTAGTTCGTATATAGTTCCTATTTCCGATATTACGACAAACTTACGACAAACTTACGAATAATCAAAAAAAAACGTAAAGTTGATAAATAATAAAAGATTTAAAAAAAAATACAAAATTCAAACAATCTTTTAAGACTTTACGATAAAATTTAAAAAAAATTTATATTTAATATCGTAAATAATTATGATAAATAATAATTTTAATTCATTTACGATAATAATAAAAATTGTAAGCTTTGTAAGAAAAAAAACTTGAAAAAAATTATTATGTATGTACCTAGTATGTACTCGTACCTATTCTTATTGAAATTTATTATTTTTTATTAATATTTTATCTTCTCTTCATCAGAAATTTTCAATTTTTCACATATTAAAAGCTCAAGTTTTTCTTCTTTTTCTTTTTCTTCTTCTTCTGTTTTGGATGATGCACGATGATGCTAAAAATATTAACATTTAACATTAACAACAAAGTACACTTTAAAAGCTTAATAAAAATTAATAAAAAATATGTTTTTATCTCTTTTTCTCGTGCAATAAAAGTTTTGAAATAAAAAACAAAAAATAAACAAACCATGGTAACGTAACAGTGACTTCTTTTGTCTTTTAATGTTTATTTTTTTTTAATATTTTTATTATTAAGTTATTTTTTGTTTACCTCTCTATTTGTTTATCGTGTGTCTCTTTCTAACTTATGTAAATTAAAAAAAAAAAAAAATAAAAACAAAATTACTATAAAGTGTATAAGTATATAATATATATTACCTCATATTATCACATACTTTAAACGTAAAATTTTAAATAAACCCTTGATTTTTGGTTAAAATAGAGGGCGATCTAGTATTTTTTTTTGGATAAGTTTTTTTAATCAACAGATGAAAAGTACTTCGAAGTTATATAGAACTAAAGTACTTTAAAGTTATATAGAAAAAAAGTTCTACAGAGTTATATAAATAACAGTTAAATTAAAAATTAACTAGTGTCGCGTAGTGGTAAAAATTGGGGCGATTTTCGCATACTCAAATTGTTATTTATATTTATATACTAATATTTAAGCCGCGACTGGTAATTTTGTGACCCGATAAGGCGATCAATATTTATGAGTATGATGATAATGATATGATCAAAGGCTAGTATTCTTCGATTAGAAAAAATATAATATTTTGAAAGAAGCTAAATAACTTAAAAATTATGAGTTTCATTTAAAAAATATATACAATAATAGATTTAAAGTAAATTAGTTATTAATAATTGCGTTATTCTGAAAGCCATAGATATTCGTATATAGCTACTACTTAATTTTAAAACTAATATTAACTTTCTAAAATAATATTCCAATCAATTTATTATTCTATTTGTAAAGCAATTGAATGTTATGGTAACAATACAATGCTACCAACTTTAAAGCATCATATATTTTAGCGATTCAATCAGTACTAAAAAATCTAACTTAGGGCAGGGCGTTTTTAGATAACACATTGAAAACCTTCTCGAAATATTGAAAGATAGAAGTTCTTTGAGAGAGTTAGTCTAAATTGGGTATGAGAGTAAGCATTTACCTTTTTAACCTAAGGTATCTGGGGTCTGTTTTTGTACAAGTCATAGAACATTTAATTGAAAAAAAAAACAAAAATAAATAACATTACTTATAATATTAAGTATTACAATATTAAAGTATATACCTAAATTTGTCACGCCTAAAAAGGAATTGCATGTCCCACTGCCTTATTACATAATATGAGGTAAGGGACTATTAAATAAATAAATAAATAAGCTAGAAAATAAATATTTATTTACTACTTTTTACAACCTTTTCTTCTTTTTTTATGATTGAATAAATAAAAAGAGTTTTTGCATATCTTTTTAAAACAGATCCGATCTACGTTGATCTAGTGTTTGTTATTTAAAGTTTTATTACAAAAACTTATTTATTTTATGTAGACACTGATTCTGAGATTAGATTATCGTAATTATGGAACAATATTAGTCTTTGCAGCATATTCGCTGTATTTTATAAATTTGGAGGTAAGAAACGACTAACGATCACTAGTACATTATCATATGATGACATCGTAATACACATCATATTATCATCATGATCGCCACTAATAAAAACCAAAGAATTATTAATAAAATCCAACTCATTCCATTCAAAATAAACTCATTCCATTCAAAAATCGATTTTTAAATTCAAATTCATTCAATAATTTCCATTCATCTAAAATAATTTTTAAAATCGCCCATATTATTTACAACACATTGATACCTACCATATACAATACAAACAATTTTCTAAGTCACTTTCAATTTATATTTTAATTAAATAATAGTTTTTAAGAGTCACATCTGACTTTAATTTACCTTAAAAAAAAAGCAATAAACAAAAAAAAAAACAAACAAAATAACAAAAACAAAAATTATTCTAAGCTTTAACTTAAAAAAAATGAAATCGAAACTGAAACAATTGGAATCTAATAAGTAATAATATTTTTCAAATTATGACACAAATTTACTAACTTTATTTTAAAAATAATAAATAAAAACAAATAACACATTTATTCACACATGTATTTATTTTCCTATATAATGGTACCTCTACTATCTATATAAAAAAAAAAAAAACAAAAACAAAAAACTCACTAACATACATACATACATACAAAAAAATATTTAAACAGAACTTTTTTTTTGAAAACTTTAAAGCAAAAAAGTCATTTAAAAATCGTTACAAACAACACTTATAATACAATATATATATGTGTGTACTGTGTATATAGTAAAGTATATAGTAAAGTAATCAACAAGTGACTTAAACAAAAAAAAGCATAATGTATACTGTATATAACAATAAATAAAAAGAAACAAATAAACAATATAAGCAACAAACACAATAATATCAACATTTAACAATATTTTTTTTTTGTAAACTTTTTTTTAAGTATTTTTTAATTTTTTTTTTTTTTTTTTTGTTTTTTTTTTTTTTAATTTTATTTTGTTTTTTTTTTCTTTTAAGATAGAAAAACTTCAAGTAACACTCAGTGGTTTGACCAGTTTTAATTTAACATTCGTCGGTCGCAGTTATCTTTTGGATTTAACTACGGTTTAAAAAAAAAAATAAATAAAAATTTATTCAATTTAATTTTTCCAATTATCTCATATAATTTTTTTTAATTCGAAATAACAAAAAACAACAACAACAACAACAAAATTATTCAAATTTTAATTTTGTCCGCCTACGACAAACAAAAAAGTTTTTTTTTAAATAACGATCATTGTCTTTTAAAGGGTTAGTATTTTTAATAAAAACAACAACAACAAATTAAGAAATAAAAAAGAAAAAGTTGTTTATACTTTATTTATTTATTAATTTTCAAGTAATTTTTTTGGAATTTTTTTTTTGAATTTTTTTTAAAAAAAATGTACTTTTGGTTTTTATTAAAAAAAAATTTGTAATTTTTTAAAATTAAAAAAAAATTAAAAAAATAAAAAAAAAAAAACAAAATATTATAAATTATGTAATAATAATTTATAGGCTCAAAATTATAAATTAATTAATATTATTAAATACAATATTACATAAAAAAAAATAGTGAAAAAAACGATCAAAAGGAAAAAAACTAAAAAATTTTTTTTTTAGTTCAATGATAATTTAAAAGAAGAAGAAGAGTTAAAAAGTATATTTATACATATATATATATATATATATATATATATACATTTAATATTAGTACAATACAAAAAAAAAAAAAATAAACCTATTACAAAATACAAAGTTTTTTTTTAATATAAATCTGCCCATGAATATATTGTGAATTTAATTATATATTCAAAATTTGTTTACAAAAAAACATTAAATCTTTAAACAATTATTTAATAATTTTTTTTTTATTAGTTTTAGTTTTTTTTTTTATTATTATTAGTAAATTTTCTTATAATTTTTTTCTATTTAAATATTAAAATTTTTTTTTTTATGGATATTTTTTATTTTTTTCAATTAAATTTTAGTTACTCGTAAAATTAAATATATTATTTAATTCTTTGTGTATTGTATTTTGTGATTTATTATATAATATTAGAAAAATAATAAAATTATAAAAATTAATTGAAAAATAACAAAAAAAAAAAAAACAAAAAAAAAAATTAATTTATATTTTTTTGTATTTTTTGAGGTTAGAAATTGTTTTATAAAAAATCATTCAAAATTGGTTTCCATTCGAAATCTGTCAATTTAACTGAAGATCCCATCAAGGTGAGTACTCAAAATAAAATAATTTTGTTGTTTAATTTATATATAAAGATTTTAAAATAAATATATTATATTTAAATATTATTTTTTAATAATTATGTTGTGTTGAAATATTAAAATATTAATTTAATTTAATATACTAAATATTATTTAAAAATTATTAAAATGTTATACACATTTTTTTGAGGAACATAATTAGTTATAATATTAATTTATATATATATATATATAATTATGTGTATATGTAAATATAATTATGTCTATATGTAAATATATATATATATATATCTTTAAATATACACATAATTATATATCATAAAAGCAGTTTTTAAAAAACTTGTAGACAAATTATTAAAATCTAAAATCTAGAGGTGAAAAATGTAAAAAAAAAAATCCATTAACACATATATTTGGTATTTACTAATTACCAATTACTAATTAGTACTCAATTAGTAATTGATGTTAACATGTATACAATTTCCATTATAGAGTGGTGAATTTAAAAATTACTGTTAAAGTTAAAGAACAAAAAAAAAAACAACAGTTGTTTTGAAAAATAATGTCAAAATTACAAAAACAAAATAGGTATTAATATTGTATTTGTGATGAAATGAAGTCTAAATGATAATTTTAAAATTTGTAGGTAGGTATTGCTAATTAATATTTCGTTTTTTTTAAAAAAATTTTTTGAGTCTCCATTTACAAAAATCAATTTATTTAAAGATGATTACAAATTTATAAAAAAAAACATGATTTTAATTTTTAAATGATTTTCAAATTTCGTGTTTTAATTAAAAAATTCAAATTCTAGAAAAAATAACTGATTAAAAAATTATAATTTAGCATCGTAACTATTTAGAATCTATACAGATAACCTTGGTATTTATATCTGTTTTATAACCTCTAATAACCTTTTTTAACAAAAAATGTTAATATTTTTTTTTTTTTTTAATGATAATTTAAAATTATCAAAAATAAAATTCTTAGGTTAAAGATTACAACGAAATTTAATCATATATAAATGTTGACAAAATAAGAAACTGTTAAAGTTAAAAGGTTAAAAAAAATGTTTCATTTATTATCACTTAAAATAAGTAAAAGAATTAATTTGCAGAATTAAATATATAGTTATAGATTAACAAGAAATATATATTAAGTATTTTGACTAATTTAGAATGAATCACATGACAATATATCAAATTCAGTTCTGTTACAAGGAAATTTTCAAATTACGATAATAAAAAACACTTGAATACATTTTTAGGCGATTCAATTATCGTCATACAAAAAAAAAAAAAAAAATGACATTCATGGTCGATTACGCACGCTCACGTGCGCTTACATTAAATAATAATTGATTGCAATTTTTATAAAAAAAATTTGTCCTATGCATGCGAACTTAAAATTCTTATAGGAATTTATTTTTATAATAATCAAATATTTAATTATTAGCACAAGTGTGATAAACCTGAAGGAGAAGATTAAATACTTTTGAATATTGCAACCTAAAATTAACTATAAAAGAAGTATTAAAAAAAAATTTAAGCTTGATTGTTAATAATTTTGTGAAATGTTTCTATCAACAAGTTTAAACGTCTAATTGAAAATTCGCTTCAAAATTTTCTTTTAAAATTATGCTTTCTTATATTATTCATCAAGTTGCTTAAAATTCTTACTAAATTCAAAACGTTTTTAAATTTAATTCATATTATAAATATAGTTTTTAACTTCCTATCGAACATCATCACTTCCCCCGGATATGATTCACTTTTAAAAATAATAACAAAAACAATTTTAAGATGTTGATTATTGATTAAAATTTTTCATTTCTTAGTCATTGAATTCCGAAATTATTACTACACACACTTTAAGTTCATTACATTTTGTTCTTTTATATTTTTATATGAGATTCTGAGTTTCAAATAAAACTATAGATATTCAATATTTCAAAAACTACGAATTTTTCTCATACTTGCACTTGTCAGTTCGTATCAAAATAAGTGACAGCCTTCATATTTTGTTGTTTACTTCTTTGGAATTGAATTTTGCTTCTCAGGAGATTTAATTAGCACAGATCAAATTTTATTGGCGCATATTAAATCTTATTGGCGCAGATCAAAATTTATAGACGCAGATCAAATGTTATTAGCGCAGATCAAATTTTACAAGCGCAAGTCTAATTTTATTTCGTGCTCTTACTTTTTTATTTAAAAAAAACATTCTATTAATATGTTGACTCGAATGTAAGCCTCTATTATTTTAAAATTCATTAACTCAGACTATTAAAATCTTTAAATACTTATACATAAAAAAATAAAACAAAAACTAGTAAAGTATAAACTTTTACAAAATAACTTGTTGCAAATCTCTTTATAACAACAACTCATACATACGTGATTATGAATAAATTTTACAGGTGTTTCATAAAAATTAAGAACCTATTAAAACTATGCAATAAAATAAAAACACTGCATTTTAATGACATTCTAATGGTGTTTTTTTAATAATTCAAAGGAAATTATTGAATTTCTTAAATACAAAACTATATGCACTTAATCATTTTTAAAACATATTTTAACAATTTTATGATTCACACGAGTTTCAAATTTAAGGGTTTTCTTTGTGATTTTGTAATTTAGAGTCCGATCATTAAAAGCGGAAGTAACTTCACTTGTGTTTTTGTTTTTTATTTATTACATTTTTATTTCTAAGCTGGTTTACTACATTTACATTTACAGATGTTTGAGTTTTCGAGCTGTTAATTTATAATGTTAACAATAAGTGAATTTTACATTAAATTACATTTTTATAGTTAAAAATTTAAATAAAAAAAAAACTCAAAAAATTTACAACAATATGTAAAAATTACATTTTTACAAAAAAAAAAAAAAGAAATTACAAAAGAAAAAGTGAAAATATTATAAGGGCCTCTGGGTTTTGGTTACGAAATGTGTAAATTAAATTATGGTAATTAACTTACATATATTATACCAAATTTATAAACCTATATTTAACATACATAGTTATAATATATACAACTACCTTTGAACAATATTACATCTCGAGCCACCTGTTAATTAAAATGAAAATATAAAATTTGAACAAAATTAAGGGAATAAGATTTACTTATATAATTTAAATTTGTGAAATTTTTTGTGTTATAGGTGATAAGATATAGGTTTTAGATTAATGTAGATAGATGTGGGTATCCATAGGCCGTCTCGCATTAGTAATTACAATTTAGAAGGAAATCACTTTTATATTAAAATAGTTTTTATGATATTTCTATTAAGTCAAATAACGGTAAAACTGTCAAATCAAAAAAAAAAACGGTCACAGGACACGTTGTCACGGGGCGCTGAAGATATTTATAATATTGAATTCGAGGGTTAATAAGTACTTTGAAAGATATCAATTTTTAAATTAAATAATTTTTAATAGGTGTATTCCCTTAAGTTTGATTAGGGTTTGATGGAGATTAAGTTAAAAATCAGGTTACACGACTCTCTTCCATCCATCGAAGATATTATTCAAATTATACAGATATTGCTTATGCAGGAATTATTCGAAGGGATTTTTGAACAGTGTTGATCAATAGTTAAATTTGATAAATCCAACATATTACAACTTTTGCAGGAGTTATTCAAAGTTAGTACGACATTTTTGAACCGTTTTGATCGACAGTTAAATTCGATAGCCCCAACATTTAACAATGATACTTAATACTATATGCTATGCTGATTAAGATCTAAAAAATTTGAATTTGACTAAAACAAAGAATTGTCAAAAAATCTTAAAAATTTTAAAATTCTTTTAAATTATATTATTATTTAATTTTCCCGCGAAACGTCCAGGGTTCGATCCCTGGCTGGGTAAACTCTATAAATAGTATATAACAATATAAAATTATAAAGAAATAACTTATAATTAAATATCTTTTAGCTGTCCCGCATATCAATTTACCAAAGAGTCCCAAAATTGCGTGCAAATATTTATAATTGTACGTAATTATTAAATAAATAAATAATTTTTCCGATAAACTTCCGAATAAATTTATAAAATTTTTTAAAAATGGCGGAAATTATTCATGAATTTTGTCGTTTTTTTTAATAATTTATTTTTTTTATACTCGTAATAGTCATAATTAAAATTAAAAATTATTCATAACTAGAATTATATTCATGTACTAATAGAATATATTGTATATTATTACTTAATATCTTGAGGCTATATTATTCATAAGTATATACGCTATTAGAATCATACATAAGTGTCTACATATTTTACATAAATACTTATGTATTATAATACAGCATTATTTACTTCTTTCTTATATAAACTTCTATCAATTAGATGCTAAGCTTTATTTAGATTCAAATAAAAGCTTATAAAATATGTAATGTACCTATAGTGTATGGATATTAGATTCACTTGAACTCTGTTGTATCTAACACTGTTATCATTCGTTTTTTTTTCTTTACTTCTTAAAACCTCAACAATTCTTTTAGTTTTATTTTTTTGTAACTTCTATTTCCATTCTATTTAAAGACATTTTTTTTTTTGAATTTTTATTTTTAGGCATTTATTTTTTCACCTCTAATGTTTCAAAAATGTTTATTTAAAAAACAAAAATTCCACTTTTAACACCAACAACACACTATATACCACACAACTACATACCATCATTAACCTGGTGGCTGGTATAAATTCTGTATTTTGTTGATCATAGGTTATTTATGTTTGTTTGTATATATGTATGTATTAGTTAGTTTTTGATTAATTCCATATACTCATGTGGTACGATAAAATGTAAACAACAAAGAGAAATAACCAGTTATGTTTTTTTTTTTTTTATATATATACGGTTATTCTCATCAGAGTGAAGTGTTTGTTCATTAGTATATAGAGAACTTCCCAAAAAAAAATAATAAGCAGGTTTTATTTTTGGGTTTCTTTAATTTTTTTGTTTTTGTTTTTATTTTAACTCTAGAATGTTAAACTAATCAAAAATTTACAACTTTCATGATTAAAAATAAGAAAAAAAAAAAAAAGAAAAAAAAATATAAATAAAAGAAAATGCGAGTTGAAAATAAAATATTTACATAAATTCATAATAAATTTAATGATTTTGTAGGACCAGTTGGTACCTGCCTCGAAAAGGGTTACCAACAAAAAAAAATAAACCAAAATAAAAAAAAAAATGTTAATAAATATAAATTAATAAAGATACAAATTTAATGCAAATTTTTAACAAAAGAATGTATTAATTTTTTGTTGTCTTTTTTTGGTTATTTAAAAAAAAAAAATAAAAAAATTTTGGTGAAACTTCCGGAAAGGGGTTGTGAGCTATCAAGATGACGTCATCACATAACGGTACTAAATATCTCAAAGTTTTCGAATATGTATACCATTAGTGGCGATGGCGCCATCTAGTGGTCGAAAAATGCATTACAAAATGTTCCTAAGATTCTTTGGACTTTCATGATTTTCTTCAAAAAAAAAAAAAAAATAGAACGCAACATAAGGAAATTACAAATGTAAAATATAATATTAAACTATAAACATTTTTAGGTTTTTATAAACATTTTAATATTTTAACAAACATCTGCCTAAAACCAATGTTAACAAATATTATTAAGTGCATATAGAGATAATGATAATAAGATAAGCTAATTATAAGTTTACCATAACTTAGAATTTAAATTTTTTCACGATATTATCTTTTATTTGAATTTTTAAGAGTTCTCTTTACGTTATACACCATTTTTTTCTTTTGATTCAAATTTGAAATCAGAATACTTTTCAAATTAATTTTATAATTTTTATAATTTTAAAAATATTAATTTATTAAAAAGTTTGTTGTTCCGGGTTCTATATTTAAGTTGAATAAATATTAGTTGTAAATGTCATTCATCTTTGGAAATTAGAAACTGTTTCCATACATGTAAATTCTTCGTGTTCTAAAATATTTTTATTAATAGATTCTTTATTATAAATTGATTAATTTTATTTTTTAGAATCAAGGTTTATTTACCTCTTTAAATTTGCATATATGTATACTTACATAAATTGATTTTTATATATATACATAGAAATATCAAATCTGTAAATAAACTAATATGTGAATATATTGTAATACAGTAATCTCCAGTTGTAAACTTATAAAGCAAAACGGCAGCATAGTATAAAAAAAGCCTTTGCTTAATAAAGAATTCCAAACATAAAACAATCTATCAAGCATCGATTACTCTAAAAATGTTGAGAGTTGTATTGAGCGTTGTACTGTGACTAGAATCGATTACCTGACTTGTAAAGCCATTGAACTCAAATACTTTAAAAATATTTCTGAACCTTGTATTTTCGGATATAAGCTAAAAAAAAGTAGTTTAATTTAAATATACTTTGAAATTGTTTATAACGAGTTCATTTAAACGAGACCTTTCTGTAATGGCTATATTTTATTAAAAAAATATATCGTGTGAAAAAAAGCGAATTGTTTTTTTTTTGTTATTTAATATTAATTGATTTTATATTTGTTTGAAATTGATTCCATTTATTTTATTCCACCTAATTAATACAGTGATGATTGATAAGAAGTTTGAAATTATTTCAACAAATTTCTTTTAATATCACTTTGACTTAGTGATAATTTTTATATTTTGGCATTGAAGTGATTATAAAAACTTAAATTTAGAATTTGGGAAATTAAAATAATATATATATAATATATATATATTAATATTTTATTTATATGAAATCAGATATTTAGTTACAAAAATTGCTTAGTTTCGATTTAATTGATTAAGTATCTAATTACATTTCCCATATTTTAAGAGTACACTTAGTTCACAGAGTTTAATAATGTTATTATTTCAGTTTTTATTAAACTTTGGAGTAAAATTAGCCGAAATTAGGTACATCTGCTCTTACAAGTATTTTCAATATAAAAAACTAAGGATTTTAAAATATGTTTTGAGGATTTTAAAATACCATTTTGATTTTAACTAAAGAAACTTTTAGTCAAGATCTTTAGTTTAAGAAAAGATAAATTTTCTTTATGTGAAGTTTTTTTATTTTAAGTGAACGTATTTTTAATTTATGTAAAAAAAAATTAGAATATTAAAAGTCGACATTATTTATTTATTTATTTGTAGTACCAGACAATAGTAAATATTGCCTGATAATATTAATCCTTTATCTATTAGACATTTGGACTTCTTATTAAATTATTGTAATATACACTATAGTTTTTTTATTAGATATGACCCGACCAGGATTTGAACCCGCCACTTTACCACTGAGCTATCGATTAGATAAGTCGACCTTAAAGAATATAGAGAAATATATAAATATTAATTTAATTATAGAATTAACTCTATTTTTGGAGAGTATAAAAAAAAAACATTAAGCAGTTAAAATATGTATTTTCAAAGGCGATATGACAAAATTCCCGCAGTCATAAGTCCACTTTTCTTCATTTATGAAAAAAAACGGTTCTCACTTAAAGTAAATACTTTTATATTAATTTAAAACAAAAATTTCTTCATGTAAAGTATTTCAGTTGAAAAAGTAAAGTTTTCACTTGAAATAAAAATCCCATCACTTAAAATGAAGATGGCTTTAACTAAAATAGAAATAGATTGTCTTTAGTTGAAGTAATAGTGAGGTATATTAAAGTTAATTACAAAATCTAGTTTGAGTAATAAGTCTCCAAGGTACGTTTGGATCACTCATTAGAATTATAGTCTCTTAGGGACTTTTAACTAATTTTTTCTTCATAAGACTTTTAACTATTGTCATATCAGAGTTTTCATTTATTTTTTGAGTCATAAATCCCCATATGAGTCTTGGAACTATTGTCATATCGCTTTTTATACCCGTATGACTATATAGTCAAAGGGTATAATAAATTTGCCATTACGTTTGTGACGCAGAGAAGGAGGGGGGGGTAGATATAGACTCAAGTGTATGGATCGGATCAGAATCGAAAAATAAATCGATTTAGCTATGTATGTCCGTCCGTCCGTCCGTCTGTCCGTCCGTCCGTCCGCACGATAACTCAAAAACTAAAGGAGCTAGAATCTTGAAATTTTCGCAAATTCATTTTTTTGCAATAGCCGTCATCGCTATTTAAATCCAGCCATTTTGGACCATGGGTTCGGGTAGCTGCCATACAACTTCTGTTTTTATATGAGTATTTCTCTGCACCTATTACAGCTGCATGTCTGAAATTTTGCCAAAAGTAGTTTAGTTTTATGGCCAAAGTTTCTGCAAAATTTGGTTTGTGTACTGCAGTGGGTTCGAGTAGCTGCCATACAACTTCCTATTTTATATGAGTATTACTCTATACCTATTGAAGCTGGGTGTCTGAAATTTTTCTAAAAATAGTTTAGTGTAATGGCCAAAGTTACTGCAAAATTTTGTTGGTCTACTGCAGAGGGTTCGGGTAGCTGCCATACAACTCCTTCTTTTATATGAGTATTACACTACACCTAATGAAGCTGGGTGTCTGAAATTTTGCCAAAAATAGTTTAGTGTAATGGCCAAAGTTACTGCAAAATTTTGTTGTTCTACTGCAAAGGGTTCGAGTAGCTGCCATACAACTCCTTCTTTTATATGAGCATCACTCTACACCTAATACAGCTGAATGTTTGAAATTTTGCCAAAAGTAATTAAGCGGATGATATATAATGTATATGTTACGGTCATACGGGTATCCCAGAGTTGACACAGTCTACTCTACCACACTCTTCCTCGTTAATATTATAATTAAATTTTCTAACATATTTTCTTTCAAAGTTTCATATTTCAAAGTTTCACTTTTAAAATTTTATATTTAATTTAATTTTGATGCAAAAACCATGTACTCTATTCTTAAAAACTATGACAAATATATTTTTACTTTCAATTTTCAATCAATGAAAATAAAAAAAAATATCTATATGAGCATTTTCCCGCTATAAATTTATAAGGATTAAATAATAAAAAATATTATATTCTCGCGATAAACCTGTTCTTATTAATACAGTTTATACTGAATTCCAATGATAATTCTATTCTAGTAAAATAAAAGGTAAAAAAAAAAAAACAAAAAAAAAAACCGGTTCACCTATTTATTTTTTGTTGCAATTACTATAGATTTAAAAAATAAAATTATTATTTTTACCTGTTTTTCACCTTTATTTTGTTTTTCTATTTTTTTTTTTAACATTTTCATTTTATTTTCATTTTTCCTTTATGCTTTTGTCCTTATTCTAAATGTAGATTTATAAATATCTATAGATACTTATGTACTATATAAGTATTTTTCATATAATATACGGTTAACAATTCATAAAACTACAAGTCTAGCCTAGTTTTTATAATATATTTGTTGTTGTTGTTGTTGTTAGAGTTTTTCATTTTTCTTACAACTTGTTTTTCAAAAAATTTTTCAGAATAAAAAACAAAAATAAAAAAAAAACGTAAAAGCATAAGAAAATCTACAAATAATTCTATGCATACATAGGTTAACGTTAAATACAGTTATATTTATTATAACTCGAATATTATATTATGATATGTTTTAGTTTTTTGGTGCGTTTATATAACATACGGTAAAAGGAAACTGAAAGTTGTTTTCCCTTTTTCTTTTGTTATTTTATTTTGGAATTTTTTTTTTATGTTGTTTTTTTTTTAAAGAACAAAAAAAAATAAGGTTTTTCACGATTAAGAAAATTATAAATGTTTTACTATGAATGATATTGCCAGATGATTCAAAAGACTGACTGTTAAAATTATTATTATAAATTTTAATAATTTTATTGTACAAGTATTAGGACTTGCGTATAAAGTATTTTGTAGTAATTTGTAAATTAATAGCAAGTAATAGCAAAGTTCACAATCTCTTAAATTTGGAAAAAATCATGTTGATTTTGAAAATCGAATAAATTCCTATCCTGTATTTTCATATACATTTTGAAAGAAAAATCTGTCAAAAAAAAATCTAACAGATATTTTTTGAAAATCATCTCAAAATTGAGTAACTCGTTCATGAAATTTCGATTCGTTTTGATTTTCAAAAAACTATTTTCATAAACTTGTTTATTTTTTTTATATTTGTCAATTGTGATTTGTGTGTTTAAATAAATATGTGTGTAATATAAATTCTGTACTGGACTTTTAATTTGTTAAAAAAGATGGCTGTTAAATTCAAATAAATGAAATTTCAAATTAATAAGAATTTTTTTAAATTCCCCACATTATTTACATAACCTATATCTTACAAATCACTTTTTTTCAAAAATAATTTGACAGAACACTTGACATTTAACTAGATTTTTTCAACTCTCAATTTTATTATATAAAATATAATATAAAATATAAAGAAAAAATAACATTATTTGGAGTGGGCTATATTAAATAAGAGTGGCCTTATGGTTTTTACAACATCTTCTAACAATTTGAACATCAATGGTTTTTTACGTTCACTTTTACTCCTTTTACCTTAAATATTTGACGATCCTTAATCTAACCAATAAAGATTTATAAGAAATTTACATCAAAAAGATTCTTTGTTACTAGAATAGATAAAAATATTCAATATTTAACCAAAGTTAATCTTTTGATAAGCAATATTTTGATTTTTAAACATTTTTTAATGGTTTAAATGCCAAATCTTAAAAATGATTACTTCAAAACTGATAACTGACTTTGAAAACTTTAAAATAAAAAACAAACTTAATAATTTGAATTTTAACTTTAAAATAAATTAATCATAAATTAATTAATTTATTAAATATTTATATTAAATTTTTATTTTTTTGAATATTTTATATTAAAAATTTTATCCATTAAAATTTGAAAATTACTATACAGCTGGTAACACTTTAAACACAATAATAGTTCATTCCTCTTCTGCAGTTTACTTCTGTTCTTTTCATTTCTTTAAATTTATAGAAAACTCTAAAATAACTTTGCTTTTTTTTCACGAAAGAATTTATTTATATTTTTTTTATATATTTTTATATTTGTATATAACAAGTTTATTATTTTATATATTTATATGTATATATAACAAGTTTTCATAATGTTAAATGATAAATTTCAATACCATTCCATATTATTGTACATTTAATTTTATTTTCTTGTTTAATTGAATATTGAATATTCAATTAATAATTGATTTTCATAATTTTTCCTTTAACCTATTTCAAGTTGCGGTTTAATTTAAAACCTAATTACAAAAATTATAATTGATATTTTGTTAACCGCAACAATGATTAATCGCAACACAATGAACGTGATTAGCTTTATGATGGAGCAATAGTGGTTTTGTAAACCTTTGTAACATTTTTTAAAAATTAAGTGGGTCACTACAAATTATATAGAACTAAAATTAACAAATTTGTGTTTTTTAATGCACTTAATAATGATTTAATATAATTAATGATTTACTATAAAACTTTTGATATTTTTTACAAAGGCCTGAAAAATCCTACTTGTCAATCAGAAAGCTATAGTCATGTTTGTTGTTGCGGTTAGTTAAATATTAATTCAAATTTTTATAATTATTTTAAAATTAAGCCACTACTTAAAATCCAGGTGAAATAAAAAAATATGAAAAATAATCAATTAAAAAATTGATTAAAATAATTAAATTTACCGTCTTAGTTTAACTGATATACATATGTAGATTATTTTATCTAAAGATGCTAATTTGTAATAATCTTAAATCATAAAACCTCTAATATATAATCTTGGATTCGCATTTTATTAATTTTATTAAAAATATGAATTTAAAAAGTGAAATAACTGGGACTTTGATGATGTAGCAGGTAAGAAGCATTTGGCTTATTAAACAAGGGAATGCTACTTTGATTCCCATTTCTCGTACAGTTCACAAATATTAAAAAGATTTAAAAATGATTAAGATTAAGACTACTTTAAAATTCATTTCTCATGGTCCTGAAACCATCAGTTAATAAAATACTTTGGTTTTATGTTCCCAATAATATGGCAAGTTAACTGTAATAACAACTAAAACAAAAGGTAACAATCATTAAAGATTATTAAACAGCTATATTTTAGTAGATATAAAAATAACAACATAAGAATTTATTAAAAAAAAAAATAATAAACAGAAAATAAATGAATAAGGAATGAAAGAATGAATAAAACAATAAAAAGACAAAAACAAAGGAAAAAAGAAAAAAAAAATTGCAATAAGTTTAGCGAAAATCTACACGAAATCTACATAACACCTGAAATATTCTTTTAAACATTTTTTAAATATATACCTCAGTCCTGCCCTCACAGTCCTCCTCAATCTATCTCCATTCTACATTATATAAACTCACAGTTGTATAATGTATTGTATACTGACGTATTACAACATATTACAACATATATGTATACGTTTGTGCAACATTGTACTCATATAAAATACAAAAATATTCGCAATAATTTTATTGTTGTTCTTTGCTTTTTTTATTGTATTGATTTTTTTTCGAAGAACTCATTTGCATTTTTTATATTTATATATATATATATAAGTACCTATCTACTATTTATATATATATATATAAGTACCTATCTACAGATAAGAAAATGAATTTTGTTATATTTGTATTATAGTAGGTACGTTTTTCTGATTTCTGACTTCTGACTGTGCGGTTTTTATGCAACAAATAAAGGATTTTTTTTAAGTTTTTTTTTACATTTTCTTTTTTAAGTTTTATTTTCTTCAAAATCCGAAAATAAAAAAAAAAAACAGAACAGAAAAGAAAAAAGAAAAGAAAAGAGATGGAAAATGAAAGAACCTACAAAAAAAATAATAAAAAAAAAAATAGAAAACTAACACAACACAGCATTAAGCACCCAGTGTAAAGGTAAAACAACTGATGACGGTTTTTATTTTCATTTTTAAATATCATGAACATACCTTTTAATACCACAGTCACTTAGTAGTCAGTCAGTTTTTGAAAGGTAATTAAAAAAGACGCAATAAAAAAGTTCGAATCATATATATATATGCATATTATATAAAATTGAAAATCTTTAAATTAACGGTATATTTATTTTTAAAAATCCGTTAATACATACTAGGTACTAATATTTTTTTTTAATACTAAGATTAGTAAATTATTTTAATATTCGCTGTTGTTGTTGTTGTTGTGTTTAATTTAATTTTTTCGAAAAATTCATTGTCACGTTTATTCGATTCGCGAAATTCGCAAAATTCGTAAAATTCGCGTTAAAAAAATAACTGTGCTTTTTTTTAAAAAATTAATAATTAAATAATAATAATTAAGAAAGTAAATATTGTTATTAAAAAAAAATGAATTAAAAAATAAATATAATGGGAAATTAATGGGTTAAATAAAAAATATATATATATAAATATATGTATAGAAATTTCTCACTGTAAGTGCCTACTGTTTTTAAGTGTAACAAATTTTTTTTTTTAATGTAAATATACGATTAGTTACAGAAATTGTGTTTTGTTTCTTTTCGAAATTAATTCAATTTAATGGGAAATATAACAATTAAATTTTAAAGTAAAAAATAATTAAATAAAAAATAGAAATGAATAATTAATTTATATATAAATAAAAAAAAAAAAAACAAACAAAAAAGAAAAATAAATAGTACAAAAGGAAAATAAAAAAAAGTTCAATTTTCAAAATGATTCGATATAGTAAATGTCCCGATACTGAATTGAATGTTTTTAATGAACAAACAATGAATTATGCTGTTGTAAGTTTATTTTGAGTTTTTTATATATTGCATATGTATTAAATAGAAAAGAAGTTTTTTTATTTATTTATTTTTGATAACTGTTATTTATATATATAATATTTATATTTTATGACGGGGGAGGGGGTTGTAAATTTTATTAACTAAAAATATAAATATAATTTATTAAATAAACAAAAGTAGAATTTATATAAATACAATTTTGATTTATATTTTAGTTAAATTTAGTATAAATGCGAAAAAATTATATATATACAGGGTGTCCGGGACTCAAGTACGCGCACTACACTCAGTGATTGGGAGCATTAAAACAAACAAAAAATTGTACTGGAGAAGGGGTCTATTGTGGACCCTTTCCGAGATATGAGGGATTAAAGTTTTGTGGGAGACTTTTCATAAAAAAATCAATAACTTTATGAACAGCTTACTGTAGAGAGATAAAAAATAATCCATTTCGTAGAGTAAGTTGTCAGCTTTAATTATTATGTACTAATGATCCCCATATACCCAACAGTTACAAAGTTATGAAGATTCAAAATGTTTTAAAATGAAAAAAATATGTTTCAAACTCAATTTTCTTTTGAAACACACTGTATTTGGGGTAGCTTTTATAGCATATTTCGAGACAGCTTTTCAAGCCCTATAATTAGTACATAATAACTTTTTCCACAATAGACCCTCTCTCCAGTACAATTTTTTGTTTGTTTTAATGCCCCCAATCACTGAGTGTAGTGCGCGTACTTGAGTCCCGAACACCCTGCATATTTAGATTAGATATTTGTATTACGTACTTATATACAAATATAAATAAATAAATAAGTTATAGGTAAATTGTATAAAAAGTAACTAACTAAATTTTTAATCTTGTGTCTAACCGTTTTATCTGTGACGAATATTACTTAGAAATTTTTGGAATCAACCGTTTTTTTTTTGTGGAAAAGTTTTGAATGGAATTTTTGAAATTGTGTGTTTTCTTTTTTATATTTGAAAATTAACCATGCCTTAAAAACATTTTTTTAATCGGTTTTTTTTTAACAACTTTTAAAAAACGTTTAATTGTTATTCGGCAATTTTTTTCTTTATTTTTAATTTTAGTTTTAATAAACAAAACAAAAAAAAAAAATGATTAATGATTTTTTCATAGTAATTAAAGAATTTTAATTGGTTTAATTACAACTCAAAAAAAAAAAAATAGTAATTTTAATTTTGCGAAAGACAAACAAATCAGAGTAATTTTTTTGTTTAATTTGAAATAAAAATCTTAATGATTCTTGGAAACGGATTTAATAGAATACTCTAGAACTTATATTAAAATACCTGTATAATATAAGATTAAGTTCTGAAGAATTTTAAAATTCCAATCACTTACTAATAGTAAATTTTATTAAACAGTCTTAAATAAAATTGATTCATGTCCATATACTAAAAGAATTCCTTTATATTGTACTTCAAAATACCTTCATATAGTACTTACTTGTTTAATTTCTAAATTAAACGTTTTTTTTTTAATTCCCAATTTCTAAAGTAATTGAAATTCTCTAGTGTTCAACTTAGTAGATTTTAGCATAAGTACTGATTAGAATATAGTATCAAAACTATAGATACTATTAATATAATGTATGATAATAGTGCAAATACTTAAATAGTTGGACATAAATAGAATATTGTTGAATAAAAAAAAAACAGGCTATAAAAAACTTTCTTAAAACTTACAACTTTTAGGGAGAAAAATTTATAAGTATTTGGTATATAGAACTACAATTATATTTAATGAAGAACATATTAAAATTTCATATCACAAAATCTCAAAATTAGAAAATCCCAAAATTACACAATTTCAAAATTAGAAATTTTAAAAATTGATTTTTAGCGTATAAAAACGTCAAAATTTTAAAAAAATTTTGAAAAAATTAAAATGTTTTTTTTGGAAAACCTGTAAACATTGACATACCACTATTAGTTTTGAGTTTACATTTGGATTCAATATCAGGAAAGCCAGTTTTTTCAGAATATTTATATAAATATACGAGATTTTAAATTAGAAGGGGTTTTAGAGTTGGATTTAATATCATAGTTATATGCCTTTTGAAAAATATCTATATGTATACATATGTATATGCGAAATTCTAAATTAGGAGGGATTTCAGAGTTGGTTTATATGATTTAGGAAGGATTTATAATGGGTTTCAAAATCAGGAAATAAAAAATTTGTTTAGCGGAGCGGGGTGTATAGATTTTAAAAATAGTTTGCCATTGAATTTTGAATTTTGGATTATTTTTCAAAAACGGAAGTTTTTTTTTGGAATTTGTTTTTTTGGAATTATTTTTTAAAATTTCGTACCCAATAAGATTTCGTAACTTGAAATTTTGTAATAAGTTAAAAATTTTATGGGATTTATTAATCTGAGATTTTGGGTTTGGGAATTTCTGATTGGGAATTTGTGATAGGGATTTTGTGATTTTGAATTACGTTACGTCCATTCCATTATAATCACATGGTAAAGTTTATTACCTTACGTAATGGTTTTTAAATAGTCTCATTAATTTAAATATTTCTTAAGCACACTATTTAAATATATATTTTCAAAAGAAAATAAAAAAAATATGTAAATTTTACAAATGTAATATGTTTAAGTTAATTTTTTTTTACAAATAAATTGATTATTTAGAAAATATTTGCATAATTTGTGTAATTAATGTACTTGTACACGTGTAAAGTTTTTTACTTTAATAAAAAAAAATTTATAATATTTTATAAAATAATAAAATTAAAAAAAGAAACTTAAGATTACCTTTAAACTTTTTTTAAAAATTTTAATTTAAAACTTATCAAAAACTATAGAAATTAATTTTCAAAATAGATTTTTATTAATTTCGAACTTAGAAATTTTAGAAAATAGATGATTAGTTTCTATTAATATGAAACTTATTTAGTGAAAAAAATTGAATTTTTTTTGCATTTTATGTGAAGTTTCTAAGAAACTATTTTAAATTACATTATCATACCTCGTCTTCCTTTTTAAACTTATTAATTATCACTTATATTATTAGGACTTAATAAAGTCAAGAATACAACAAAATTCTTCTAAAAACTTTTCTAAGTTCACAATATTTAATTGTTTTTATATGTTTCAGACAACACTTTGACTTACAACTATAAAGGTTAACTTAAAAGTTCAAAAAATTCATTATATCAATTATCTACGTTTCTAAAAAAAAATTAAATACTGTCTGGTAATTTTTCTTAATTGTACTTAAAGTGCTAATTACATTAAAACAAAGTTTAAAAATGTACCCAAATTTTATAATATGTTTTGTATCTTATAATCTTAAAAATAACTTTCAACTTTGTATTTATAATATTCTTATAATAATTTATATACGAGTACATTAACTTAAATAAAAGTTTAATTTCACATTAAAGTAATCATTAAAAAAAAACTGCAAGACTAATATCAATTCAATAGATTCTTTAGTTATAAAATTAAAATTAAAATGCTGACTCATATAAAAATTTAAGCAAAAAATAAAAACATAAAATGTCAAGAATAACAATTATTATTTAATATATTATTGTAAGATCCTCCTATAACAATATATTACTCATAGTCATCATCATCATGAATTTACACTGAAAATCAAAATGAATGTTATTTTTTTTAAGTATTCTACACATAATATCACTAGCGTAACAAATGTAATTATATGTATATAATAAAATTACTTTGTGCTCAGACAAAACAGACAACATGATATCCCGAAACTAATATCAATTAATTTTTAAAGTTACCCACTTAAATTTTATACAGTGCAGTAGATTTGACATACAATACAGAAGTGTTAACTAAGTAGGTGAATGAAAAATTTTGAAATAAATTTTATATGAATAATTGATGAAGCTCTATAATATGAAATATGATCATGTGAAACCTACCTTAGTTTTCTTTAAAGAGTCAAATCTAAATGGAAGAGCCATTTAACCCCTTAAATTATTACTGATATTATGTTTATCTAACTGATGAAAAAATTCTTGAAATATTTTATTTATAACGGATTTTATTATAAATCTATTATCAATAAGATTCTGTAAAACCGACCTTGCATCTTCGATTTTGAATAGCAAAGTAGTTTTAACTCCTTTATAGTAAACTTTTGACACTTTATATTATTATTACATTAAGATATAGTAAATCAACTACATCTGCATTCAAAATGCAACTCTAATTGGAAATTTACGAAAGCAAATAATAAAAAAAAGGTAAAGTGTTGTTTTTTAAATTCCAGATTAACTTTGTTTGGTTCTAAATAATGTGTGAATATTAAGTTTCAGAAAACTAATTTAAAGAAAAGACAGTTGAAAGTTATAAAACGTAAATTGAAAGAATATTCTTACAGTAAAAGAACATTAGATACTTTATTATTGTATTTTAAATGAATATTGTTAAATGTAATTGGATAACTTTCTATGCTAAGAATAAGAAACTAATGGCTACCCTCTGACTCTTAATTCTTTTTTAAGTAAAGAAATACAAATTTCAAGCATTTTTAATTAATTTTTAATCATAGATTTATATTTATTTAAAAAAAACTTTTAAAATAAGGAAAACTGTTTATATATGTAACAAAAATTTAAAAAATCTATTGAATATGCTAAAATAAAACATTTTAATTAAATTTTTATAAGTGAAGATTGAGAACCCAATTAAAATGTGAGTGAAAATATTGAGTGTGTTTTAAAAGATAATTTTTAAAATTAAATATTATTTCCAATAATTATATTTATTTAAATCTAAGACGTTTTTACATGGTATAAGACTTAGTATGAGATAGTTTTAATTGTATGTGGAATATAATATGTCCAATCCTCTTCTCTTCATTTGTTCTGTAAGACCTATCACGAGATGTTTGCCTTACCTTTTATTTAAAATTCTATAATTTCTTAACTCATTCAAAATTATTTTCAAATTATATTTGCTTAACAGCTCTGAACACCTCAATTAAAAACATTTTTAAGTATATATAATATATATCACAAGCATTTTCACATAATTTGCATAATATTGAAACAACTTTAGCCTTATACTAGCAATTATACGAATATCTCGAGTTCAAACCCTTATCGGATCACATCTACCTATTCAAAAAATATAATTTATTATTAATATCATATAATATAAAATAAGAACGGGTACATAACACTTTATTGAAAAAAAAAAATCCCAAATTTTAATTCTGTAAAAAAAATCCCAAATGTTGCAAAATACCAAAACCAAAACACTGAAAAATAAAAATCCTAAAAACCAAAAATCAGCCTGCATTATATTAAATTTTTTGTTGTTAACTTTTATTAAAAAAAGTTAGGAAGGATTTTAGTGTTGAATAGAAAATCAGGATTCCAATAATTTGTTTAGCTGGGGTTTAGGGGCGGCAGCCCTCATTATTTTGCATACTTTGTTGTTAACTTTTTATTTATAAAAAAAAGTTAGGAGGGATTTCAGAGTTGGATACAAAATCAATTTTGCTAAATATGTATGTATATTTCAGTGGAAGTTTTTTTTGGAACTTCGTACCCAACCTGAAAAAGGTTTCGTAATACGGGACTTTTTTTTTCAAGATTTTAAATAATTCGAGATTTTGATATTTTCGAGAATTGTTTTTCAAAATTTTAAATCATTCGGGATTATTTTTTCAGTAAAGTGTGATTGATTCACTCACTTCTCACATTGTATGATTTATAAATAAATAATTAAAACCGATTACTTTATAATCATTGATCATCGATCATATATGCACCTTTGATCAAAACATTCTCTTAAACCTTCTTCTTATAAACAAAATGAGCGTAAGTCTAAGCCGTACTAGGTTAACTGTACATGAATAGAAAATTTACAAAAATTCAATTGAATCTAGTGAACTCTTTTGATAATGATGCTCAATTTACTTGAGTGACAGATATCCCTATAGAAAGAATGATCACTTTTCTAAGGCAAACCCCCCGTGCTTTATTTAAAAATCCCAAACACCCTGTACTCAAAATTAAAAATCCCATTTAATACCAATTCTATTATTAAAGTTTTTTTTAAAAAAATTATATTATAAGTCAATAACTTTTGAAAAACAGTCTTGTTCTTTGTTTTTTTTAATTATTAAAAAATTTGTAGCAATTCATAAGAACTTTCAAAGAACTTAATTTTTATTAAAAAAAAAATCATAATCTCTATTATTATTAGAATTTAAGAATTTAATTCATAGCTCCACAAAAAATGTGGTGTTCTTTATAAATTTGTTAAACGTGATAATTTTATATTTTACAGAATTATAATTTTAATATCAAAAAAACTTGTAGAGTCATAAATTACACCCAATTTAATGCAACAAGTTTTCAATACAAAATGTTAAGCGTTTGTTTTTTTGTCCATTATTCTTTTTTTTTTAAGTTTAATGCCAAAAAATTTACCAATACCTAATAATTTATACAATAAAAAAAAAATAAATTAATAGTTATACATAAAATGATTATAGTAATTTGTTCAACTTTTAAAAAAATCGACAACTTATAGAAAAAATAAAACCATTATAGACAATAATTAGTTAGACAAGTTTTTTTTGGTCATGGTTTGTTGAACCATACACCAAATTATAATTTAACATTTTTTAAAAACGTTTCGCGTTTTAGAAAGCTTCTTTAAATTTTTGTGATCGTTTTTTTTTTTTAACAAATAATATAAAATTAAAATTACATTAATAAAATATATAAAAATATATTCATTATTGTATAATAACATAACCTTTGATTAATCAAATGTGGTTGTCATTCTAAGTATGTATTTTGAAAAATAAATTCATTAATTGTCAAATCAGATTATTTATGCCGCCTTAATCAAATTTATTATATGATATATTAAGTTTATATTTCAATATTATAGATTGCAAAATAGCATTATGGGCAAATTATTCCTCTGGCTATTTAAATATTACTTAGGCATGCCAAAAATTGGTTTTAAAAATTTGTTTTTTGAAATTAAATTAATTTGCCTTTTTGTCTAGTATACAGGGTGTTCGGGACTCAAATACACGCACTACACTCAGTGATTGGGGGCATTAAGACAAACAAAAAGTTGTACTGGAGGGGGGGTCTATTGTTGACTCTTTTCGAAATATGAGGGATTAAAGATTTAAGGAGACTTTTCATAAAAAAATCAATAACTTTTGAACAGCTGTAGAGAGATAAAAAAAAAATCCATTTTGTAGAGTAAATTGTCAGCTTTCTCCTTAAATCAATAATCCCTCCAGTACAATTTTTTGTTTGTTTTAATGCCCCCAATCACTGAGTGTAGTGCGCGTACTTGAGTCCAAGACACCCTGTATAATAAAATATTATTATCTATAAAATGTCGCTATAACTTGATTATATTCTAAAGATCTTGATTAGTTAATATATGAACTATATTTAATTTACCTATGTATCTTGAAATTTTTTTTTAAATAAATCTAATGGATATAATAAAATTATTTAAAACATATTATAACTTATCAAATTTATACTTATACACAGACGAAACACTATTATGAACAGATTAAACAAGTTTCTTAAATCATTAAGGGTGCGTTTATGTTGGAGCTGCGATAAGTGATAAGAGCTTCAAATGTAGACTACTATATATAGAACACTATATATACATGATTTAAATAGAGGTGTTCATATGGAAAGATCGCTTTGATCATTGATAAACAATATACCAATTATCGCAACTCCAACATAAATGCACCCTTAAGTAAAGAGTATACATTTTCGCAGTTCATTCGTCAATTTTGTGACTGAAAGGATATACAAAGGATATATACTCGACTCATCTACCATTCCGCCTTTGGGTTCAAATTAATGGCATAATCAATAATTAAAAATTATAAATCTTTAATAAAAAATACTTTAATATAAAAATATAAACAAATGCAAAATATAAACAAATAATTTAATTAAAAATAATATAACTCGCAGACATAGAATACTATATAAGTAAAATATAAAATATTACAATATAAACAAAAAAAAGAATTGTATCTAAGACGTTTCTACATGTTATAAGCCCTAGTACTATCTCATGTTTAAATTGTATGTGGAATTCAATAAGACCAATTCTAATAACACGAATATAATATAGCCCCCTGTTCCAACATGTACCTATGGTATAGACAGGCTTATTAGCCTAACAGTTGAACAGTTAGCGCTTAAAAAAAAAAAAAAAAAATTATTTGAACTGAAGAATAGCAAAAAATTTTGATAATAAAACTGACAGTCGCACAACTGTCAAAATTGGAATTTTAGATAAACGTCTGGGTGCACTAACCATACTACTTGAACTGATAAGTGTATAATATATCCTATTTAAATGATTGGCATAGGTAATTAGCTAGTGAATCGATCTTCTATTTGAGCTGGCTCATATTAACGGTTTAACAACAAATAATATTTTTGTTACATATACATATATATTAGCATAGACATATGTATATAATATATAAAAAAAAAAAATATAAAATACAAAAATTTAATTTTGTTTTATAATTATAACTCACAGGTACAGAAATATAAATCAAACGACTTCGAATTATAATTTATAACTCAAATATAAAATTATTACAATTTAAAAAAAAAAAACTAATAGAATAGTATTAATTACAGATAGAGAATAGTATTGATTGAAATTTAAGACAAAGGCTAGTGATCTAATCACTAATCAAATAATTGGCACATTGGATGGTGACTAGAAAAATATTAAATAATAAAAACCCCATTTTATCAAAAATATTATAATTTGATTATTTAATAAGTAATATAATTGGATTGTGCAGTAGGGTCAACGTGTTGTACATTAAATAATTCATACTAAAAGAATTATATATTAGAGCCCCAGTAAGCGCATTTTGTCTAGGAACTTAAGGCCAAATTTTTTTTTGATTGAACGACTATCCAAATGATTAAATAAGTTTTTCGTATATTTATTTATTTATTAGGTTCCATATGGTACATCAATGCTGTAACCCTTCTTTCCAATTTAAAATGTAGGGTGCTATAATGATACAAAATATAAATTACATTTTTTTATTTTTTTTAAATTTTGATCTGACTAGGGTTTGCGTTTTTATGAATTAACGACTAAGTTAGTAATTTAATAGATTAAGAAGAATCTCTCCTGTCAACCTATCTAAATTGCACTTCTAAATAGAAAGAAATGGAAAATATTGATTAATAAATTATATATTGACCATTAAACAAACAATATAGAAAGAAATTAATTAAATTAAATTTCAACCTTCTATTTTGTTTCCCCAATTTATTTAAATAATATTTTAATTAATTAATTTACACAAAAATAAATCAAATAACGAAATTCCTAAAATAACATACATATGTATAATGTATGCAAAAATCTCCATATATGTATAAGTATACATAACTTCATTTAAATTACCCATTATAACAAAAAAAAAAAATAATAATATGTAAAATAACGCGAATTCGCTTATTGATTTATCAATTCTCTGTTTTCTTTTTATTTCTTTTACCCACCCTTTTTTTGTACATATATATTATATAACATATGTATATATATAAAAAAATTTAAAATTTACAAAAAATTCAATTAAGAAATCATTACATCCTGTTTTGGACACAAAAGAGTTGACATAAAAAATATATACGAAAAAAAACAAAAACAAAAACGTCAAAAAATTTAAGAAGTTTTTCCAAAATTCATCATGTTTTTTACACCATAACAATAAATTTATAGGGAATTCCATAGCCAAACACCAAACCGAGTTTTACCCTTTCTATCAAAAACGAAACTTAATTATCAATAAAAAACAAAAAGCCTATAAGCCTCCAATGAATTAATTTTACGGTGGTATGAAATAAGTTCAATTGAAATAACGTCGAAAAATTAAAAATTAAATAAGTTCGATAAAATTTAATATTTATTTTTCAAATTTAATATTTTTTATCGAATTTATTTAATTTTTAATTTGTCGAACTTATTTCATAATACAATATGTTATGAAATTAAAATTTAAATAATCAAACTTCGAAAAGATAAGGATGTAACTTAGGAGAGGTTTTAGAGTTGGCTTTAAACTCAAAGTTATAAGATTTTTCCACAATATTAATAAAGTCCCCGAATATTCATGTATATTGATATAATGGAAAAAGGGGCAAAATATTTTTGCAAACTAACTTTCATTACTCAACTAATTAATTAACATTTAATACCTTCTACCGAACTTGTAAACTATAAAAGTGAAAACTTTTATGTAGTTTTCGAAGTCGACACAGCTACCATTCACCATTGAGTTCAAATTAATAGCACATTAAGTTTTAATTATATATCTTTAATATAAAATATAAACAAATAATTTAATTGAATAATATAACTCACAGATATAGAAATAAGGTATTTATATCCAATATAAAATTATTGACAATCTAAGGCGTTTCTACATGTTGTAAGGCCAATTGCCAAATCATGTTTAAATTATATGTGGGATTCATTTAGATCAATTCTAATAACAAGAATATAATATAACTCCCCTGTTTCAACATGTACCCTATGGTATAGACATGCTTATTTAAATTTTTTATTTAAATAATTTGTATCTTAACTAATTAGAAACTAAATAAATTTAATAAAATGTTTTTTCGAAGTTATTTCAATCGAACTTATTTCATACCCGTCTAATTTTACACCTACTCTTTTTCTTCAATATACAATTATCATTCAATACTTAAATTCAATATTATATGCTATACAAAAGCTAAGGGTTTATCTACCTTTTAGCAAATACATGACTCAACATAATAAATTAAAAAGAAAAACAACAACAAAAAAATATGTTAAAAATTTATTTTTAATACATAATTAAAATATTTTCACCTGTTTTATAATATACTTATTTAATTTAACACTATACATAACCAAATATGAATTTTTACAATAAATCTGGACATAATCGTGCTGTATATACAAGTACTTGTACTATTGTATGTGATAACAATATAACATGTACAGCATACCAATGTTGTCATTATTAGTTATTACTTTAAAAACTACCAAACAAAACAAAATGAAGAGTAAAAGAGGAGGAGAAACAATTTGCGCGCGCGTTTTTTTAATTTTTTTTTAACTCAATGTATTTTTCATCATGAATATTTTGTACAAATTTAAAAAATGAATTAAAAAGAAAAAATTGTATTTTAAAATACAAAATATTCAAAATACATATATATATATATAAACAAAACAAATCAAACCGCACATGGCGGTAGCAGAGTATTAAACGTGAAACGTACATTCAACGTACAGGTATTTTTTTTATTATATATTATTTTCAATTTCGCTTAACACTAAAGATGACTAATTGGGTCATGGTCAAAACATAATAACAAAAGCGCAATATATATACAATATAAATTTTGATATAAATATAATATATATATATATGTACTTAATATATAATGTATATAAAATATATTTACGTTAATCATGTAACAATAACAAAAGCATAAAAACGAAATAAGAAATAAAAAGCTAAAAATAAAAAATAAAAAAAAGAAACTACTGCAACGCCATCATCTATTACTTTTAAACAAAAAAAAAAATAAATAAAATATGCAATGAATTAATTTTTTTTTTTTGCATTTATTGTGCTTTTTTTTTTTTGAATTTCAACAAATTGAGTAATTTTTCTCGTCTTTATTTTATTTTTTTTAATTCAAGTTTTTATTGTAAAGTTTTTATGCTTTGAAAATCTATATATATATATATAATATATATATATATATGGAAATGTAAATATGTACATTGAAATATATTTTTATTGTATATGTATAAATGGAATTTTTCAATAATTTACTAAGTTGGTATTTAAATTTTGCAAAATGTATTTGAAGGTTTACAGCCTAATTTATCAAAAGCCTAATTTTATATATATATAATTTAATTTAATTATATAAAGTTGTCAAGTATTTTGTTTTTGTATTTAAGTATATTACCTAATTCACATTATCAAATTTCCCATGTTCAGAAAAGTGCGTGAATTTCTTTTTTTTTTGATTTGTAATTTGTATGTAAATTAGTTTAATATCGTGTTTCTCACGCCTTAGAATTTTTCAGAATAAAATTTAATGTGACATTTACATATGCCTGCATTTAAGTGTCATGCAGTGTATTCAATATTATTAGAAGATAACAAAGATTTTTGAGAAGATATTCAACCATGCCTACAGATGTGATGTGATAATAAAACATGGTTAAAGTGGGAATTAAATGATTGCTGAATAGAATTACTGCTGTTTGATCATAATAAATCATTTAGTTAACGATGGATAACCGTATTATATAAATTCTTGGATGAATCTCCTGCGAAATTCGATTTCTAAAATATATTTTGATGTTTGAAATATATTTTTAATAAATCAAAAAATTTGAAAATCCCACAGTAAAGAGTTTTCCAATTTAAAATCTTTCTAAGCACGTAAATTTTTATAAAATTAAAAATAGTCACTTGTCAGTCACACAAAAGTCACTTAAATTAAAAACAGTCACTTGACAAAACAGACGATGGCTTTATATGATAACCAGTTAAGCAAATGAAAATCTTAAGAATTCTATGTATATAGTTATGATGTCTAAAGCTTTTAAAACTAGACTATTTAAATTTTTTTTTTGGTGTGTGACAGAGGGATGAATTGGAAGAGATTTTCGACTTGGATTCAAAGTTAGGTTATTTCCCTTTTACAGAATTTTTATATATGTGTATATGAGGAATTCTTAAATTAAGAGAGATTTTAGAGTTGGTTTCAAAATCAGAGTATTGCTCTTATTCCAGAATATTTTAATGTACATATATATGTAATAAGGTTAAATACTGAAAGAAACTAAGGTCATCTGGTTTTATTACCATTTTAAAATGGTTTAAGGTCTCCATAATATAATCTTTATTTTTAAATATGCATAATATGTTTTCAAATAAAGCACTTTGAAAGTGCATCAATGCTCAAAGTGTCTCATTTCAATTTTAAAAAGAAATTTAGGGTCTTATTTCACATTTGTTACGGGGTCTTCTTGCACTTTAAAAAGTGCATTCTAGGGTATTATTGTGTCGGGCGTAATATCACCTCACCTATTTTTAATTTCAAGCATATTAGCTCTATTAATTTCTTCAATATTTTACATAGTACTTCATTTTAAATAGACTCCAATTAAATTGCTACCACTTATTCTAATAACTTGAACATTTATACAAATTAATTTATAATTTTTTTAAAAATCTGAAGCGTGACATACATATATATTTCCAACTAATCTAAATCGTAGATTTACAATTTGTCTCCTTGAATCATTGTGACAATTTTTTATATTCTCGAATCTGCATACATAGTGAAATCTAAATTAATTAAAACGGATATGCAAATTAAATTTGGTTTTTTTTTCTAGCTCTATATTTTGTGCAATTTAACACAACTTTAAATATTCCATAAATTATATAAGTTTTTATTTAAAGGATTATTTAAATATTTGTGTTGTATGTTACAAAATGTTGTACAGTTTGCAACTGTCAAGGAATATGGAACAAGTCAAGTACAAAAACACAAAATATAAAAAAAACAACTCTTAAAAGCTCTTTTATAGTTTATTTTATTTAATAAAAAAAAAAATACAAAATAAATATTTCTTGAACTAGAGGTTGCTTTTAATACAAAAAGTAAATGATACTTGAAAATTTTTATCATTCAGTAAAATAAAATAGAAATACATATACAAATTTTGTATCTATAGATATTTTTTTAATTCTTTTAAAAATGATATTCTTTAAATATTGCACTTAATTTGAAAAGTTTTCTTTCAGATTTATTGTTTTTCAATATACACTTAACCATTTTTTTTAAGGTGAAAAGATAAAAGAAGTTTAAAACTAGTTCAGTACAAGGAAGGGTTCATTCAATTTTCGAAAATATTAAAAAAAAAACGAAGATCTTCATTCATATTTTTTTTTTTAATTTAGTTAATTTTTGACTTTTGGGAACTTACGTCAGAATGAACTTTCGGAAGAAGTTTAAATGTTCAGCCCTGTTTGATTAAATAAGTCTGAGAGATCTACTGAAATTTCAGACCACAATTAAGGTGATATAAATTTGTCGCTAATTTAAGAGGCCTAGTTACTTTATGCCTTTACTTGACATTTTAAGATATTAGAGATATCTCTTCTATTTTTATGTGACCTTTTATAGTCCCACTTTCCTGAGAAAATTGTTGAGCCCGTTTACATGATACATATGAAAGATCTGGTTGTGGATTATCAATCAAACATCTAACATTGACAGTTTACTGATCTCGAGAAGTTCCCCTTCCCTTTATAAGCTGTATAGAGATTTCTTTGTTTATGTATATGTCCAATATCATTAAGTCGGATATCCATGAAAAAATTTTAACGAATTATCCTACTTTTAGCTGAGGTCAATTCAGAACTTCCTAGGGATTAGATTTGAGATCTGGGATTTTGAAGACCTAATTATAAAGGAAGTATTTTATAGCATCACGTGGCTTATCATCGAAAAGGATTTGGGAGGCTCAACAAATTTTACATAGAAAACAGTTCCAGATGTTTATGAAATATTTCGGCACATTACTCTATAATCAGAATTCTCTTAAATTGTGCTAACTTTCTAGTTCATAGTTGTTGCAAGCCTTTGTATGAACTTTTTAAAAAAAAAATAAAAACGGAAATATACTAATCTATAAATACTGAGCCAAGTGTCCAAAGTGCATCAACTTTAATAATCTTATCATCCTTTTTCTTATGAGCTATTAATTTAATAATCATTTGAAAACTGATTATGTATTTATTTCATCGTAATTCGCAGGGGAAAAAAGCTAGAAGCTGAAAATACTTGTTTCATCCCAAATTACGTATCCTATATTTCTCATACTTAATATTAATTTAATAACTTGTACTTAATTTTTTGAAAAGTAGTTTTATAATATAAGCCGCCATGTAATTATAATTTAATTATTATATAATAATCTATTAAAAATACTTTAATAAGTACGCATATAAGTTCAACTAAAAGTATAGTAATTAATTAAAAATTCTTTTAAAGTATTAATCATTAATTAACTATAATTAAAAAATTTCCTAAAATTTTCAACAATTATTAAAAAAACTACTTAATTAAAAAATTATATGTTTTTGTTTAAAATTTTAAATATATTTTAAACAAATTAGTCTAATACTTAAAATCTAAATTAGAATATTAATTTAAAAAATTTTAAAAGCAGAATTATAATTAATTTTTAATAATTAATTACTATTAATTAAAATATGACAGAGAACTTTTCATATATACTATTTTTACATAAGCTTGGTCTCTTTTTCAAATGAAATTTTTTTATTTTTAAATGAATTTGGTTCTTTTTTGAAATACAAATAAGTCCTAAATTTTTAAATTAAATAGCTCTTTTTTTAATAAGCCCCCTTTTCTTGGGACTCAGTAATCAGATTAGTATAATTTAGGGAAGGAACATAACAATTTTATAATAGAACCAAAAAAAAAAAAAAAACAGAAGAAATCTTAAAAAAGTTTGAAAAGTTGGGAATTTGAAAAAATAGCTCGAAAAACAATTTAGGCGCCACTTTTGGAACTTATCTTAATTTTTTTTCCTTTTCAGTTTGAATTACAGATTTGAGAGTAGGTTACAGACTAGGTGTTTGAATCATGTCAGTTCAACTTCTGTCCCAACATACAGGACACTTCTAAATCAAGGATCAAATTGATTTGAAAAAAGTTCAAATTCATGTGAAAAGAGTATATATTCATCAGATAAATATATTTATATTAATACTAGAACTAGCTAGAACAAATGAATATTTTACCTAACTAAACCATTTTTTTATCTATTTAATTTATGACTAATTGGAACTTTTAATGCTCAATTACTTCATTTGGATTTTCTATCTGAACAATAATTTTATTTTTTTAAATTTTTTTCTAAATAAATTTGCAAATTAATTAATAAGAAAATAACAAAGTAATCGTATAGTGATTGACAGAGTTATTTATCAAGCGTATTAACATCTGAGCGCGATTTTTTGTTTTTAAATAAACAAAAATTCAAACGTTTCGTCATCAGAATTATATTCTATATTGTTCATGATGTTTTGACTGATGTTTACTCTTTATATTTAAAAAAAAAAATAAATAAACAATTATTGTAAAATCAATTCTATTCACACAACAGATTTATTATTTAATTTACAATCACCATAATAGAACAATGAGAGTAATTGTTTGGAAAAAATGTTTACTTGTAAGAAAAAATTAAATTGTGTTAATGAATATTCTAGAATAATTTTTTTAATAATAATATAAAAAGATCTTCTATTGTCAAAATATTTAATATATTGATCTTATATTTTTTCATTTTTATATTATGAAGCGCTAGATGGCACATCATTCAGTTTTCTTTATCAATAAAACTTAAATATATTTTAATTTTTTTTGATTTAAAAATACACCTAAATAGGCCTGAGTAAAATATTTGCTGTTCGTTACCATGGTCACGAATTATATACTCTTAGTAAGTGTGACCTCCTAGTCGTTTAAACAATATCTGTCCACGCATAATAACTTAAAAAATTATAACTCTAGTTATATAGCTAGTTACCACAAGCTTGGATTCTAGAGAAGGTTCCGAGCCAACTAAAGGACAAATTAGTATATATATCTAAAACTTTTAAAAATAGTACATTTTGTACAAAGGTGCTCTGTTACATTTGTTTTATGTTTTTTAGAATGAAGAAAAATATAAAAAGAATAAAAGGTGGTTCGGGAAGCTGATACAAGCCTTCCAATCCCAAACGAGCATTTTTCCGAAAATACTGTTCCTGAAAATTGATTTGAATTTTGAATATATAGTATAGTTAATCTGGGTAACTACCGAAAGTCAAACAATCATATCTCTACAACTAATAAATATGAAATTATTAGATTTGGTCAAGCAAATGTCCCTGACTCTAATAAATTTACATATATAGATTGTAAAGCTACAAACTTTAAATTTAATGCTATACTTTAAGAATTTATATATGGGTATTCTTTATATAAAAATTGAAATTGTAATTAATAAATTATGTTTTACAAAACTATATAGAAATAATTTTAATGTTTAAATATTATATAAAATTCATATTTAAAGCAACTTATTCATATCCAAACGGTGGCGTATTGATTAGGACATTTGTCTTTCAATTGAAAAGTCTCGGGTTCAATGCCTGGTCTAATCCTATCTAATTAAAAAATGTAATTTGTAATGATGTATAATTTAAATCGTAATATAAAATAAAAATACCTGCCACACCTTTACTGTCACACCTGAAAATGTTGAATCACTCGCTTATCACATTGGTATGTGGTAGGGGGTTGTTATTATAATTATAATAAAAGTTATGCATTTTTATTTAATTCTCATATTTCAGGTGTAGGGCATATATCAAGACTTGGTTTGTTATTTTTGTTGAATGCATTCTCCTAGACTTAGTCAACTGCTCAGCTTTTTAAGCTCGTGTCACATTTTACAAAAATAAAGATATTTTTAAAAAAAATTTTAATTTTATAATATTTTGCAAAACATGCATTGAGTAATTAAAAATAAAATATGCAAAATAATTTTTAATTGTGATATTTACAAAAAACAAATTGAAAAGGAAATTAATTGTAAATCCTTATCAATTCAAAAATAAATCGTAATTAAACTTATAATTGTTCTAATTATAAATTATTTTTTTTAATTAAAAATTAAGATAAATAAAAAAAATTCTCATGAATAACTTTTTTTTTAAGTCAAAGCGTTAATTACGTGACAACTGGAAAATAAATAATAATAAAGTAAAAAGTATAAAAGTTTTTTCTATTCTGACTGCTATGACAGTGACGGATTACTAAATTTTCATATTTAACTTTTGCGCCTTGTGATATGCAACTAGTTTTGTCAATTTTATCTAGTTAACAACAATAATATTACCAAGGTTAAGGAGTTAAGCATGTAAAGTAGCTAAGAATACCAAGACGATCACATTTAACTTTCACGCCTTACGATATGCAATTGATTTTATCATTTCCATCAATTTAATTACAAGAATACTGCCATGGTAAAAATACGGGCGGATTCAAATCTTGTACAGACCGATGTTTATAATATTCCATAATAAAATGATATTTGATGAAATTACATAATTCGCACCATTTTGATGAAATTACATAATTGTTAGACAAGATAATACCCGGTGCGCGTTGTTGCACCTCTCAACGGAGGTTTAATTTAAGTTTGTGTTACTGCAAAGAGTTATTACAAAAATTACTCATAGTGTAAATGTTAATTTTAAAATGTATTAAAGCAATTTTTTCTAAAACGATTTTTCTAGGATTATTCTAGTAATTTTTTAAACTTTCTGTAATTAAAAGAAGTAACAACTACTTTCCTAAATTTTTTTTTGACCAACCGTCGGGTTAACAAATTTCAAAACTGTCAATAGTGTCAACTCAAGTCTCAAGCAGCATCACGTATACAAAATTTGCAGTTAATCAGTCAAACTGTTTTCATTTTAGAACAAAAAAGTTTAAGTACTTGCACCACAGCCCTAACTTAGTGGTCCGTTAGACCAAAATTTTTAGCCCACGATTTCTTTCCGTACCAAGTTTAGGAGTTTATTCGCTACATACAAACAAACAAACTTTCGCTTTTATATACATAGATAGATATACTAGATATGGACTTCTAAATATAGACTTCAGTTTATAATCAAACTTAATTAAAAATATACTAAAAGAAGAAATTTCAAATTTGAATTACTAAAAAGAAACACAATAACAATAATAAAATTTAGCACGTGCTTTTCTAGTAGTTATAATAAATCTATTTAAACTTAAATAATTTAATATTTAGATCGTAGTATATGCATTGTCATATTTTAATAGATTGTAATACAATAATGTAATTTGGTATTTTTTTTTTCAAATTTAATGGCGTGTTAATAAGTATATTTGAAAATGATATTTTATTTTGCTATTTTTTTTTTAAAGCCCCATTAATTTATGTAAATTACTCAAAAAATGACAAAACAATTTAAAAGCCACAAAAAAAAAACAAAATACTCATAAATTACTTATGTCACAGTTTATTAGTTAAGGAAATTATAACTTGAGTTTTTTTTTTTTACTTTAAATGTTAAAAATGTTGTTTTTTCTTCATATGCAAATTTTTTCTTCGTTTAATAATTTATTTAATGTGAAAAATATTCTAAAATAATTTCATATAGTGTTTTTTTTTTTTTACAAGGAAATGATGAAAAATGTTATGAAAATGAGTTAATGAAATTTTACATTATATACCTAGATATTACATATATTTAAATTTGTTTCTATAATTTATGGCTAAATAAATGAAAACATTTTATTTAGTCCAAACGATTAGAAATAAAGTTGAATATGTAAATCAGAGATCAGTTTGTAATAATAATACTTTAGTAGTCTTAAACTTATGATTTTTAGATAATATTAAATTTCACATCTGCACTAAAAAAATCTGTCAGTTTGTAATTTTTTACAGTACCTTCAACAGGATTCCCTGCAACAATTCGCGTGCGATGTATAAACATTCTCTGAATTGCCCTTAAATTGTCATATTATAATATTTGAGAGAGGGTTTAAAAACCTATAAATTACCCTTGAAAATATTATACGTTGGATTGCATGTGGTTTTAAATAAATTGCATGTGGCAACCAATATCTGACCAATGGCGTAGTGGTTAAAATGTCGACCTTTCATAATTGGAAGCTGGAAGATCTGGGGTTCAAACCACGGTCAGTTCATATCTAATAAAAATAATATCGTAAAATTGTATAATTATATCGTAATATAGTTTATTTATAAAATAAGATTTAATTAAAATATATATAATAATAACTCTTGTGTCAGATAATAGATGGCGTACAAAAATAACATTTGTATCTTATATGCAATAGCTACAGCTGAGTAATCAACGGCTAGTGTATATAAGTATTAAAGAAATTAAAGCCTAGCCTAAATTGACTTGGTGGATACTTTATATACCCACTATTTAAAGTAGTGGAAAAAAAAACTCCCAAGTAATGTTCCATATAACTTATTTTAGTTAATGGAAAACCTAAGTTATAGTTTCAATAATAAGCGATAAGATAACCAATTTATACGGTTGAATTTTCCACTAGGTGATACATATAATATTATTTTGATTCATTCTCTACCTACAGGTTGATTACATACCAATCGAAATTTGAGTACTTTGAAACGTTGCACTTCAACCTTATAATAGCACTTTAACCCTATGCATTTTATTATTAAAACTCTAAAATTATTAAAATGTTTACCAAACTGTGTTAACACTATAGAACATTTGTAAAGTAGAAAACTTGTAAAATAAAGTTCTTACTTCTAATATTTAAAATTATATACAAAATAAAAAATATATTAAAAAATTTGCAATTACTTAAATGTTATTATATTAATTTTCATTATTTTCAAAATTTTTCCTATTCTCAAAAAATTGCGCCTTGAATTTAATTGAATACAGGAAAATTCTTAAAGTTCAAAACAATTACTTAACTATATACTTATTATTATATACATATACAAACGTATATAATATTATTATAATAGTAGAAAAAAAAACAAGAAAATAATATTAGAAGTTTCCTTTGAATATTTAAACAATACTATAGTTTTTATTATTAACCACATAATTCAAGTTTAACAAAAAATAAAAAACAATAAAACAAAAACACTATTTATATAATATAATTGTAGTATGTTATTATTTAGTAAACTTTTATGAATATATTTATACATTGTATTTGTACACATTTACATATATATATAAACACATTTTTTATTATATATATATATATATATATATAATAAAAATCATTTTTACTAACATATTATTATATTGCGGTCTTAATTTTTTTTATTTATTTTTTTTTTATATTACGCAATATATTGCACGCTCTTTGACTACAAGAATTCATATTACAACAAATAGTTAACATCAACTTTCATGTCATAGAAATTACTGTCATGCCATTGAAATGTTGGAAAAATTTTTTTTAAAAAAAGTGATTCACTTTTTGTTTTGTTGTTGTTGGAATTGATTTGTTGATATTGTTATTTTATTCAAGAATTTTCTTATTATATATACATATATAAATATAAATGGATATGTATATATATATATGTATATACTGTTAAAGATGAAAATATACAGGGTAATTAACTGCACTACTATGTGACTCTATATTAAACCATTTAAAAAGTTAATTTAATAAGTCTTTAATAGAAATTATGGGCACTATAAACTAGTTTCTAAGTTATTAACACCCAGGTCAAAAATGAAATAATTCTCATTACTTTTTGGTCTTAGTTCATTATCTACTAAACCCCCAAGTACAAAAATTAACCAAGTCTCAAAAACAATGAACAGATCCTCAAAAGAAATGAATAAATGAATAAAATGAAAAATGAGGTAACCTCCAAAAGAAATGAACTAACCTCCATAAATATTTTTCGAGTTAATAGGGTTTAGTTCATATAAGTAAATACCCAAATTCTAAAAATGAACTAAACCCCAAAAAAATTAAACTAATTCCCAAGTTAAAATTTTGAAAAAATGTTTTTAGTTTAAAATTGGGTATAATATTATTGATTAAAAGTATTATTAGGATTAGTTCATTTTTGTAATTACGAGTTTGGGTTAGTAAGTGACTTAGGAGTTAGTTCATATCACCGAAATTTTCATTTAACTTCATACACTTACAATTATTAATAAAAATGTCTGAGCTCATGCAGAATTGACTACGGTCGCTACCATCTTTAGGGTTCATTATCTTTAAAACTAACATGAACAGATCCACTGCTCTAGGGCAGCTTTTTTTTAATTTCGATCCCCAAACACAATACCCTATAAATATTCAAGACCAATTCCGAAACACCCTGTATATTACGTAAAAATTGTCATAACAAAGTAATTGACCGCGAATTAAATAAAAGTTTTAATTCATAAAATATTTATATATATATATATATATATATATGTGTATAACAAAACATGAAATCTATAAAAAAGAAAAAAACCAAATAAGGAAGTATATATTTAATATTTAATATATATATAAATAATAAAAATATTGTTATATCAAATTAAAAATTAAAAAAAAAAAACAAACAAAACAAAAAAGAAAAGAAAATTTTATTATTGTGTGCTTTTTATAACAAGGTAAACCATTCATTCATAAAAATACGAATTTACTTGAATTTAAGTTTTTATTCAATTTTCTTTTGAAAAAAATATGTTTTTTTTTGTTATTCATTCACTTACTACGTTTTTCATCAAATTTTCTGAAGAATCTTTTGCATTATGTACATACGTATACTCCGATATAATTTATGCTAATTTTTTAAAATTTTTTTTTTAAATACATAATTTAAATCTAATTTGCCTAAAAATTTAATCACTATATTTAAATATTAAATTTGCTTTTTTTTTTTGTTTTTTTAAACTTGTAAATGTTATGAAGGTTTTCTTTATACCGTAGTTAGTAGTAATACAGGGCTGTTAATTGTAATGTAAATTCTTTAAAATAGATAATAAATCAAATTAAATAAAATTTTTTTAAGTTAATTGAACAAGAAAGACAATATTATTACATTGTATGGAACTCGAACCCTAATTATATGAGCATATTGTCAAGGCGATAATTTTAATTTTTTTTTTTAAACATTATACGAAGATTATTAAAATGATGGCTATTATTTAAAAATAAAATCAAAAAAACAATCAACTAACTAAATTGTCATATTATAGCTTTAGTGAATGGAATTGAATAATTTTTATAACTACTCATATGTAATTATTTACATTGAATTAAAAAAATTAAAAAAACTTATTTTTTTAAACAGTTGTAAGTATTGTAATTATTTTGATAAACTTGAAAAAAATTTTAATACTAATAATTGAAATAACTGATTATTATTTAAAGAAACACGTTTTTATTTTAAATACTAAATAAGTATTGAAAATCAAGAATTAATATAGAAATCTATCTAATAGAACGTGTTTATTTTGTCAACTTAATACCCAATTTTTATCTTTATCACATTTTATAATTTTTATTTTGATTTTAAAAAATTATAAATTGCACTTTTATATCTATAGATATTTTTAATTAAAAACTAGTTTGAAAATAAATACAATGTAAAATTGGTTATGAGAAAATTTTAGAATCTTGAACAGAATCTATTTTTAAGCTTAGAATAAGAATGTATATGAAAAAAATCTTCAACTAGATATTTTAATTACCTAGTTAAATAAAGCTATAATTTGATACAAGTTGTGATAGTTATTAACATACCAAAAAAGGTTTCAGTGATTTATGAGGACCCTTGACTATTTTTTATATATTCAATGATTCGTAACTGGATTTAGGGATTTCATTATTTAAAAATATGTAAAATCTATATTACTAGAACTAGAAATCTGAAAATTTTAGTAGTCAAATTTTTTTAAAGCCAAAATTACATTCAGAAAATATTTATTTATTTGTAGTACCATTCAATAGTTTATATTGTTTATTATAGTTATATATTATAATCCTTTGCCTATTCGACATTTGGACTTCTTATTAAATTATTTTAATATAAACTTTATTTTTATATTAGATATGATCCGACCAGAGTTTGACTTTTTGATTAAAAGACTTTTCACCCAAAACTTATCGATTGAAAAGCCGACAGCCACTTGATCACTGAGCTACCAGTCAGATGATCATATAATAATTATAGGTTTCGGGGAATAATAACGAAAGGCTTTATCTAAAGAAAATTTAAACAATGGATCAAATACATAAAACTAAGCTTGAATTCACGACTCGTCAATTTAAGCTAAATTTAGACTAAAACTTATAGTTTTGTTTAAAAAGCTAAGTTAGTTCAACCTGAGTTTAATGCATTCCTTCAAATGAATTTAACAAATAAAACTGAAATTTAACTCAAATCTCACTTCGTTAAAAAAAAATAAGTTTAAACTTTTAATTTTCTATTGAGAACTGAGACTCAAATCTCAGTTTCAAACTCAAAGCTCACTTTTATGTATCCGAATAACTACAGAATAACAAAATTAAGTATAATTTATATATTCAATATGTATCAAATGTAAAATCATGTAAACTTTGTTTATTCAACATGCATTATAATCTCTTATGCAATTTTTATTGGTTAATATATCGTCTAAAACCTTTCACCTTACATTTCAGGGTTCATTCACAATAAACTAATTCAGTGACGTAATTTTATAATTAAAAACAAACTAGAATAAAATCAATCTTTTTACTAAATATATTTTAACATTTACTATTTATAAATGGCATAAAAATATTCAAAATTTAATATTAGTCTCAACCCGTCCTCCCCCAAATTAATTTAAATAAATTGTATCTGAAGAATTCACTACAAGCTTTAACAATTAAATCAATAAATTTCTAATAAAAAATTTTCCCACTTAAAATGTCGTTCAAAATATTTTAGTGGTCACTTCATTATATAATGTACTTCTACTATGTAGTGAAACTATATATATAATATAATTACTATGTAGTAATTTAATACAGTCATAACAACCTAATGAATAAAAATAAATAAACCAAAAAAAAAACAAAAATGGGTTGTATAATTTAAAAAAAAAAAAACACAGAATCGACCTCTAGTGACCTCGGACGACAAAAATTTGAAATGTTTTAATTAATTATTACTGTATATAAAGTTTTTCTTTTTATTTATATTTATTTGTTTTCTGTCTCATTCACTCTTATATATTAAATTTATTTAAGTGTTTTTCCTTGTTACTATTTTTAATAAAAAATTCGGTCAATTCTGCGATATTTTATAAACAGGTGACTTAAAAAACTTATAAATTATGCAAACATTGAAAAACGTAAAGTAAGTAAAACAATTATTATTATCGTTATTTAAATAACGGTATCTGACATTTTACGAATAAACGCTGAATAAAAATTGATCAAATTTATTTTACAAAACTGAAACTTATTATTTTTTTGCAAGTATGTGACCTAAAAGTATGCAATTTTTATATTTTCAATTTTTATATCCACCACACCATTGTTTTTTTTTTTGTTTTCTATACTCCTGTATGCGAATTTTAAACAGGTATCAACTTTAGATTACCCAACTGTATTATTTCAAAATTATACAATACTCCTATTTTAAAGTGTTAATTACTAGTTAGTCACATTTCCTTAAATTTAAAATCAAAAGCCATATTTTGAATCAGTTTCTTTACCTCAGTTCTAAAATAGTCCGATCCCCCTTGCACTTTGCTAAAGTTTGATATTAAAAATAAAGTTTTATTAGAAGCTAACATGCAGTATATACCTACGAATGTACATCAAAGCTGCTATTATAAAAGTAAAGTAGACTTTATTTCTACATATTCAGTCCTTTTTCTTTTTAGAGCTATAGAAATTCGAACGCGTCAAGTTGTCAGAGTGACAAAATCTTTGAGTAATATTTTAAAAAAACCTCTATATTCGTTTAGTGGCCTAAAGAACCAGTTTCCTTTATTAACTTTTTTTCATGAAAACATATGAAAAAATGTATTATTTAAATTCCACTATATATTTGATTCAAATAAACTATTAAAAGTGAAGCATGCAGGATCAAGACTATTAACTTCAATTTGACGCAACATATAATTACTTTAAAAATACAAAATTAAAGAAAACTTAAAGAAAAACTATAAGGAAAAGCTTAAGTGTGCCTTTAAAAAATAATTATATGAAATATATATACATATTAAGTTTTCCAACTGGTACATTATTAAAAATATAATTATAACTTCAGTTGAGATAACAAAAACAATTATAACAGCTTAATAAATATTATGTGGTATACTTTTTATTTGTATATATATATATATGTAGTATAAAGTGGGTTTCTATATCGATTTTTTTGAGAAAGCAAAAAAAAAAAATGCAAAATCAACACTATAATTGTACACACGCATTAAAAATACATCAAAAGTATTCCATTTATGTAATAATAAATAATAATCATTTCATTTGCATCAATGTTATTGTCAAGAGTAAGGTTTTTTTTTAACTCAAGTATCTCATATTCTATTGATTAATGTGTATTATGTCACTCAGATCTATATTAAGGAATTTTAATGTTTGTTTTTTAGAATGTAATAAAATAATTTTCAGTTAATTAATGAAATTTAATTATTAATTAATTTATTTCATTTTTGAAATCTATTTGCAAAAAAAAAAAATATATCTGACATTGAAATTTTGATATAATTTGATTATGAAAGGCAATTTAATCTTAAATTCGCAAATGCAAGAGTACAAGAGACGTTTCCGAACCTATCTCACTTAGCCTTGATAATAGCAATAAATGTGTTAAATCTCACTTTTTTTATTTCAAAGAACTCCAAATAAGTTTTAATGTATTCAAATATGACGCACAAAATCTGTCAAAGCACACTTTATTATTCCGAACAAATCCGAAAAATGTTTAATGAATTCAAATATTTCGCATTAAATCTGTCAAAGCACACTTTATTATTTCGAAGAACTCCGAATAATTTTTAGTGTGTTCAAATATGACGCTTTAAATCTGTCAAAGCACAGTTTATTATTCCGAACAATTCCGAATAATTTTTAGTGTGTTCCAATATAGTATACTAAATGTGTCAAATCGGAATTCATTTTCTGTCAAATTTTAGTATATTTTTAATCGCACAATAGTTATTGCACTAAATGGGTAAGGCCTCAGACATGCAAAAAGCAGATGGCGATTTTTCTAAAGCGATTTTTTTGTGAGTGTCTAATAATTATTCACATAAAATCACTATGTTTAAATTATTTTTAAAACGTCGCCCGCCCACTCTCTGTCTGTTCAAGACCTAATTAACATGCAAAAAAAAATGGAATTAAAGTTTATTTTAAAAAAATCATCCCCGAATGATGAAAAGTCGGCCGGGCGGTTTTAAAAGTTGAAAATTTTAATATTGTATTGCCTCAGAAAATGCCGTAAATACCCTCTTGAGTCCCTTTTTTTGTTAATCATATTGACCTGTTTTTTGATTCACTAGGTACTGAATCTTCTAAAAATGTATTACTCTCGTAAGTTTTTGAATTTGGATGAAAATTTGGCCCGAAAAATAGTACGCGACAATAAAATGTTTTCGGAAAGTTCAAGGCGAAGTGTGTTCAATATTTAACTTTCAATATTTAACTTTAAGTGTTTATGCAATATTTAACTTTCCTTTGTGATTACTATGACTTTCCTTTACTATTCATATACAAATTTTAACTATTTGTAGCCCACTGTCAAATCATTTGAAACTCACATTTCGATACCTTCAATTCTGGAAAAAACTAAATAATTGGAAACCTTTTAATAATATGTTAAATTTTCTCACTTCTGTATTAAATTGGTATACACTTTCATTATATGAAATTTATACACATATGGAAAAAAACACATTAAACAATTTGTCATATATACTACGACATGCTCTAATTTAGTTTTTTTTCTCATTTTCACTTTCATTTACGACAATCAATTATAATTCATTATCAATTTCAATTTTATATTTGAGGTTAATATTTCAGGTTCAAAATAATATTGTATGTATGTATGTATATCTAAAAAAAATTTCAATTGATACTTTTATAAGGGAATAGTAAATGGATGATGTTTTTGTAGGTTTTCATTATTGACAGCGGAATTCCCCGAATGAAACAAGTGAAAATGAAAACAAATTAAAAATTTGATATTTTAAAACGTAAAATGAATTTTGACAACGTCATAAATAAGATCATATTACAGTGATTGATCATATTTATAGTGATTGTAAATATAATATGAAACCCTTTTAATGTCATAAAATGTAAAATGTTAGGGTAAATAAAATATAATTATAATAATATTAGTAATAATTTTTTTTTTTTTGTTAATTTATAAATTAAACAAATTAATATTAATTTAAAATTATTTTATTTATTAATCATATTTCTATTTTTATATTTACAGCACGACAACATGGGGTTTGGCACACGAATGGACTGTTGCGGACAGTTCGTTAAATACAGTTTATTTATAGCGAATTTTATAATATTCGTAAGTATAATAAAATTTTATTTTCGTATTAAATTTCCTTTAGTTGGAACTTGGAATTCAATTCTAATTAAAATAAAAAAGGAAATTACTTTAATTAGGTTTTTAAAGATTTCATAATTAATTAAAAACTTTGAAATATTAAGTCAAAGCTATGAAGCACTCGTTAACAATGACATTGCGAATCATATGTTGCAACAGATTTTTCGATGTTATTTGAATGTAACTATGCTTTGTTTTTTAATTTCGCAAAGGCCTTAATTTAAAAAAAAATTAGCTGCAGGTGTTTATTTGTATTTTAGAATAAAGAACTTATTAAATGTTATTAATATGGAATATATGGTAAAGTGAAAAAGATTGAAAAGAAAAATACATTGGTGACCACATATTTTCACTATTTTTAAATTCAGTGAGAAATAGATTGACGCTGTAAAATTTTGATATCTGTACAAATTGAAATCAATTACTACCCAGTTGTCTTGTAGGGAAGCTGAAATATTATAATTTACTAACTCTTGCAAAAGGTTGCCTATCACTGATATAGATCAATTCAAATTGGGCATAATAATAAAATAATAATACTACCCATTGAATTTCTTTTTTATGACATTAATTTATTGAATATGATTTCGTGGATATGCATGCGGTCACCGCGGCTCACGCAAACTTAAGGGGTAACCCAAAGGTCCGATATTCACACACTATTTACAGTAAATCATGTTGTAATTCGGTAACATTTCTACGAATGTTCGCTTCTTAGTAGTCAATTATTGCCAATTTAAAGCTTTCCATCTCTTAAAAAAAACACCTTTTCATCTTTATATATTTTTTATATCTCATTTTTATGAAGAGCGGAGTTTCCTCAAATTTGAATAAAGTCCAGGAATATATTTTACCTCTATCCAAAAAAAAAATTATTTATCTTCTACTTTTAAGTTCGGAACAATTTTTTTCTGTCATTTTCAGTTTTTTTTTTGACATATGTCACACATAAAAAAAAATTGTTAGAAGATATTTTTTTTGTGTTCGGAACAAAATCTAATGAAGCAATGATCCGTTAAAATTACAATTCGCTTTTAAAAAAATCGATTCGCCCAACTAAATGCACTGAAGCAATGAATGGATCATTAATATCCAATATATGACCTAATTTTCCTATATTAATTAACTATCAATTTACTTTGACTGAATTCTTTCTATATCTTATGTGTCAATTAAAGTTTGAAATATTTTTAAAAGAAAATCTTATATACAATGTAACATTTTATCATATTTCTTAATTTATAGATTGGTGGAGCGATTGTGTTCTTTTTAAGCGTATGGACAATAGTTGATAAAAGTTTTGTTAATGAACTTTTAGGTACAAATCTATTCTCTGGAGCAGTATATGTATTAATTGTAACATCAATTATAATATGTTTGCTATCGTTTGTTGGTTGTATGGGTGCGGCAAGAGAAGTTAAATGCCTGCTGTTATCGGTAAATTTAAAAATATATATATACACATATACATTTTTATAGATACCTATATAATCATTTAAAAATAATTTTTTTTTTTTATAAATTTTAAAATTATTAATATTATTATTTTCAGTATTTTATTATTGTATTCTTGCTGTTTGTTACAATGTTAATTGGCGGAATTTTAGGTTATGTATTCAGAGAAAAAGTGACGCAAACTATGAGACAGGTAAGATATGAAAAATTTGTTTTTAAAATAATATCACTATAATTATTGTTCATAAATTTTATATAAAATATTTCGGGCAATCTTCAATTCAAGAGAAACGAGAAAGATTATAGTATACCCTTGCCAACTTTTAAATACTCTAGAGTTGAGAACTTTGTATTGCAGCTTCACAAAATTAAAGCGCTAAAATTTTTAAACACAAAAGTAGTCGCTTTACAAGATTTTTCTTTATCCGGTTTCATTTTCAACCTCCCAGTATTTTTAGTTTTAAATTCAAATTGATTCTAAAAATTTGAATGGGTGCTGAGCGATTTTAATTTAGAACAATACAGACCCTACAAATTGTCTAAAAAACACTTTGTGTAAATTTTAAAATAGCTCTTGGATCGAATAGTTCTAGCTCTCTTAGCATAACTTAAAAGCGTGCTGTATTTTTTCATGCTGATCCGATCCATGCACCTGACTCTCAAAATTTATCATATCTAGAACGATGCATTACAAACGGATGAGCAATTTTAATATACCCGTAAACTATTGTTTGCACGGGTCATTAAAAGACAATTCAATTTATATATTGATTTTCAAATTTAAACTTTCAGATTTCCATTTTAAATTTAACTATATACTAATCAAATTATTCAACTAATCATCTTTCCTTCTTTTCAAATGGCTATAACCTTCAATTTCTAAAAAAAAAAAAAAGTTTAATCAAAAGTTCAAAGAAATCATAAAATTAATTTTCAATTATAACAAAAATAATAATCAATTTAATTAATTTATAATTAATTTGTATTTAAAGTAAAAAATACCTTAAACTTGAAATTTTCTAACCTTTTCAAACAAAAATGATTTAATTTTCATTTAAAAAAAAAAAAACGCTTTAAAATTTTTATAAATGTCATCTGATTAAATTCAAATTAAAAAAAAAACCGTCTTAATTTTTTTTTTTTAAATTTCAATTACGATGCAATTTTTCAAGGTTTCAGAAAAAAATTAAGCATTACAAATATTTAATCCATGAAAATATAATATTTGAATAAAAAAAAATTTTAATTTTTTGTTGTTTCGTTTCATTGATTAAACTCACAGATTCTCAAATTCGTGCTAAACGACAATTAAAAAGTGTTAAAATAAACTGAAAAAAAAAAATAAAATCAATAATGATTTTTTTAATATTTTTAAAGAAAATAAATTTAATTTGTGATTTGCATGTGGGCAAACTTGGCTTATAAGAATTTTAATAGATTTAGTCAGTTATATTATAGTATTTAAATGGGAGTGTAGAATTTAGTTTTTTGAAAATCTAGTTTTTTATTGAAAAATCTTGTTTTTAAGGATTTTAAAGTTGGATACAAAATCATAGTTATCAGCCTTTTCCAAAATCTAAAAAAAAAAACAGATTTTCTAAGACAAGATTTTCTAAAAACTAAATTTTCTGAAATGAGATTTTGTAAAAACATGATTTTGTTAAAACACGATTTACTAAACTGGGATTTCAAACCCAACCCATTTAAAAGATGTATTTTTAATTAAAAAATACCTCTTAAATATTTCTTAGAATTTTACTTAATTGATAACTTCGACTTCGACCTTTTGCCGAATTCTGTTTTATATACTTGGTTCAATAGTTCTTATTGAATATGCGTTCTCAAATTATTTAAGTATTTTATGTTTTAAGGATTTACTTCTTTGGGAAGCAAGAGTTTTTCTACGTAATTTCACTTTCGGAGGTTATTACCATGTCCTGACCAATTTTTATGAAGTGCTGTCTATGTTTTGTCCATATTCTTCTATTTCATTGGAATTTCTTGTTCTGAATGATATAATTAGTCCTCCTTTGCCTCTGGATTCTACTCTAATTCTTGGTAAACAATTATTTTGAGCACTTATCGGAATTTGTTATGCACCATCCAATTGCACTTTTTTTTTCTTATTTGCAGAGCTGTTTTTCAGGACTATGGTTTATGTCTTGGCCATCCTTTAAATAATTATATTGGAAATTCGCCTAGACTAGAAGATCTTAACTATATACTTGTTAGAAATTTATTGACGTAATTTTGCAGCTTCCAGGTGGATTAACTCATACACTATGACGGATTTTTCACAAAAATTTTAATATTCTTTAAATGGTTCCCGCGGTGTGGTGTGAAATTCATCATACAGATCATAATTTAGAAATGCCACTTTGGTTTCTTTCAATCTATTGTCGATATCTTCAGCTGCCCTCCATTTGTAATTATTTATTAATTTTAATATTTAATTATTTAAAATTCTAATATTACAAAAACAAATTTTATTAGTTAGCAATATTAGTATTGTCCTCGGCTACAAAGCCCATTTGTAGTTATTTCAACTAACTAGCATGCATTGAACATCTTCAATTATACATCGTATTTTTAACATTTATCCGTAGCCCCCACCTTTTTTTGTCTTAATTTTTATACTTGAAAATTGCCATTTATAAATAGGTATTATATGTATGTATTTTATGTATTACATAATTCTTCCAAGCACCAGAAGTGATCTACTTAGTTCAAAACTTAAATATAAAAAAATCAAACCAAAATAATTAAAGTTTTCAAAATTGCATACTTATAGGATTTAACCGTATTTTTTAGTATCTAATACTTTTAATAGACATCTAATATTTTCATGTAAAATTTAAATTCTTAAAAATTTTTGTATGTAATAATTCAATTAATAATTCGATTTCATCACGTAATCTTGCCAAAATATTAAAAAAAAAAAATCAATTAATAAAATTTAATAATAAACTTACATATCAAATAGACAAATTGCAAAAATTTTCCAAATCATTAGATTTTGAATAAAAAACTTAAGTTAGTTTTTTATTAAATATTAACAAATACAATTAGTATTTCAACGTAAATGTTTTAATTATTCCATTTGTTGGATGAAAATAAAAAAAAAAACAGTTTCGCTTCGTTTGAATAAGTTATACGAGTACTTTTCATTTATTTTTTTACTTGTTTTTAGCGTGATTTATAGACACATTAAAAATTATTAATGTTTTTTAATTTCAAAGAAAAATTGTTTAGTTTTTTTTTTTCGTGTTAGGATAAGCGGAAAGGTAAATAAAAAAACCTCAATTAAATTTGTTTGTTAGAATAAATCAGGTGCAAAACATGCAAAACAATAGTATATCATACGAGTATATAATAAAATGGAGAACACAATTAACCAAACCCTAAAGTTAAAAAATGGTTAAGTAGGCAATAATATAAGACTTGTCACTTCGGAGTAGAGCCCGAAGGCAGAAGAATATACAAAGGCCCGAATAACAACTGAGGATGCAACATAATAAATGAACCCAGTTAATGCAATCTCATATTGAATATTGCATTCTAGCTGTTGCAGAAAACCGTTTAAGAATAAATGTCAATTGAAAGTTCTATGCTTTTTCGTAAAATGAGAATAGACAAAAGAAATTAAGTCCAAATAGCTATAAAGCAGAAAACTCAAATATATCCCTATAAATATGCAATTTATGTTTTAAAATTATGACGAAGAACTCTTTTTGCCTTTGCCAAGAGACCTCGGTGGCGTTGTGATATTTGGCATATCAACCGAGAGAGCTCGGATTGAGTTAGATCCCCGCGCAGGTCGTAAGATTTTAATAGAAGATTACTGATAAAAGTATTTTTTATTGCAACTACAATAATAGTACAATATAATTAATTAAATTTAATAGTATTGGTACATAATTTAATAATAGCATCCAAACCTAAAATGAGATGAAAAGTCAATTGAAAGTTCTATGCTTTTTCGGAGACTGCTAATGAACAGAATAAGTTAAGTCCCAATAGTAATAAAACGGAAAACTCAAATATATCCCTATAAATATGCAATATATGTTTTAAAATTTTGACGATCAACACTTTTTGCCTTTGCCAAAGGACTTCAGTGGCTTAGTGGTACTTGGCATATAAACCGTGAGAGCGTATTGAGTTCGATCTCCGTTAAATTTTAAAAGAAGATTACTAATAAAAGTATTTTTTATTACAATTCCCCCATCCGATCAAATATAATAATAGTACAACATAATTAAATAAATATAAATAGTTTAATAGTTTAAGCAAACGTCTTAGTGTTTTTTCAAACGTCTTAACTTTCAGTTGTCATCAAACTTATTTTCTAATAACTTTATCAATTTATAACCGAACTAACATTGATGACAATCTTAATCTAATTTATTAATGCACAATAAAATTTTTAAAGCGTTCACATCACATATATATGTAAATGTGTAATTATATGATCACTATATACCCAACAACAAAGATGATATTTCGAAATAAATATATTTTTTATAAAATATTTTTAAAAAAAAGTGGGTTTGGTTTTTTTTCACGATTAAATTGTCATTTTGTTAAAATTATTTAAGATTTTTATTAGACTTGTGTAATTTTTTTTCGAAACTAATTAAATGAATAATTAAAATGAATATCTAAATAATTCACTTTAATTATAAATTTTACCGCTCCTGTGTTTTAAAAACCTTAAAAAATTATCAAAAAAATTTATTTCAATTTAGATAAAAAATTAGTTAGATAAAAAATCTCTAAGAAATATAATTACTTAATAATATGAGATTAACTTAACTCATAAAAACTCTAAGTATTTATAAAAATCAACTGTGATTTGTTAAATGATAATTTTAATTGAGGTATTTAAAGACCAAATGGCCATTGCTCGCATTTTTGGATGATTTATCTTTATTATAAAAATTTTGATCCCTTTTCATTTAAGTTAATAAAAGATAAGCTCTAAATGTGTCCATGTTTTATCTAAGGCCTATTTACTTCTCTCATTTGATAAAAGACAAATACGAAAACTTGTATTAAGTGATTTGAAAGGCAATTACTTGATTTGTAAGGTAAATTTGCTTATTTAAATTCTAAAAATAAGTGAAATACTTAAAAATATAATTTTACGAATAAATAATTTTCTTTAATCTTTTATTATTTTATTAATTCCATTATTTTATTAACAACAGAGCAAATACAAGAATTGAAAATCGAGTAATTTATATAAACGAATATTAAGTCCAATGTCGATAATTTCTAACTAAAAAATTTGTTTGGGCCTTATGAAACCTCCCCTGGATTATATAATTAAAAATGAAAATTATTTAAATTTTTCATATTAACACAAAGGGGACAAAACAAAACGCTTCTATATGAAGCTGTCAAAATAATATAATCTATTTCTGCAACAGAGGTTAGTGTAGAGTGGGCTTTTTCCGGACTAAAATTTATTTTATATTTATTTCTTTAAATGCAGAAAATTTAAAAAAAATTTCTGTTTGTGTGATTAAATAAAATCTTTTTTAAAAAATAAAAATTAAATAAATTTAGGTTATTTTCAATATATACTGAAGTAATTGATGAGGTCCGTTATTTCAAAACTAAGGAAATCATTCCTTTGGTTTAGTTTTGAAAAAAAAACATAAAATCCTAATAACTTTTTTGTATCAAATTTTTAAAAAATTTTTTTATACACAATTTCATAGTGATTTAAAAACCTAGTATTTTGATACCCATATCATATTTTTTAAACTTTATTGAATTATTATTTTAATCAAAAAATTTGAATCTGAATCTGAATCCTATTGAGAGTTACCAGGTTGAACCTAAACCTGATTTGTGCCATGTTTGCAGCCCTGCTGATAGTGCATTTGTATAAATTGTCACAACTTTTCTCAAAACCTGAAAAAAATGGCTTAAAATAAATTTCCAATATACTAAAAAAAATATTTTTCTAATTTGATTTTTTTAAAACTATTTAAATGGCGTATAGCATAAAATAATACTCAGGCGACCTAATTTAGAACACACTCTGTAGTTTTTCCCCAACACATATGTTTATTGTTTAATCCAAATATAGAAATAGGGGTTTTTCTTTCATTTTGAATAAATTTTCAAAAACCTGATATATCATTTATAATACCCACCAATTTTTGAAGTATACTCGTATACATTTCTCAAGATCAAATCACAAATACCTAAATAAATTATTTTAGACTAACCCAAAAAGATTTAATTTATCAATTCGCATATATATCATGAAATAATAATTAAAATAATTACTTTTTATAACATATAATTAATTGTAATTAATTAAATCATTAAATATTTAAATAATTAGGAAATGCGATCATCAATGAGATTATATGGAAGTAGACGTGGTATTACACAAGCATGGGATGAAACACAAGTACGATTAAAATGTTGTGGTGTTGATTCATGGCATGATTGGAATCGTTTTGGACCAATACCAGAATCATGTTGTCAAGAAACATTTGGAGGTGAACGTAAACCATGTGTTGCATATCCATCAATTACAAATTTATATAGTCAAGGTTGTTTAGAAACAACAACACATTTTGTTAGAGATCATGCGGCAATTATTGGAGCATCTGGTATTGCAGTTGCAATATTAATGGTAAATTTTTTTTTTAAATTTAAATTCAATTTCAATTTTAATTAATTTTTTTTTATTTTTAGATTTTTGGAATGATATTCTCTTGTATACTATTCAATATGATAGAATAGTATTAAGTTTTTTATTTTAGAAAAAAAAAAAAAAAAAAAAAAAAAAAAGTAATAAAAAAGATAATTTTTTTTTTTTAGGTTCTTTTATTAAAGAAAAAAAAAATTTAATTCTATCTGTTTTTAAATTTGTTTGTATTTTTTTTCTTCTATATAAATTTTATATATATATTCGTATATAAATAAATATATAGATAGATTCTATATAAATTTATATAAAAACATATATACATTCCATTTCATTTTATATATACATTTTTTTTTTGTATTTAAAAAATTAAATAATAAAAAAAATTATTATAAATTTTTTTTTTTATATATACTAAATTTTTCAAAATAATTTTTTTTTTTTTTTCAAATTTTCTGTTTTATTTTCTTCTTTTTTTTTATATTATTTATATATAAAAAAAAAAAACAATATATAAAACACTGTTATTATAGAAATATAGAATTTAAGTAAAAATTTAAGTATTTGAATTAATAAAAAAAAAAAGCTAAAAAAAAAACATAAGTTTATTTTTTTTTTTCACACAAATTTTTAAATTGTAAAAATTAAAAAAAAAAATAAAAAAAAAATTAATTGTACATAAAAAGATCAATTAATAACACAAATTGTATAAACATTTATTTTTAGTTTTAAATAATTACATATTATATATATATATATATACTTATTATTTTTATATATTTTTGTTTCCATTTTCTTATATCTTTAGTTGGTTGCCAATAAAAATGGTAAAATTTTAAATTTGAAAAAAATTTTTGGAAAATAATTAGTCATTGCCTCGCGTAATTATTAGGCCAGTATACCATAAAAAATTTAATTAAAAGTAATACATATTTAAATTATATGAGCTATAATTTATATTTTATATAGAAAAAAATTATTTTTGCAAAGCTTAGACTTAACTTATTTTGCCTATGTGTAGGGTCAATATTTACAATGTCCAGCCAGAGCCTAATCTGACCGATAGCTCAGTGGTAAAATGGCGGCTTTTCAATCGAAAATTCTCGGGTTCAAACCCTGGTCGCATCATATCTAATAAAAAAAATACAGTGTATATTAGAATAATTTAATAATAAGTCCAAATATCAAATAGGCAAGGGATTAATATTATCAGGCATTTATTGTCTGGTACTACAAATAAATAAATAAATAAACTTCCAGAGCCTTCCAGAGCATTGTAAAATTTTAATACTTTTTCATTAAAAATTTAAAAAAGTTGAAATAAAATATTTAATACAAGACACGCTTTTAAACGCATACATACACTCATCCAAAAAAATATTATAAATATATTAAAAGAAAATTTAACTTGGTTTTGATTTAACTCTCAAACTTCCATTAGCTAAGAATTTATTTTTTATAATAAGGTAAACATTGACGGTTAAAAAATATTTCTATTAGTATTAAACTAAGCTTCGATGTTGTATGAAGTAAGTATATTGAATATTAACTGAGGGAATTTTAATTTCTTTCCTCCACAGGTCATAAATTTCAATTGGAAAGAAAGTTTTCAATAATAATTAATTTCCTATCGTAAATAAAAATGTAATATCGTAAACAATAACAATATTGGTATGTATATATTGATACTATACATATGAAACCACTGTAAATAAACACATAAATGAAAAATTTTATCAGGGAGAAAAATAAAACCAATTATCTTAAATACTTACGACTATTCAAAAACTTATCTTACAATCATTTTGATTCGAATAAAATTAATATGAAAAATTTAATTGTTATCGTAATTTTAGACGAAGATAATACGAAACATTAAAATTTGAAAAATAATTTACTATATGGAAATTTACGGCCTTATAAATAAATGAGGCAATGAATAAATTATTTTTTTCTTTTAATTTTTTAAAGTTAAAGAAAACATTGTTAACCGACCTATTATTGAAAACGATAAATCAACCGCAGATCGAATTCATTTGAAACACATTCGATTCGTTTGAATGGTACATTTATTTATTGAATACGATAGTTGTTCCAGTAATCGGTTAAATTTATCTGTCAACAGTTTGTCATCTTCAATTAAAATTCAGTTTTTTTTTAATTTTCTACAATTTTTATTCAGTTTCATCGCTGAATTCAAATAGAAAATAAAATAATTGATCCAATATTCCCTAGTTTTCTGTGCTTCGATAAATAATGGAAGCTATTATTCGGTGTTTTTTAAAATTTGCAAATAACACTACTTTAATCACTTTAGTTGACACCAACTTTGTTTCATTTTATCAATTTCTTCTAAACAGTTTCAACTATCAACTCTTTCATCATATTATATTTTAAGCAAAGTTATATAACAGTCATACCAGTACATAAATTAAGATTCCAAATTAAGACCAAATTAAGACCAAAAAAGTTTTGGTTGTCCTAACATCAATATAATATAAAAGATTCATCGAACTCTCATCGAATTGTAAATTAATGAAAATGAATTATATTATGTGTGTACAACTATTGCAATTTTATAACAATTTTTCTTTAAACCATAACTAACTTTCTTGAAATACAAAAGAATTAAACCTATTTAAGGTTCTTTTTTAAATAAAGTTTATAATATACAAAATTGTATATTAAGAATCTTTTGGTATTTTTTATTTAACAAATGGAAAACGCAAATAAAGATTTCTATTAATCACTCATTTTTTTTAGTTATAATTTGATTTTATGTTAAGTGATTAAATAAAATAATTTTTCAATTAAAAAAAAATGTAAAATTTAAAATAATTTAATAAAAATTTGTACAAAGAAAACTTATTAGAAATTCATATAAGAATAAATGCCTTCCAATATTTTGTTTTATTTATTTTATTTCATTTTTAACTGTAAAAACTTAGATTTTTAGGAAATTAGTTAAAAAGGTAAGTATATTTTTTGAATTTCTAGTAACAAATACCGTTTTACAATTAAATTTTAGAATGTAGGTTACATTGTAATTTTTAAATATCTTAAAAATCTTAATTCTATTTTAATTCTAATTAAAAAAAAAGTATAATATAGGATTCAATTAACAAAAATTTACAGAACTAATGCAGAATAACCAAGAGACATGACAATATACTTCTGACACCTCTTTTTTATACTATAACTACATATTTGATTTCGTTAATCTCATTGTCTCCAAAAATGTATATACTAATAGTTTTCGACTCGACTTAGCTACCATTAGCCATTGGGTTCAAACTAATGGCTTAATCAATAATAAACAATTATAATAATAATAAAAAAATATATTAATATAAGAATATAAACAAATGCAAAATATAAGCAAATAATTTAAATGAATAATAAAACCCACAGATATAGAATACCATATAATTCTAATACAAAATAATACAATATAAACAAAAATAGAACTGTATCTATTGAAAATCTAAGACGTTTCTACATATTATACGGCCTAGTACTATCTTATGTTAAATTGTATGTGGAATTCATTAAGATCAATTCTAATAACATAAATATAATATGACTCCCTGTTCCAACATGTACCTATGGTATAGACATTAGCCTAACTTTTGAACAATAAGCGCTTAAAAAAAAAAAAATTATAATAAAAGATTTAATAGGAATAAGATTAGAAATGAACATAAAGGCATTCATTAAATAAAATTTTTTTCTAAATTTAGGATCAAACGTTATTGTCAAGAGGGAACTCATTAGAACGAAGCACATCTTAACACTAAATGAGTTGCAATAGCTATTTTGCAGCCATCTAGGATTTTTCACGGCCTAGATATAAATATTTGCCGCTACTCTTGTGATACAATTTGTTAAAGAGGAAGCGTTCAATGTAGCAAGTGTTACCAGGGCCTTGCAGAGCTGAGAGGGGGCCCAGGCCAATAAAATATATGGGGCCTCTTGTTTGAGTAAAAAAAAACAAATTTACATAGTTCTTTTTTTATTTTTAATTTATTTAAAAAGTATGAAATTAATAGTTAAATTACAAATAAGCTTTTCGAGCTTTAGTTGTAGCAAAATCTTTTATAATAGTTGAAAAATCAATATTTTGTGCAATATCTGAATTTATATGTAAAATTGATAGCCCATTCAACCGTTCTTGGCTCATTACAGATCTGTTAAAATTTTTAACCCTTTTCAACACACTGAAACTGCGTTCCACTGAAGCAACGGAGGCAGGTAAAATTAAAAATATTCTTAAAGCTGTTGATATATTTGGAAACAATCCAATTAGGTTTTTTTCTAAAATGTTTAGCAGCAACTTAGCTGGAGATGATTCTATATCAAAGTTTACTTCAAAAAAATTTTTAAAAATATCATTTCATCACATATTTCATTTGAAATTTCCTTTGGATATTTTAAGTGCATATTTTTTGCTCTCGATTTTATTTCCTCATCTGATGAAGTTTGAAAAGTGCAAGGGATTCCAAAAGTCTGGCTAAAATCACTAAAATTTATAGTACGAAACCAAAAGCTGTACTCAATAGGAAAATTAAAACTGTACTGAATAGGAAATATAGTTAAATTTTTAATAATTGAAAATTAAATATTCTTTTTTATGCAATTGGCCTACTACGTTAAAATTTTTTGAATTTTTCAGAGTTCAACTACGTAAAAAAGTTTTATACATACATATAACAATAACTTGAAATTTTTACTATAACTTTTGTATCGTTATATTTTATAAATCTTTGGTTAAAATAAAATAAATTAATACTCAAAATAATATTTCAACTTAATTTTTCCGCACCTACTGTGACCAAATTAGGAAATAAATAGAGGCCCTTTCACAACTCGGGGCCTGAGCCAAATGGCCCTCATGGCCCACCCTCTGTTATGGCCTGAGTGTTACCCTTTACCAAACTATCTTTAAAATATGTAAAGTATAACTCTAATAAAAACAAGTGTTAAGTTAATTTTGAAAACAACTCTGTTTGCTTTACTCCAATCAGCTATATTACCTAAATCACAATTAATCAGAGCCTTATTATTAAACTTATGTTTAAATCGATGACTGAAAATAAGTGAAATTAATGTGTACATAGGTCATTAGGTAAAACATGGTGGAACTCAGAGTCAGCATAACATAGTTTGATTTTTTTTTCATCCAAGCCTTTCGAAGAACTTCATCAGCTATTAATTATAATTTATCTTATAATTTACTAAAAAATAAAGTTAGATGATAAATTTTCTTTTATTTATATAATTGATTTTATTTTACGAAGAATTTGCTAGTTCGTATATAAGAAAAAAAAAAATAAAACTCGAATAAAATTTATAAACAAATTTATATATGTATATATAGTCATTTATATTTTCACGTACAAAATGATTTATTTTTTTTTTGTAATTTACTTTTTATTAATAAAAATTCAAATTTTTTTTCCATATCAATGTTTTGCTTTTTTTTATAAATTTTGATAACATTTATAATTTCAACGCCTAAAAATTTTGTAGTTTGTTTTTTTTTTTTTTTGTAGTGCTTTTTTTTATCTTTTCTTTATATTTAATTTTTATTTTTTTACACAAAACAGATTTTTATAATTAATAATAATAATAGTATTTAATAACATTCAAGCAAACCTTAATTTTTTTTTGTTGTGATAAAAAGATAAAATTAAATCTTAATATTTATCCTAAATACATTTATTTTTTTTAATCGTTTTTTTTTTGTATTTTTTTTACTTATTTTGTTTTTTTTTTCCTAAGACTATATTAATAAAATTATAAATTTTTTCATTAATAGAAAAAAAAAATAATTTGAAAACAAATCTAACATTAAAACTTAAAAAATAAATTATTTTTACACTAAAAAAAAAAAATTAAAATAAAATAAAATCAAAAAAATTTAACAAATAAATTGCGCACTTATGACTTAGGCAGTAAAGAGTATTGTTGCCTGAAATTAATTTAATACATATAATTAATATTATTTGTTTTCTTTACAACAGATTTATTATTAGACTAAATATAGTAATATATTTAATATTTATATTAAAATATTTTTTTTTTATTTAAGTTCAAATTTACAATCATTTATTAGAAGAATAAGAATATTTTTTTTTTTTTTAAATAAAATAATTAAAATTGGGACGGTGCAAAAGATTTAAAAAAAGTTATTTAAATTTCTATTATCTTTAATAATATTAATTTGTTTATTATTTGATTACCAAACGATTGATTTATAATTTTAATAATTAATTTAAATTAAATAGTAAAAAATTATTAGAGATTTACTTAAATCATAATTTGAAAATATTTAAAAAATTTTTTTTAAATTTCTATGATCTATTTTGAAATAAAACAAATTGTTTTAAATTAAAAAAATTTAATATTTATTTTGTTTAGCATGGTATCAGGATTTGTTTAAAAAATCATAATTTTAGCTCTATTTGAAAGTTTTGAAACAAGAAACAAAAACTACATTTCTTAATTTATAATTGTTATTTTTCAATTAAAACACTTTATTTATTGTTAATAATTAAATACGGAACCATAGAAATTTAGAGATAAAATAAAAATAATCATAATATTTCTAAAAAATAAATTTAACAGTGACATGTAAATTTATAGCTATTTAAATTCCTTATTTTTTAATAATTAGTCCTAATCAAAGTAATTAATTCTTTAGATTTTAAAAATTTAAAACGAATATATATAGATAAAACATTGGAAAAAAAATTTAAAAACCGCAACTATCACCAATTTTAAATTTATTTACAAAAGATACAAATATTATTTATGTGCAATTAAAAATTTATATTAAAAACTTAAACAGTTTTTTAAATTCTTGATCGGTGACTTGATTTTAAAACTTTCTGATTAGAAATAAATCTAAATTTTCAAAACTTTTGTTTTATAAAAGTTTTATATTAAATGAGGGAAATCTTATTGATTATTCTTTTTTTTTTGCAATTAATTTAGAAAAAAAATTTTTATCTGAGATCTCAAAAAAAAAATTATTTTTATTTTTTTTTCTTTTAATAAAAAAAAAAAAACTAAAATAAAGAATTATAATATTTCACATTATATTATACATCTTTTAAAAATAAACACATTCCAAACAGAATTAATAATAATTACAATATTAATGAAAAAAATAATAATATAGAGTAAGTAGTTAGTTACAAAAAATTATTTTTTTCTTTTTATTAAAATTTTTTTTGTTTTATTTTTATTTTTTTTTTTTACATTTTTTAAATGACTAAACAACAAAGAGATATTTCATAAATTTTGTCTTTAACTTAATTAACGATAGTAAATATATATGATAATATTTACAATAAAAAAAATATATAATAAAATTATATTTATAATTATAATTATTTTTACGTATTTTTTTTTTAAATTATTTTCAAAAATTCTAAACAATAATCGCAAAAATTTTAAAATATGTAAAATATTTTTATATTAAATGTTTTATTGTATTTTTAAACTTAATTTTTATTTTATAATCTTTTTAAATTAAGATTTTTTGCATCTAGGATAACTATATGCAATTATTTTCCTGTTAGAGTTTAAAAATTGATCTTATTAATTGATCTAGTTAGTGTATTTAGTTTAATTGGTAAAATAATATTTTATGCAAAAGAAAAATTAATCAACTTGCGAGTCTGTATAGTACAAAAAAAATTGGATTAATTTGAAGAAAAAAAATCATATAATGTTTATAGTAAGTAACCTTTTTGTCAGAAAAGACAAATAAGAATGAGATTAAATAATCCGTTTTATAATTGTTTTTTTTTTTTTAGTATAATAACTAGATCAACATAATTAATTTAACACTTATAGGAATTTTTGCATAGTTTTCGATTAAAATTCATTTTACATTATAATTTTTTCTTAATTTTAATGTTTTCTTTTTTGATGCACTTTTAATTCAGTAACTAGAGCAAATTTCTTACCACAATCATCGCATTCATGTTTTCTTTTAGTACCTAAAGCATTTTGTTTAAATTTAAATTTTAACTTTGTTGGGGATTCACCTTTACTACTTGTTGTTTCCGCAGTTGTTGTTGTTGTCGTTGTTGTTGCTGCAGCTGTTGTTGTTGTTGTTGTTGGTGATGCAATAGTTTTTTGACCAGAATGAGAACGTTGATGCATTGCTAAATGATTAGATTGATAAAATTTTTTACTGCATTGCTGACATTCATAACGTTTTGTTTGTTCTTCGTTAGTTTCTTTGTTCAATATAGATTTTGAACTTGATTGTTCGGGCGACAATTGAGATTGTTGTTGCAGCTGTTGAGCTTGTTGCATTTGTTGTTGTTGAATTTGTTGTATCAATTGTATTTGTTGAAGTTGTAATTGTTGTTGTTGTTGGAGTATACCATTATTTTTATCATCCAATTTTACTTGGGTTTTTACATTATCTTCTAATTTTATGTTATTGGAATTTTTTTCTAAATAAATATGTTGATTTTTTAATATATCTTCAGTTGCTATATTAGTTGAATTGCTTGTACCAACACCTGTATTAACGTCAAAATCTTTAAATTTTACTAACGTTTCATTTATATGAGTTAGATGATGTGCATTTAATTCATTATGATTAGGAAATTGCATTGGACATATACTACATTTATGTATATTTTGTTCATTATTATGGGTATTACGAGTATGTGATATTAAATGATTTAACTGGGAAAAAGTTCTATCACAGTCTACACATTTATAAGGTCTTTTACCAGTATGTGTACGCTCGTGGGCTAACAAATGTGATAATTGGAAAAATCTTTTACCACAATCCTCACATCCATATGGTCGAACTCCCGTATGTTTTAGCATATGTGCATCAAGATTACTTTTTTGTGGGTAAGCGTTTTCACACATGTGGCATTTATATGGTTTCTCACCGGTATGAGTACGAAAATGAGTTACTAAATTGATTCGCTGTGCAAAACATTTACCACACAAAGGACATTCATGTGGTCTTTGATCTGATTTACAATACTTTGGATTAATGGTCTTTTTATAATTGTTAATGTTTGATAACATTGGTATAGCTATATCTCCATATTGTGCAATTTGAGGTAAAATTCCTCCGAAAATTGCCGTCGGATCTAAATTTGAAGCTATATCATTAGTTTGGAGATCCTGTTTTGAAATATTCAAATTATTATCTAAGGCCGGTTTGGCTGCTTCTACAGTACTTTTCGATGTATTTTGCTTTTCTTTAAATTCTAATTTCTTTTTCTCAGCCTTTTCAACCGTATTTTCTGGTTGAGGTTGATTTAAATTTTCTTTGCTTTTTTTAGATATTTTATTTTTTGATGAACTTGTTATTTGGGAAATATTACTTATATTATTTTCTCGGATGGTTGTTTCAGTACCAAAACTAACCTTTTTCTTTTCTTTTTCAACTGGTTTTACAGGTTTATCGGGTTTTTCAATTTTTTCAGTTTTTTCAGGTTTTTCAGGTTTTTCGGATTTTTCATGTTTTCGGGGTTCTGGTATAGATTCTTTAAGTTTGGCTTCCTTTTCAATGATTTCATTTTGTTCATATATAGGTTGATTTTTTGCACTAAAACTAAGAGACTCATCGGAATCAGAATCCGAATCATCAATTTCTATGGTTGGTATTGTTTTAATTCCACCATTCTTATTCGGGACTTTTTTCACTTGATCGGTTTTCTTTTTTTCAATTTCTTTTTTATTTTTGTCCTCACTTATATCTTCTTCTTCGTCATCATCGTCATCAGTTTCAGATAGTTGCAATGGAGCTATATCCATGAGATTGAAATCCATTTGACTTTTTAAAATGCCACCTAAAATAATAAGATGTTATTTTAAAAAAATTAGCAAAAAATAATAATTTCAAACCACCTCCGCCATTCACTATATTTTCCAAATCAATATCTTTCTGTTGCAATTTTTTATAACAAACACTAAAATGCTGTAAAAAGTTCTCATATTTGTCGAAATTTTCATTATTGCATATGTTACATATAATCAAAACTTCATTTACTGGTTGTAAATAGTAAATTTCTCCACATTTAACATGAAAATTAAAAGCATTTCTTAAATCCTTTATGTTTATTGACGAATTAATACTTTCTTGTTCCATTTTTATATAATTATTCGCTAAAATTTAAATAAAAAATTACTATAATATATGTTTGAAAATCCAAGTTTAAATTGTAAACTAATATTAATTTAGAGAACATAACATTAGTGACCTTGAGTTATATTCTAATTTAATGTTTTAATTCGGAAACTAGCTTTATGATGACGAGAGATAAAATATAATCAAAAGCAATTTCAACCCAAATTTTTAATACCAAAAATTTTTCACATAAATATGTTTTTTTAATATAATTCTTCTTCAAAAATTATAGTCTCCAATAAAAACTCAAATTCAATTATCCTTAAATTTAGTCCAATACATTTTGAAATACTTCAACAATGCACTATGAACAATTTTTTTCAATATTATATATTCTATATTAAAAATTAAAATTGATTATTAAAAAAGAATAAATGTTTTAAAATGAAAAATTCTATGATTCAAAAACAATGGTAAGCCATATACAAAACTCTTTGTAAACAAAAAGTTAATTAAAACAAACAATTTCAAAAATTTAATACTTACTATTCTACCCATCAAAACGATTTTTACAAATAATTTAATTTTTTTAATAATGTTGTATATATAATTGGTATATACTTTCTTAATTTATAAATTAAAAAAAAAAAAGTATTTATTATTTTGTTTGCAAAATTTTTTTCCCGATGGACACTCAATTTGACATTTATAACATGTTTCGAGAAAGGGCGACGATTTTGCTTGTTCTAAAATGTTGCTCGATAATTAATGTTGATAAACATTAAGGAAAAATTGTTTTGGAAACGTAATATAAAACACTTTTACACGTAAATAAATGCGAACGAAATACAAATTATGATTTTCAAATTTAATTCTAAAGTCAGAATTAACATTTTTAGCACCCTACTTTTAAGATAATATTCAAATCAAATATTTTAATATTGAAGTAAAAGTTTAATACTCTCAATTATTTGACCAGATGTTTTTTAATTCCGGGTATTTGAATTTGAAAATATTTTCAATTTAATTTCATTATATTGGCAGAATTTGCAGAACAAAGAAAAAAGCGGATTTAAAATTTAGAATGCCAGTATATTTCGTTATTTGCTTCACTTATCCAATAAAGAAGAAGAATATAGTTTCCAATTTGTTACTTCTATTTAATAAATTCAGATGCTCTGTTTTTTCTTATGACATTTAAAAAATTTAGGAACAAATAGCGTTATTTTAATTTTAGTACAAATATTTTATAAAATTTTTAGTACAAATGTCAAAGTAGTTGCTTAATGTAAACATTTTTTTTTTCCCAATTATAAACGTATAAAGAAAAAACGTAAACAATAACAACTGTCATAAAATTATATTTATAGTTTTTTTTTATTGTAATTGTAAAATTTAAATTTTAAATTACTAATTTAAACCGCCTAATTTAATTTAATGTATTAAATTTAATATTCCAATTAAAGATACTTATTTTAAGATTTTTTTATATAATTTAATAAATACAAAATGTAAATTATATATTTAATATTTTTTTTTTAAATATGGATTCAAAATATAAAAAATAGAATTGAAACCTAATAAATTCATACTTTACAAACAAATAATTTAATTTCATTTAAACTTACTGTATAATTTGAATATACATTAAAAAATCTTCTTAAAAAGATCTAAAGGCTAAAACCATACTGCTTCTAGAAATCGCGATTTGTAGTTGGAGTTCTGTTTACAGCTTAACCGCGTTTTATTCCATTTTGAAAAGTTTTAGTACTTAAAAATATGCTATTCTAAATTTTTGACATTTAATTTATCCCGCGTTTTACACGAAATGCGAAATTATAGTTTTTGTATATGTTTATGTTAGGTATAGATATAGATTAGTTAAAGAGGAAATGAGTATTAAATAGTATTTCCGTATGTATGTTTGCATGTATATTAAACTATTTTAAAAAATATTTCAATTAAACTTTGTACAAAGTTACAAATATGATATGTATTGAAATTTTGCTTACATTTTTTTCCAAAAGAATGTTATTTAATTAAAGTTTAACTTTTTTTTAGTCAAAAATTGAAAAATAAAGGGCAATCATTTTTAATTTTTAAAATTAAGCTTCCCAAATCCCAACATTATAATTTTTTTATGACACATGTAAATACATACATACGTATGTGTGTATGTAGCTAATTTTTTGTATGTACAACTTTTGATTTTGTAAATTTTAAAGAAATTGAAAATTTGTTTTAAAACAACGGACATTAAGTTAGAATTTTTTTTCTTTAAGAATTTTAAAGAATTTTCAAAAGTTTTGAAAATTTAAGTTCTAGTAGAAACCGCTTAACGTTTAAAAAACTAACGCTTTTAACGCTTAAACGTTTAAAAATAAAAATTGTTTTTAAAACACATAATTTTGTAGCATTAACTTCTTAACAGGTTTTTAGAAAATTACCATTTTTCGAGGCAAGAGTCGGTCTAAAAACACGGTTTCTATTTTAATCATAACATATTCTTTTCTAAGGTTTAACAAGGTGTTTCGCCAATAAACTGCCATAGAACTGGGGGTTGTTTTGTGGTTTAAAACAAATAAAAAATTATTTTGAAAATGGAGCTGATTCTCATCCGTTTTGCGAGATATCATCTATTAAAATTATTTTAAGTTTTATGTCTAGAAATTCTAAACTATAGAACCATAAAAAATTGAAGAGCTTGGCAAATATTATTCTAAAACTTTTCAGTAAGATTTCTAGTCTAAGAAAGAAGATTTAGCGAGGCTTGAAACCAAAAATTATTAACTTTTTACTAGCAAAATAACATTTATAGCTATTTTATTTAAAAAAAAACTAACGGTACTCTCTTTTAACTAACTCTACTTTTATTCATCTACATTTTGAGCATAATACAACTTAGGTATATGTATATGGCGTAAAAATTTCGAAGGTAATTTTAATTTTTAATTTATTATGATTTATATAACAAATACAATGCCTATAACAAATTTAAAAAACTTTGTTTTTATTTTTATACCTACACATACTAAAAGTCTGTATGACAAGCCAATCAAAATAGTTATTTTAAAGCAAAATCAGATGTAAATATACTTTGAAAGAACATATTTTGTAGGTAATACAATATTAATCTTGCTTTTTTAACTCTAATAATATTCAGAATATAGAATAATGATATTTTAATTAGTTTTGTATAATATTGATTATTGAATGAATTGAAAAATAGTCAAATTAATGTATACATATGTACATAACATATATGTATGTACCTTAATACTAATTTGAAGTTAAATTAATTTTTACAATCTAAAATCATATATTATTAATAATTACTAATTTAATATAAACTAATCAATTTTACAAATCATAAATAGCAGAAAATTTTATTTATTTATTTATTTATTTAGTTATAAACAGTCATCTACCACAATATACAATGTGATAATTGGTTCAGCCGTTCCTTTTCGGGTGGAGCAGGTATATTTATATTTATTTTATATTATAATATAAGCTTTTAAGATATATATTATAAATTATATTTTTTTTTTAGATATGATCTGGCCTGGGTTAGAACCCGGGGCCCTTCGATTGAAAGGCCAAGGTCTTAACGCCAACGTTCCGATATTATAAATTTTAAATAATAGTAAAAAATTTTAAATATAAATATAATTAAAATATACAATAAAATAAAGTTTCAGTCAAATGGAATACAGACAAATGAAAGAATAACCTTTATGTAATTCTGTGGACTTAAATCCTTTTCACAAAATGGATTTAAAATCCACGATATAGTGGAATTAGGACACTTGGATCTTTAATTTTTTTTTTGTTAAAAAAATTTAAACCCACGTGCATTTTGTCACTGCAGTATAACCTCCATTAAATCTTATTTTCTTATTACAGGTGCTTCTTATTACAGGTGCATAATTTAGCAAACATAATAAAACTATAATTCTTAGCTTAAATAAACAAAACCATATTTAATTTCTTATTTGTTTTCTTATATTAAAAGAATCAGTTAAACGATTTAAATAACCATATAACTATTCAAATTTTTATATATACATATTAAGATATATATAAATATATATATAACATTTTCATATATATATATATAGTTAATTAATACAAAAAGAAAAAAGTAATTAATCATTAACTAGTTATAATCACAACCTACCTTAATTTTTTTTTAATTTACCTAAACTTCAAATTTCGCTTTTGTTTTCATTTGAAAATCTCTTAACGTTTATTTTTCCCATAAAAAACAAAAAAACTAGAAACAAAGCAAATAATAAATTTCATTAAAGCTTTTCATTTAACATATATATATATACATATATACTTAATTTCAATTTTCTAACAATTTTATACATATTTATATTCAATTCGTTTTTTATTAAATTTTTTTCTATTTTTACTTTTCCTTTTTTTTTAACGAAAACTTCAGATATCGTTTCGTTAAAAATATCCTTTTTAAAAAAGGGATAAAATTTTTTGTTTTTTTTTTTCATTTGTACATGTGCATGTATGTATATATAGACAATTTTTATAATATAAAAGCTCTTTTTTCACTTTTCTTCAAAAAAAAAAAAATACCTCAATGAACAAAAGTTTGTCTATTTCATATTAAATTTTTTCGGGCCACTTTTCAGTTTAAATTATAAAATAGAACCTATCAAATGTAAAGAAAATCATTAAAAAAAAAAAAAAAAAAAAAAAAAAAACAAGAAAAAAAATTTAAAAGAAAATTTATAAAAAAAAAAATCCTTAAAAAAGGATAGTGATAATATATATTTATTAATTTATTTTATAATTTAAATTTTATTTTAAATTTTTAATTTTGATTTTTTATAATTATTAAATAGTTTAAAATTGTATTTAAAATTTTTTTTTTAAATTAATAATTTGTGTGTGAATAAAAATATCAAGATTTTCACTTATAAAAAAAATAAAACAAAAAGATAACAACAACAAAATCAAAATAAAACCATATTTAATCTAGGCACATAATATACAAAGGAAATGCTCAACCATCAAAATTTTTTATTATCCTTGCATTAATTTTTTTTTTTTTCAATTTGAAAATAAAAAAATTCCTGCATGCTGATTAAAAAAAAATATTAAAAAAAAAACCACAGCATATTTAAATTAAAAATATATATACCTATATATACATACATATATTTATATATGTATATGTATAGATTTGTTGAAAATTGTTATAAAGAAAAATTAGGAAAAAAAAATGGTCAAAACTCTTTTAAAATTAAAAAATGTGATACTTATAAAATATATAATATTAATTCAAGTGTTATTAAAAAAATTTAATAAATTTTAATTAATTAAATTGTTTTTTTTTTTTTGTTTTTTTTTTTATTTTAGTTAATTTATTAAATTTTAATTTTTTACTAAAAAAAAAAAAATACATATAACAGAAAAACAAAAAATAAAATCAAAAATAATATTTTAATAAAAAAAAATTTTATTATGTTAAAGGGACTTCCCTTTTATATAGGGGAAGTCCTAAATTTTATTAATTAATTTAAGAAAAAAAGTTTTAAGATATTTTAATGCATCACATATATATATATATACTCGTTTAGTTATGGAGAAAATTATGTTGGAACATAAAGTGAATTTTTCTTATTTATTAAAAATTAATTACATATCTTATTTACTTTTAAATTGAATGTGTTGCCTGTTGTGTACCTTAAATATTTAAATTTTAAACATATCAATTTTTAAAAAAATTTAAAATTTTTTTTTAAATATCCTTTTTTATACATTTGAAATTTAATTTTAATATTATTTATTAATACAAAAATACTTAAAATTTAAAATCATATACATATATCTTATATACATATATGTGTATATAAACAATAATTATATTTTAACGAAATTTGATTTAATATTAAAAAAAAAAAAAAAAATTAATACAAAAAACATAAGAGCCAAAAAAAAAAAAAAAAATTTATTTTTTAATAAAATGTTGAAAAATTGAAATAATATTTTTATTATTATTATTATTATTACACAAAAAAAAAATACGCATATATAATATGTATGAATATATTATATACATATAACATAATCTTTATATTCATATACTAATATACTACACATATATAAAAAAAAAATTTTAAAATGTTTGTATGTATATATGCATTACGTAGAAATATACAGTAAAGTTTTAATAAAGCAAAAAAAAAAACATAGAGTACTTATATTAAATTTTAAGGATATGTTCTTGCAGTATCCTTAAATCTTTAAAAGTCGTTACAAATAATCAGTTTAAAATTTAATAATAAAAAATAACATACAGTACCTATAGTTAAAATTTGCAGTATATATATAATAATTATTTTTAATATATTAAAGTACATAATATATTAATATTTTGTAATATTTATATAATATATTAATATTTTGTAATATTTATAGAAATAGAAATTAATATTATTAATAACAATTTACTTCACTAATTACTAATATTTTTTGATTACATTAATCCTTCCCTTCACTTTAATAATAAGTATAAAGCTTTCTGAGGTTAATTTCAGCATTTTCATTATTACCCATAGTTTAGTGTACATATATATGAAGTATTTATAATATATATGAAGTTATTTATATTTAAAGTTTTTTACAATTTCAAAAAAAAATTTCAGAATTTAAGTTTAGATACTACCTATTACTATGCTGTTATGAAACTTGCTTTTTTCCAGCTTAATCGCAAACTTTATTTGCACGATATCTAAGAAAAAGATGACAGAGACAGATATATAAATTTTAAGTTTTCGTGCAGTATCATAGTATCACATAACACAGTTTAATTCAGTGTTGATTGTTTTCAAAATTGTTGATTCTTTTCAATTGCTGATAGCTTTCAAAAATTCACGAAAAAGTTCACGAATTGAAAATATAAGAATTTTGCAATTAAGCAGAATTTTCATAAGATTTTTTGTTTCCTTTACTAAATTCAAAAAAGCCTTAAGGCTAAACTGGAAAAAAGTCAATGTCATAACTTAATGAAAGAATAAATAAATATTTAAATTTATTAAATAACTTAAGAACTATAATATAAGATTGTTCAAAGTCTTTTTGTATATCTTATATAAGTTCTGTGAAAATCTAACAATCTAACTTTGGCATTTTAAACAAATTATATATATTTTTTAAACGAATCTTTTTATTCTAAATTTTTACCGATAGATAAAACTACTCCTTGATTTTTTTAACTGTTTATCGAAATTATTCTTTAACCTAGATATTCTTATTCCATTTCAACTCGTTTAATTATCCCATTTCTACTCCCTATGTATAGGGAATTCACCAAGACAATTAAGACCAGACTTCAGTTTCTTTAATCTTTATATTCACTAACTATTGTATAAGATAATGAATACAGAAATGTTAGTATTGTGCGACATTTATTATCTTACACAAGAGTTATTTATATATTTTTATTAAATCTTACTAGATATTACGATATAATTATACAATTTTACGATATTTTTTTATTAGTTGTGGTCTGACTGTGGTTTGATCATAACTGACCCGAAACCTTCCACATGAAAGGCGGCGCCTTTACCACTACGTCATTTATCAGATACAATCAAAGTATAAAAACCCTCTAATATTATTTTTTTTTATATTTTCATACTTAAATCCATTTTATTGAGACTTTACTGTATATTACAGTACTCGTTGTTTTCATTTTTATTATTGTGTGTACATATGAAGGAAGAAAATAAAATTAATTTATTTTTCTCCAATTCAGTTTTTTTCGTTCTTTCTTTTTATTGTTTGTTTTTTTTTTTTACAAATTGAAATATAAATATTATATATAATATAAACACAAGTATATTTATATATAAATATACGTTAACTAAGAAATATATAATTTCTGTTTTCAAGGACCTTCTAAAGGACTTACATATATACTTATATATATATAAATTATATAAATATATTGTATACAAAAATACTATTATCTTCCTACTATAATATTATTTTCATTTTTTGTTTATCATTATTATTACATTTTCATTTTCATTCTATATTTACATATGTACTTATATATTATACTTATAGTATATAATATAATATTTATTGAAAATAAATAACAAAAACAAAAAAAAAATTAATAAAATCAAAAAAAAAAAATATACGGAAATACTTAAAAAAAATTTTAATTTATTTTTGAAAGTTAAACAAAAAAAAAATACTATCAAAATAATTTTGTAAAATTAATAATTATAATGTAAACATTATTAAATTCAAAATATTTTTTAATATTAAAAAATAATTCTAATTTAATAAATTTAATATTTTAATTTAATACATTACATATTTTTTTTTTTTTAAATTTAATAAATTAATACATAATTTAAATTAATATAAACTCTAAAAAATAAACTGAAAAACAGAATCAAAATGAAACTTAAGATATAAATAGAAAAAAAAATTACAATTTAATTATCTTTAAAAAAATATATCATTTTAAAATAGTAATATGTAACTATAATTTAATTATATTAAACATAATATATACATATTATAAAAAAAAATTGATTAATATAAAATATATAAATATTATTAAAAATATATAAATCAATACAAAACCAATGGAAATATAATAAAAAAAAAAATTTATTAATTAATTTATATAGTTGAATTATGATTAAAATAAATAAAATAATTATTATTGCAATACTTGTATTAATTAAATTAAAAATGGTAAGTAATTTAAATATAAAATAAAAAATATATTTTAAAATATATTATAAAAAAAACTTCTATTAAATAATAATATATTAAATCGCTCACAAATTTTTAAAAAATTTATAATTATGAATACTATAATTTTATTGTATTCAATTTACAGTTATCTTTAAGTCGAGCAATTACAGTCTTCCGAAGAGAGAGGGGGTTGATATAAGTTCAAAGGAAATAAAGCCTAATTATATTTTGTAAAAAAGTTTAAAAAAAATAAATCGAGGAGCAACTAATATTGAATTCAACTCTTATATTCTTCCGAACTACAACAATTGCTTATAAATTTTTTTTGGAAAAAAGGCTTTTACATATTTTGTAAACTGAGTCTAAAAAAATAAGAATTTCTGAAAAACTTTTTTTTCTTATTGTACATCAGATTTTGAACTATTAATATTTACAAAAAAAAAAATGACAAAAAACCAAAAAGCCGAAAAATACAAAAACTTCTAAATTTAATCCAATATTTCAATACACAAGTAACTTTAAAAAATTATTTAGAAAATTTATTGAGTGCCTTATTTAATTTCTCTAAAATACATATATGTATGTATATATGTATTTACGTGATTTTAAAGGAAGGAAATTTTATTTATTTAACAAATCAAGGTTACACGCTTTTTCCCGAATATATATGTATATCCATTACGTTGGGTTCTAAATTAAAGGAATTGTAAAATTGGGTACTTTTTTTAATAATAATTTTATATACTCGTATGTATACATATTTATGCATGGCAATTTTATTTAATACTTTGGAGTTGGAATTAAATAACATAGTTTTCCTGCACATTCCCATATTTGAATATATGTATATATATAATGTGAGTAAATGAATTAGGGAAATTTTAAGAGTAAATTCTAAATCACAATTTCAAAATTAGCTTTAGCGAGAGATTTCTATGAAATTTTGAATTTTTTTTTTTTTTTTTTTTAAGCGCTAACTGTTCAACTGATAGGCTAATAAGCCTGTTTATACCATACGTACATGTTGGAACAGGGGGCCATATTATATTCGTGTTATTAGAATTGGTTTTATTGAATTCCACGTACAATTTAAACATGAGATAGTACTAGGCCTTATAACATGTAGAAACGTCTTAGATTTTCAATATTAACAATTCTATTTTTTGTTTATATTGTAATAATTTGTATTTGAGTTATATGGTATTCTATATCTGCGAGTTATATTATTCAATTAAATTATTTGTATATATTTAGCATTTGTTATATTGTTATATTTAAGTATTATTTTTTATTAATGATATATAATTATTAATTATTGATTATGCCATTAATTTGAACCCAATGGCGAATGGTAGCTGAGTCGAGTCGAAAACCAGAAAAGTTTTTTCACTTTCACTAGAAATCGAACCCGGGCCCTTTCGCATGAAAGGTCGGCACTCAACCACTGTGCCACCCAGCTGTCAAGAGATTTTAAGAGATTTAAGGGTTAAATTCAAAATCATGTTTTAAATAATTTGTTTAGTTTTTATAATTTTAAATGAAACTTATAGGGGTTTTACAGTGTTTCAAAATTAGGATATTTTATTTTTTACAATTTTTTTATGTATTTTTATTATATAAAATTTTCATATTAAGATATTTTATTTGGAATACCGTTTGTAAACGCCCTAAGCTCTATATGGGAGTGATAATTCTTTAGCTTCATTTATGTTAAATTTTATGTATAGTAAAAAATTTAACTGAAAAATGTTTTTAATACAGGGTGGAGCAAATAGACCGATATGGTTTGAATGTTAAATAACTTTTTTATTTAATGGTTAATTATTATTATTTTTTTTGTTATACAGTATATTAATCGGGAATAAATTTAGCTTAAGTACGAAAAAATAATATCCCGCAAGTGGTGACCATTTTCAGCTTTGTACATTCGTGCTCTTTTCAGTACGTTTTCCATAACTTTTCGTAATTTTTCCAATTCCATTGAATTATTCCATTTCCAATTCCAATTCCCCAAGTTTTCTTCACAAAATTATGAAATAAAAATAAATTTAAAAAGTTATTAAACATTCAAACCATATCAGTTGTTTTGCGCCACCCTGTGTTTTAGATTTTGAATTTATATTCTTCTTATATTTTTTTAGTTTATCACTTTTTAAAAAATATTAAATATATTTTGCAATTTTTTACGCATTATTTTATTAAAATAAATATATATATAGTTTCGGTGTTATTTAAGTTTTTAGTTATTAACTATAATATTATCAGCCTGTCGGTGATACATTTTATTTGAAAAGTCTCAATATAATCTGTTTTAATTCTTTTACATGTACAAGAAGTACTTCTATACTGTTCGTAAAATATTAAAAAGGATTTGTTTAGTTTTTTTTTTACTCTTCAACTGGTTGAAATGATTTGTTATATATATATATATATATATATATATATATATATATATATATATGTATATATATGTATATCAATACTATTATAATAGTGGTAATGCATGTGTCGATTTCCTACTGGGTTGATAACTGTATTTTTTTTGGCTTCTCTTAATTGAATTAGACATTCTCTATATGTGTATATTATAAGTGCTTAATTTGATTTTTAAGAACTAAAAGGACCTTTTCCTTTATATACCATTAAAAAGAAAATATATAATACGAATGTAGTGATTTAAATACTTCAAGTAACTTGAACCTATTTTGTTATTTGTATTGTATATATAATACATTATGTCGAAGCTTCTATTATACAATATAACTGGAATTATTTTTAAATAACCATTATATTATTTAAATCAAAAGATAATTTAAATAAAATGAGGAAGAGGTTATAGAGTACACTATGTCAACTTTGACAACTTGTGACCGCACTTGACGAACTAAATTTTAGAATGAATCTGGTTATTAAATTTAAACACTTTTGGAGAATTTCAAAAAGCTACTCTAAACTCAAGACTAATTAAATGGTTCCGACAGTGTTGCCAAAATATTTAAATTCTTTAAAGCAAATAAAAATACAGAATTGCGTGTGGCAGCTATTCGAACCTTTATTGGATCGTTTCATAAATTTTTAAAAATTCTTATTAGATTATAAAATAGCCATACGTTTATGCAACTTAACCAAAACTTTGGCTAGTTCCAGAAGCTAGAAATTATAAAATTATCAAATCTTAAAGCAATACTTATACTAATAATATAAGAACTGGACGGTATTTAATTGTCAATTCTATACTTTGCAAAGGTATTCTCAATCTTGGAGATCTTTTAACTAACAAATTTTTAAATTTTATTTTTAATTTAGAAAGGCTTTTACTAAGGGATAAACGGACGAACAGATGGATATAGCTAAAATAATTTCTATTTTAGCAACTATGTGACAACCCTCTAAAAACACTTTAAAAAATGTATTAAAACCCAAAAAATTTCAATACAACTTAACAAATCAAGTTGTAAGAACTTTTTATTACAAATCACAGAAAATTAGTTAAAAAAAAAAAACAATTTACTTGAATCAAAAATTTCTACGAATCAATTTAATAAAATTTATATATGTATATATATATATATAAAAGATTCAATCCTTTTCAAATAATTTATTGATTTTACAATATAAATATGTGCTTTCATTGATATCTTATAATATAACTACGTTAAATGTATATATATAAAGGATTTTTATATTTATATATATATATGTGATTTTGTAATTAAACCCTTTTTTTTTTATTATTATTTATTTTTGATGTCCTTAAAAAACGTGTCAATTCTTTGGGAGCACATGTAAACTAAATATATACATACACTATAAATATAAACTGTATATATATATAAGATAAATGGTGAATATATTTTGTGTGATGTTTTATATCTATAGCTATATGTTTATATAGATAAGGATATTATGTTAAAACTTTATTGTTGATACGTAAAATATTCATATAGAGTATATGTATATATCAATTTGTTTTAATTTGTAAATATACGTTATATATTCAAATTAAAATAAATACGATTACCTATATAATGTAGTAAACATATGAAACTGCTCCCAACAAATGAGTGTGTCCAAATTTATATAAAAAAGATGAAATATTTCTAAATGTTCTATAGAGATTTGTGGTAAAAGGCATTTGACAGAATTTAGGTACTAGCACTAAGAAAATTGGAACATGTGATCTTTTTGGTTTCAAAAGTGTTCTTTTAGTCACTGATGAAGACTTCATTATTTATATGCCCGAACCATATGACATCATGTGGGTAACCATTGCAAATACTTTGGCAGGTTCTATTACTCAGTTTTCTGGGGACTAAAGGTGCAGGTCTTCATGCTAAGGCTGTTTGAAGCTATTTTTGAAACTTTACTATAAAATTCAGTGATACAATAATTTTTTTTTTTTTAAATTCCTTTGCCTTTGTAATTTAGTTTTCCACGTTTTTAGTATTATATAAATACATATATAACATATATGTATGTAGGAAAATTTTTGAAAATTTATGAATTCATAGTTTACACTGAAAGGCATCAGTTGCCTTTATGTGAATTTTATATAACTTCAGTTTCCTAAAATGCAATTATTAATGGTATATTTTCTGAGTGTATCGAATATGTCGGAAATTAGAAGAAAATAATATCGAAAAATTGATTTAAAATTTTAAAAAGTATTAAAATACTTGGATATACTTTGAAAAATGCTGAATGTTTTAGAAATTTTTAAATATTTTAATAAAAATTTAGTTTTTTCTTTAGTAAATTTAAATTTACGTTTAAATTTTTATTAATCAAAAATTTTGAAAAACGAAATTAGCGCAGAATTATTAATGAAAACATTTTTGATAATTATTTACCCCAATTTTTTTTTTTAGTTTACTATTTAAATATTTATGACCACTTTTATGGGAAATTTACACGTGCATAATTTTTTTTGAAAGATTTTATCAATTCTAATTTCCTCTTCTATTTAAAAAAAATTTCGAATTATATAAAAATTTATACATTGATGTATACATAATTCGAAATAAGTTTAATATATATTTAGATATTTAAAAATTAAAAAAAATATATTTTTTAATAAATTTTTTTTAAATATTATGTGCATAAACCGTACTTTGTTAGTTAATTATCAGGCAAATAATTCACAAATGAATTCAACCATATAACATAATCAGATATATATACAAGGTGTTTCCTAATTAATTCCACTGCTATATACCATTGCATAGATACTTATGAGTAGGCGCGTTTTTTGTATGGGGGCTAAGCTGGCCCTCTCATAGTTTCCAAAATATGGTGGCTAAATGAAATTTAAATGTTTTTTTTAATTTGCATAATTTAATTAACTTAACTCTGTTTCTAAACTACTTATGAAAATTTTTTAAAATGTATTCGAAAGCTTAAGATGTCCTCTTTTAATCTTCTATCGTTTTCTATCTTTTAAACTTTGTTGAAAACATAAAAGCGAGTTTTTAAATTAAAAACACGTTGAAATTTTAACAATTTTTTTTTGAAATAACCCATTTTTTTTTTTTTTTTATCTACTCATAAGTATGTATGCAATGGTATATAGCAATGCACCTAATTAAGACCCTGTATATGCACCCTGTATATATATTAATCTAATCAGATTTAAACTTATTATTATACTTATATGACAGTTCAATATATCCTGCAGATTAACTTTATGCAATTACAAGACTAATTTTTAATTAATCTCTTGACAATTATTAATGGGAGTAAAATCAAATTATTACCATAATTTTTAAAATGGTGTATGTTAAATTTTTTTAAGCTTTTTTTGGACGTATTTTTTTTTATCGTGCTAAACGTTAATTAGAAAAGAGGTAATAAGGGATAATATTGGACTAATTTATATCCAATAATTATGATTGATCTTAACAAATCCCCCATGCAATTAATACACGAGAGATCAATCGATACATAGACCAACTCATTAAGTTTAAAAACAAAAATTATCCATCATTTTAGTTTTTTGATCTTTTTGATTTCAAACTGTTCTTATTAATTTTGGTAATTTTACAAAATAAAATTTTCAATTTAATTTCAAAACATTCTATTGCCTAAATTGATTGGAATTGAGACACTGTATTTTAATAAGCTTTTAAATGTTTGAACAGAAATTAGTATATGAAATTTTTTAAAACTTCACACGGGAATTTTGACTTCAAATTAATACAAAGTATTTCTTTATCTAAAATATTTTCCAAAATCATAATAGACAACATTAATTAAGGTTGTTAAATTAATTGATACTATATTTTTTTTAATACCCTTATGACTTAAAGTCAAAAGGGTAAACTTAATTTGCCATTACGTTTGTGTCGCAGAGAAGGTAGATATAGACCCAAAGGTATGGATCGGATCAGAATCGAAAAGGAAATCGATCTAGCTATGTATGTCCGTATGTCCGCACGATAACCCAAAAATAAAAATCTAGGATTTTGAAATTTCTACAAATTTGCTTTTATACAAAAGCCGTCATCGCTATTGAAATCCAGCCAATTTGCCTCATCGGTTCAAGTATCTGTCATACAATTTTTTTTTTTATATGAAAATAACTTGTAAAGCTGGATATTTGAAATTTTGCCAAAAGTGCTTTAGTTTACCAAAAATTTTGACCAAAAACTGTTTATCTTAAAATTTGGTTGGTCTACTGAAGTGGCTTCGAGTGGTTTTCATACAACTTCTTCTTTTATATGAGCATTACTTTGTACCTAATAAAGCGGGGTGTGTAGAATTTTGGCAAAAAGAGTTTAGTATTATGGCCAAAGTTTATGCAAAATTTAGTTGGTCTACTGCAGTGGGTTCGCGTTGCTGCGTACAACTTAATTTTTTATGTGAGCATTACTCTAAATCGAATAAAGCTGGATGTCTGAAACCCAGTCAATAGTAGTTAACTTTAATGGCCAACGTCTGAGTAAAACATAGTCGGTGTTGTGGAAGAAATTCGAAGAGCGGCTTTCAACTTATATTTTCTTTTGTTCATAACTGGAAGCCTAATAAGTTGTGTATTTAAAATTTTGCCAAAAGTAATTAACCGGATAATATAATGTTTAAATTACGGTCAAACGTGTATCCCAGGGTTAACACTATATACTATACTCTTCTTCGTTTTTATCAAAAATATTGTTTTTAATTTTATTATATATAATTAAAAATATTAATTTTTAAATAATTAAAAAAAAGAAACCTTAAAAACCCTATAATAATTATTATTTAAATTTATTTATTTTTTAGGTGACATCAAATAAATATTGTTCATTGCAATCAGTTACAGGCCAATCAAGATATTTTATGTGCGGTAGGCATGAATATTGTTGTACATTTGGATGCTGTGTTCATTTAGCATTTCAATTTTATCAACTATGGTATTATTGGTAATTAAAAATTATTTATTAATATCTTAAATTTTTTTTTTTTGGTTTTTTTAAAAGTCTTTTTTTTTAAATCAATAAATTTTAAAATAAAATTTATATTCTATTTTTTTTTGAAATATTTTTATAAGCATATTTTTATGGTATAAAATATGAATATAAAAAAAATAGCACTTAAACACGTTTAAATTCTTGTATAAATATAATTTTATATTTTTTTACTGCAGTTATTTAAATTTACAAATAAAAAATAAAAAATTTTTTTATTAAATAATTAATAATCAATATTTTATTGGGACGTCATTTAAAAAATTTTAAATCTAGAACAGATATGATTTATTAAAAGAAATGTCAGATTTAAAAAATAATATATAGACTATAGGTATAAAATCAAAAAAAAAATGGTTTTCAAAAATGTAAAAAATAATAATTGAAATCAAAATTCATGACTTTTATTTAAGGTCCCCCCATATTTCTTTTGTAATTTGAAATAAGAACATTAAAACAATTTAATTTCATTAAATAAAGAATCTATATGATAGTCTTAATAATTTATATAATCATGTTCTGCTCTGGTAATATAATTTATTATTTAAAAATATTATATGTACTTTTGATTAACGAGTTTCCATAAATTTTTCCTTGACTCTGAACCAATTATTCTTTCTTAAGATACCGGAAATAAATTTATTAAAGATTTATTGTGTTATAACAACTTAAGGAAATGAATAGAAAAAAAAAATGCCTATAAGTATGCAATTGAAATTATTTTTTCTTTATTTACAAAATTATTTTAATTCAGGGGTGAAGTACCAAAATAGTTGGTATGTGTGAGATCCTTGCTTGCTTAATCGTAAGTTTTTTTGTCAAAAAAATTACTGGAAAAAGTAATTCCCCCTTACGATCGAATATAATAATGATAATAATATTATAATATAATTAAATAATTAAATAATAAATATTATATTAATATAATCTATAATAATAGTATCCAAACCTATAATGGTTTCAGTTCAAAAAACGACTTCTATATGACAACTGAAATATAAATCATTTTTTATTATAGTTCAATTCAATTATCGCAGAATATAAAGTCTTTAGCATCCGAGAGCTTAATCAAAATTGCTTAATTCTTGTGTCTCAACATTTATTACATAAGATTTCAAATATAAATCAATATTTTATATATTCTTAAATTTTAAATTTGTGTTTAACATTGGTGCCAATTGAACATCTTGAGTTAATACAAATTAACATCCTTGATCCTAGAAGTTAATTAATCCTTAATCCTAGAAGTTCTTCCCCTCTGCTTTTTCAATTCCAATAAATGAAAGCTCATTTAGCAATTATCACCGAGGCAATATTTAAAATATTTCTATTTTAAGAAATATTACAACAAATTTTTTTAAAAGAATTGTTTCCTATATATACAATCCATTTATTCAACACTAGTACAAATTAGTGTTGTCTATAACTAACTTAAAATATTTCAACCTTCTTAATTTTTTAATCTAACAGTCATATAATAAAATCAATTACAAAAAAAAGTTTTAAATGGACTTCAAAATAAAACTTTATTTATTTTGAAATATAATCAAATAAAATAAAAAATCTTTTATTATTATATTTTTTTTTTATTATATGACCAAAATACTCATTCAAAAGGAATGATTGTTCTCAATTTTTTTATTATTTTTATTTGTTATAGTTTTTTTTGTTTTTTTTTTTTTTTATTTGTATTAGTACAAAAGATTTTAAGATATCCAGCAGAGCAAAAGAATAAAGGACATTTTACTGAACTTTATTTTAAATAAAAAAAAATTAAATTCTTTCATCTGACAATAGAAAACTATTTTTAATAAAATTGTTGATCTAAGCAAATTTTATATTTGTAGAAAAAAAAGAACACTTTCATATTAAATTTTTTATCTAATACAATATATATATATATTTAAATAAAAAGAAAAATGAACACAATGCCATTATGGTGGGAAATTTACAACAGTTGCAAAAACGTTTAATTTAAATAGTAATCCTTTGTAATAATACGAATTGGAACAATAAAATATTTTTAAATTAATTTAAAGAGGAGAACATACACTATAAACCTTTTTGCGATTACTTAAAATTATATTTAGTTAGCATTGGAAAATTATGAATTATCACTCATAATATCTTGCACCTTAAACTGAGATGGTGAAAAAAGTGTTGCGTCGCCCCTGGATTAATTTTCATTTTTATTAGTTATAGACGATTAAAAATTTTATTATATGGTGTAGGAAATTAAATTTCAGT